>JAUMHE010000062.1:16843819-16855540 GCA_032359235.1 Enteromius mattozi | reverse complement strand
AAATATTAGCATTTACATTAGTTAACAACATTTATTGTGATCTTAAAATTATATTTAAAGGAAAATAAAATTTCACTGCTCAGGGGCCCTCCCCCCACTTGGGGCTGTGGTAATTTAGTCCCACTTTTCACCCAACTACGATGCCCCTGATAACAAAGAGTGAAAATTTTAAGCAGGTCTGAATGCTTTCCGTACCTATTGTATTAGAGCTGTCATTGCATCCAAAATAAAATGTTTTCTTTACATAATAAATGAGTGTGTACTGTGTATGTTTATTATGTATACATAAATACATACACATGCATGTATATAGTTAAGAAAAATATTTTGTTTGTATATTAAATCTATTTATATTTAATATAAAATATAATAATATAAATATATTACTGTATACACATGTAAATAAATTTAAGATGTATACTGTGTGTATTTATATATACATAATAAATACACAGTCCACAAATATAGTATTATTTATAGTATTAATATAGTATAGTAAACAAAAACTTTTATTAGCCATAAAATAGTTAATTTCATTCATTTGATCATACTAGAATGATTCATTAAATTCATTCATTAAATAGTTATTTTATTTTAAGCTATTTGAATATATAATTGGGAAAAAACAAGTTTTTATATGTAGTATCTTATGACATTATGCCTTTTTTTTTACTAACCTCATGCAGTTCTAACAGGAATTATTAATAATTAACATATAAACTAATAGGGTGTAATTGTCCCCATTGTCATGAGTCTCATGAAATCATGAGCTTTTCACTTTACTGACCATTTCCTGAAATAGATGCAACCCATCTGGAGCAGAAAAGGCCATCCTTGTGGGGATGATAATTACTTAGCCAGAGGTCAAAGAATAGAAACTGGTAGTTGCTGTGTGATGTCCTGTGCCATTATGAGAGCTGTTAAACTGTGTCCATAAGGAGCTGCTGGCAGCTGGGGAGTCGTACAGCTGAGTAAAACACAAGCTCATCCTACAGGGAACCATTAGCAGAAGCCTCTACTTCAAAGCAATTAGAGAACGTCTTGGGACTTGCAGTGTTTATTGAAATAATTGAATGTCCCCTAACTACAGTATGTACTTCAGTAGAGTAATGAATGTTTATGCCCTCATAGCAGACTGTTTGATAGGACGCTTGAATCAGTGGCTTATGAAAGAAAGATGCTTTAATTATATCTCAGATTTAAACTTCACAAGCAAAAATGGCTTAAGTTAGATTAACTCATGTGAATCGGTTCAAACTGTGTCAGCTGAATATACCATAGCCTGCAGACTAGACGCCACTGCAGTTTATTCTCCGTGGGATTAATTTACTCTGGTAATTCTTCATTCCTGATCAGGCTAAAGTTTGTTCTTCACGCATTACAGAGTTTCTTAAAGAGAGAGAAAAAGCAACTGAATTATTTGCCAGTGTTCAGGCTATTCTAGATGTAAGATGTGCATCACAAAGCTGTGATGTGCAACTACGCAACTTGCCATTGATGACATTACAATGACATTAATACAGGTGAACAATTACAAATGTCTAAATATGTGTGTGGTCATTGTGTAATAAAACCACCGGGCGCTGTCCATGGTGCTGAAACTACAGCCACATTCCCTTACAGCACTACAGCTACACAAATATTTTACTATTAAAACATATATACTACACAGAGTATTCATATATACTATATGATTCTATATTTCTTTCTTATAAATAAATATATGATATTATTAATGTATTACAACAAATATTTAAAAATATATAATGGTATATTTTTTCTTATAAATAACTATATATACTAAATAAATATAAATATACAATTAAATAATAAATGCAATAAAACAAATGAAAATTTTCTTGTTAGCATCACTTTCTGTGATTCATGTGCAATTTCCTTAAATAAATTGGTAACACTTTACAATAAGCTTCATTAGTTAACTAATGTTAACAAATGAACCCTTTTTGCAAAGTGTTACCTATAAACTATAATAATAATAATAATAATAAACACCCAGGAAGTAATATAATTTTGATTCTTTCATTTTTCCTCATTCAGTTTTTCCTTCATAGATTAATGAACTCATTCATAATTTCAAACCCTTTTACACAAGATTATATATATATATATATATATATATATATATGCACACACACACTTGTATGTTTAGACACAACTGCAGATGAACTTTATGATTTTAATATAATTTTGACTTTACTTGCAGCCCTTATATATAATGCATTATAAATGAATTTTGATTATTCCTTGTAATGCACCATATAATTCAGAGTATGGTTTAATTATTAATTGTAACCAGTTACAAGTAATACTTATCTTTTCATTATTACTTCTTGAGAAATATACTGCATTAAAACACATCAAACAACCAGTATCATTTATAATAAGAAACCAACAAATATTTGAATTTTTAACTTTATCTATTTTTACAAATAATTGTAAACTAATTGTATTTTTAAAAAAGAAATTTTAATGCATTACAACGTATGTTATAAAAAAAATTTTATAACGCATTATACATGAAGTTTTCAAACATGGCCAGGCTTGAGAGTTTATTTCCTACTGTAGCTTTCCATTTAAATAATCTGGATTTTGAATGTGAGACAACACAACAAATATAAAATAGCATCAAATGCTCTATTGGACATTGTTTTGCGTATTGACACTGACAGCGGTCCCTTCTGATCATAAGTGGAAGCTGTAATCTGAGCAGCAGTGAGAATACAGAGTCTGTGTTGACATATGCTTCAAATCCCTCTCCTGCACATCTGTCAGAGACGAGTCTGATCCAGCTCTCCATGTGTCCCCCGCTGGACTCACAAGCACCCACCAGGGCCCGCTCACTGTGCGCATGCTGAATTTCATTTGCCGTGATTTCCCGCCGGCCTGTAATGTGATGGATTTGACATTTTGATTTGCACATTGAAGAACCGAGGAAGACAAACGTATTTTTATTCGGAGCCGTGGAGAACGGGAGCTGGGATCCGTTACATGTGTGTCATCGTGTTTGGTCGCTGTCATAATGGGTTTGTCTCATGTGCTTTATTATTTTTAATACGGTGACATCTCCAGTCAATGTCAGAACTACCCGCCTCTTCCTCCACATCTCATTACTGCGTTTTCTGACCTCGGAGGTCAACATTTGTGCACTAATGAATGCTTTGTCTGTTAATATCCATCATTAGTCTGTTGGTTTAACTTTGGAGAAGATTGCAATCGCTTTACATGAGCACGTCAAGTTGTTTTTTTCACATTGTCTGCTGTGTTTGAGACAAATGACAAATTGATTCTTAATTACTTTAAATAAGTTCCTGAGTGAGTCATTTAAACTTTGCAAAGTTCAGTTTTCTGTTATATTTGGTGGAGGCTAAAAGTTTGGAAAAATTTAGATTTTTGAATGTTTTTAAAAGGCTGTATTTGTTTTATAAAAACCAAAATCAAGAAACTGTAAAATTATGAAAAAATTATTGCAATTTAAAATAACTCTTTAAAATAAATTTTAAATAAAATAAATAAATAATTTTTTGTGATGCAATATGATTTTTTTATTAGCCATTACTCAAGTCTTCAGTGTCACATGATCCTTCAGGATTCATTATGATTGATTATTAGGTGCACAATTATTAATCCTGGTTATTACTATTAGCAATTTTGGAAAAAATTGTGCTAATGATTTTGTTAGACCTGTGATACTGTTAGACCTGTGATAAAATATATAAAATATAAAATATATTCAAATATAAAACAGTAATTTTAAATTGTAATATATCAAATACATGTTTGATCAAATGAATGCAGCTGGTCAATGTAGATTTCTTTCACAAATAGTAATTATTACAAACGTTTGTCTGCCAGTGTATAAACCACCAACCGCTTTCCACAAGTAAAAGTGGCTTTAATAGAGTGAAGGATGAATCTGGGATTTACATGTGTGATTTTAATGTATGTCAACATGTGAGATGACAGCACTTGAGGCCCATCTCACAATGTAAACTGAAGTTTAGGAATATAATCCCTTTGGAACCGCTTTTTCTGTCCCATCTGTCATAGTCATATCTGGCAAAAGTATTAAATCTAATCCCAGCGAGCTCCACAATTATCTCCCGTATTGTATTGTTGAAGTCCGGCTTGAGGGGACTGAATCACGGCTTCTGTGACTGACAAGGAGTGTGAGTCACGACACGAGTCTGAAGACACAATGCCTTTGTGTGAAATGCATGATGACACACCAGATTTCTAAAACGGTAAATGTTAGAAGATGAGTTACAGCGTTAAACAGATGCTCCTGACATCACCTGGAGCTGCAGGTCTATAAGTAGCAGTGGTACGTGACAGCACGGCTTTTTTCTGTATTTTGCTTTCAGGTGAGCTCTACTTTTCTGTGGGAAAAATACTAGAACGTGAATATGAACTAACACTACCAGCCTCATCCTAAAGATATAACCGTTTGCTACAAAATTTATGTTTTGAAGGATTGGGAGAATGCCCTGTTAAATAAAAAACCTCCATTTAAACAATCCTCAGGTCTTTAAACTTGTCTAAGAAACCAAAGGGTTTTGTTAATAATTCTAGTTCTCTGTATGCTGTGAGCTCCTCGACTGATAGCGTAATCGCACATAAGGTACGCCATATGCGACGCGCCATTACCCCGAAGTGACCACACTTCCTGTTATTTTTAGCTCCGCTGTGCTATTTTTAATAGCCAGTGCTGCGCTCGCCTCCTCCTTTGCACTAATGGCCGATAAAAATACCCTGTTGTTATTTGCCGTTAGGTCTGACAAGTCATTACGGAGCATTTTTCTGCTGCTGTTGAATGAAGGACCTTGAGAAGGAGAGGAAGTCCACAGGGATTGGTGTGTCCAGAAAAGTGACACGCAGCACGACACAGGAGTAAGTCGACAAGCTCTCTGAAGCAGTACGAACATATTTCCTCTTTTATTTACATTCCTTTTTCAAATGTTAACATTTTTCGCTATAACTCTCTCATCAAGTTGCATTTTCTCTTTTCTCATTAAAATAAACTTGGCACAAGTAAAACATATGTAGACAAAAGTTTTATTTACACCATACAACATTTTTGATTTTTAAATATTTTATACAGGGCTGCAGATGAGAGAGCTTTACTGAGCTTCCAGGCAGATTCTGCAGTATTAAAGTTTTGAAATATATTATTCATAAAAAAGTGAGTATTACCTTTATTGCATTTAAAGCAATGAAGAATGTAGCTTGACAAACATTCATTTTTAAATGACAGAAAAAAATCCTCTTTGCCTCTGAATAGTTTTGTCTTTTCATATTATAAAGTAAAAAGTGTAGTAATGGCCAAACGGACTTGTTATAAACTTTTTAAAAACCTGCGCAAGTATATACATTGTGTTCCCGAGCTCGTCTGCCGCCGAACAAAAAACCGAACCCAGCCGCCGCTCGTGGGTGGACGTCACGTCACGTTTTCTCGTTGAGGTCTCGTCTGGAAAGATAACCAATTATTTTCCGACTGGTTACTTTTGAAACACATGATGTTCGATATTGTACATGTCTGCCCCCACTAAATACACGAGTGAGAATACAAAAAAAAAAAGATAACACAGATGTTTTTTGTCTTTTTCTAACGTCTTTTTATCCGTCCTTCCTTGTTTTAAAATCTTATTGGCACATATTGTCCCTGCTAGACTCCTAGAATCCAGATACGTCTTTCCAAGGCTGCATGAGAAGTCTTCCGCGTTTTTGTTCAGTGCAAAATATGTCCACCTTCATCCGCGTCCCTGCTAACGCTTCATTATTCCTCAGACTTCTGTCTGAAAGTCTCCCTCCTGGACGTCCAAAGGGAGGCTGACACACTTTTCCCACTCAGCGTTAGTCATCTCCAGAGAGTTCTTTGTGTCTGAATCTAGTACATTCATTGTGGCGTAGTTCTGATATTCACTTGCCGGGTTGAAGCTCTCCCAGGGGTTCTTGTTTGGCATTGCCTTGTCCTACGGAAAAGGACGAGAAGCCGCCGAGTTAGAAATATCGCATTTCTGCACTATTCTCAATATGGTTTCTCGTTACAGTGCCTCGTTTTGTGACACTGTCAGACACTGGAAGTTGCACACGGACATGAATCATCAAGCTTTAATTCATGTTCTCTCACAGTGGCCCTGAAAATATTTATACACTGTATGAAAGTCACCCCATTAAATAAAACGCATCAAACCAAATGATGGCCTTTCTTAAAAAATATGTGACCCTGGACCACAAAACCAGTCAATTTTCAAAATTTAGATTTAGATCATCTGAAATTTGAATAAATAAGCTATTCATTGATGTATTTGTTAGAACAGGACAATATTTGACCGAGATACAACTGTTTGAAAATCTGGAATCTAAATATTCTAAATCTAAATATTGAGAAAATTACATTTAAAGTTGTCCAAATGAAGTTCTCAGCAATGCATATTACTAATTAAAAATTAAGTTTTAATATATTTAAGGTAGGAAATTTACAAAATATCTTAAAAATATAAATATGACTTTTGGCAAAAAAGAATAATCAATAATTTTGACCCATACAATATATTTTTGGCTATTGCTGCCAATATACCCCAGCGACAAGATGGTTTTATGGTTTTCAGGATCACAAATGTCATGTCACTTGGCTGGATATTTTGTTAATTAACACAATGACATTCATACAGTACATCTGCGTCCCAAAAAAAACCTGTTTTTGGGACTGCTGCACATACACATCCAGTGCTCAGTAATCAAAGTCTTTGACCTAACAGCATGTTTGGAGTGTTTCCAAATTCAGGAACATCTCAGATTTTTCAAGCGAATAAAACACAGAATCATTTCTTCCAGTGGTTACCAAGCAACAGGCAGTGAATGGTAAAGTTCTGCAGTCTGATTGAAAGTGGGTAAAAGAACTGCCAACTGCTACAACTACTCGAATACACACCTGACACAGACGTGCATTTCTAACACAGTACAATACGGTTCAACTTATTAACTTTAGCTAATGCATTAGTGTTGTTAGGAATTCTCCCATTTCATAGTTTAGGTTAATTTATTAACATACCATTACAATTCATGTTCTTTCATAATACATTAATGCTAATTTATACGACTTGAAATGTAGAAATTAGCATTAGCCTAGATTAATAAATACAGTAGCGCACCATTTCATTGTCAGTTCATGAATGCATTAGTTAATGTTAAAATATAGCACTTCATTTTAAAGTGTTAGCAATGCATTTCGTATCAGGCCACTTGCATCTGATTACACTTAGCAGCACGGTATGGAAATGCCACTTACAGAGGCTGCATTAAACAGAAATTTCCATCATTTCCATTGAATCGAAACGCTTTCTGTTATATTGAATGCTTAAAAAGGCATTCGGTCGATTTCCTACTTTAGAAACATTCTTAATGCTAATAGGGATTACAAGTGAATAAAAAGGAAGAAAATAACGTTTTAAAGTGATTTGTGAATCTACATTGGATGTTTATAGTGGAAGAAATCATTAAATCAGGTGACCAGATTGCAATACCACTTTAATATTTACCACCAGCATCAAATAGAATCAAAATATACTGTATTTTCAGTGATCTGATCACAATGCAAAGTCTTGAGTGTCCTAGCTTTCATCGAAGTCGAGAGGGTTTCAACTGTGAGCCAATCACTGAAAATGCATGCTACCATAATAGCAGGAGATGAATTGTAGGCCACTATACCGAGGCTGAGCTAATTAAAAAACACGTCTAAAAATCTGTTAATTGACGATCAGAGTGAACCTCACAGTGCCAGTCAGCTGGACGCCAAAAGACACTGAACGTTCCTCCGCTGCGTGGTGCTGGTGCCGATTGTTGCAATTGGCCCGCTCCAATCAAACAATCCCACCGGCCTTACAATTACAGATAATTGGTGCATCATAGTGCGGAAAGCACAGAGAAGCTCTCCAATATCTGAAGCAAATCAAGTGTTTTTTGCCCCGTGCATTCGCCAAGCAGCGATTAGCCAATAGAAAAGGAAATAATAAGCATGTTAGCAGCTCATGGCCTTGTGTTTGAATGAGTGCATGAGCATGGATCACAATGATGGCTCAGTCGCTCTTCCTCTTCTCTTCTTCCTCTCTCATCTCCTCTTCCACCCCCGCCCCCTTGGAGCAGGCGGGTGTGCTATTTTTCCACTTGAATACATTGGGTGGATAGCTATTAATTCTTTTAGTCACTCACTTCCTGTGCACAAGAGTGGGGCGCCACCAGAAGACACAGCTAAACATAGACAACGCGGCACCCCCCGGTACTCTGTAATGAGACACACTGAACCCCGTTTCCTGTTACTCACCATGCCGCCCATATTTGGTATGTCTCGAAATCGGTCCAGGGTTTGAAATTTCTGATTGAGTTCCTGGAACAGCTCCATATGCCTTTTCCTGGTGTGCATGACTTTCTGTAATGGCAAGGGTGGGAGGGGAGGAAAGGGGGGTAGGGGGGTAGGGGTGGGGTGGGATTTGGAGTTCAGTCAAGCTGAGAACCAGAACTTTGCAACAGGACAAAACCTGGCTACTTTCAAAGAATTTATCACCGTGTAAAAACGCCGTGCTCACCCTGCAAATTTGGCTGAATGCTAGGACAAGGTTATGACAAACGGCACTGGCATATATGAAGGGTCAGTGGAAGCACTTGACATTCAATTTCATTTTTTGGTAAAGGGCTGAAACGCTCTGGGGGATTCTGCATGTGACCTTAAAAATGTGAAAATATACAGGCTATTTTTTGATTTTCAGCTTGAAGTCAGGGGATGTAAAAGGATAAAATGGGAATATGCGGTGGCTGACGGCATTGCTTTTACGCTAAACCACACAACGCGTCATAAATCGCAGTTGTGTCAGGACATGCTACTCCAATAAGCTTAAGTGCTACACAAAGTAGTTGTAAATTAAAGGGGCGAAACACAAATGCAAAATGGCCCTTCGCTTGGTGCAACAAAGGCCTGACGCATGCACTTCGCCAAGCAAAGGTTTCACTCACCTCGAAGTCTAAATCCTGGTACCTCGACTTTCGTCTCTGTAGAACCAAGACAGAAACACAAAAAACAGCGTGGTTAGATTTTACAAAACCCAGAGAAATCTGGTCCCATCTCTGAAACATATATAAGCAGGTATGATTCTAGTGCATCAGAGCTAGACTTGTATGCCTTGAGGCTTTTGGCAGAAAATGGATCAGGTTCAAATGTATTTTCCCCTCAAGGCAGCTGGTCGATACCAGTGCATTTCAAAATTTCAGTAATGTTGAGAGGTTGAAAAGTCTTACAGTGCCTTTACAAGAAGTACGCAAACGCAGGCACAAGAACTTGGTCTCGCTGGACGTATTTAACACAAAAGAAGATACTCTCAAGAAAGCTGGGGTCTGAACAACAAACAACAAAGAAAGACATTTTTCAAAGCATCTTGTTTTGCGTTCTTCAAAACAAAGTCAGTAACTGAAGACCATTTTAATTTTTGGAGTGAACTATCCTTTTAAAGTTGGCAGATTTTCTAACCGACAGTATAGAAGACCTGCTATATGGTAATACTAAAAATGCATTGCAAAATTCTTATTGCGCATCACGCTCATGGAACTAGAAGCATCTGTGTTCATGTACTTGTGTAGAGTTTACATTTGTCTAGCTGTCTAGACTCAAAGTCGCACCTCTAAAGAGCTCATCGATATAGTTGAACCGGTTTCGCTTCGAGACAGTCCTCCGCTCTCCTCCATTTCTGCTAGGAAGTTCTTCACAGCCGTGCGTGGCTCGAAGGGCAAATTCTGCATGTGTTCAACCTGGACGGGGTACTGCTGTTCCATTCCCATGTGCTCCATCCCCGAGGGCCCGAGGTTAAACTCTGCGCCCATCTTGTAATGCATCAACCTCTCGTGCGACAGAGAGTCCAAGGTCATGCTCATCTTGCTGTCCTCCTTTAGAAGGGTGGGCACGCTGCTGGACCCGGCCCCTGACACCACTGCTGCAGAACTGCGAGGCAGGACGATGTAGTCCGTTTCCATCTGGCCCGGCTGGGGGTGGCCGCTCAGGTCGTGGGCGCTCAGCTCCTGCTCGCTCTGTCTGGCAGAGTCGTCTGTACACAGGTATACGGTCCTCCGCATGTCTGCTGCGCTGTCCAAACACTGATCTCCCAGATCGCCCATGCCCATGGACATGTGAAGTCCAGAGGGCTGCTGGATGATCACTTTAGACATGATGTTGCCAGGCAACGTGGAGTAATTGAGCCCCTCGGGACCTTTCTCTTCCTCCTCATCATTGAGAGAGATGCGGGAGAGGGTGCCGGTGATGGTGGCTGCTCGGCAGGAACTCATGTCTTTGTGGAGGGCTGTAGGTAGGAAGGAACATCATTAGTCAAAGTTTGCGATGCAAGAATGTATGCTGTGCTTTAAATGTTGATTTAGAACTGAAATGAACCGATTTAAAAGCAACAATCAATGCAGCCAATCAGAACACTGAGCAACTAAACCATCAGAAGTTGAACATTTCATAACAATAATGGCCTTAATGAAAGATTCTGTTGACACTGCACCCCCAAAACAAGTGATTTTGACATAAAAAGCTAAACTTCTGGTGGAAAATATCTCAAAAACAACACATTCAAGCAAACTGAAAAAATAATATTTCATCCTAGTTAAATAATGCCATATGGGCAAACTTGTTTAGTCAGCAAGAACCTAATTTACTTTAATTCAGTCATATTTAAAAAAAGATTAAATTAGGGTCTCTAGTATAAATTGGTGTAAGTTTTGATCAACCAACCAACTTTTTAGGTTTTGTTCAAAATGAAGGATATATATCAACTATATCAAGTCTTTGGTTGACCAGTTTATCACAGAGATGCTGTTGTTTTGATCTAGTCTGATTATGTATTTATTTTAAATGATGGGTTGAACATGAACAGGTTAACTCTCAAGACTTGTTTGGTTGACTAGTTCATCACAGAGGTGCTACACCGAACAACTTCACAGCTTGGTTGCAACAGTCCATCAGCACTAACCATCTAAAAACCATCTATACACAAGCCTTACAATATTGTCTGTAATAGAAACGTGTCCATATTTAGACTGGAATGATCCTGTTCACCTGAAAGAGCCACACACATCTCTAGATGCAATGACAGAAGATGCATCAGCACTGTGAGAACAGCCTGTCCTCTGCATCTCCACAAATCCATAAGGGAATTACTGCCACTGTTCATAACACAACAACAAGGAGACCAGAGGACAACAACGGCTGGTTAAAAATCCTCCAGCTCTGATGGTAGTCCAAACTAATGCATCACACAACATGGCATCTGAAGAGCGCAGCAGAATACTGATAGAGGAACACAGAAAGGGCTTCAGGCTCAAGAGAAGGACTCTCAGGGTGAATCTCATTAAATCTAGAATCTGGTCATATTACACCCTATATTCAAATAAATATAAGAATAATTATATACATTTGTTGTTCAGGACCATTAAAATTGTTGCAATTAAAAACATCTGCCTCCCAACTCTCAAATTTATAATGCAAAAAAAGTAAATTCATTCATTGAATTCAATTTAAATTGACATGTAAATGTGTTGAAGTGTCTTTATTTACTTGCATAAAAAAATAATACAATACGGTATATACAGGTCCTTTTCAAAAAATTAGCATATTGTGATAAAGTTCATTATTTTCTGTAATGTGCTGATAAACATTAG
>JAUMHE010000062.1:16797756-16829023 GCA_032359235.1 Enteromius mattozi | reverse complement strand
ATGCAATTACATATATTTCAAATTTGTATGTATATATATATATATATATATATACATATATACACACACACACACTTTACATTTACATTTATTTTTACATTTGAATTATTTTAATAATATTACCATATATATTATTTAAATTAAATATCAATTTTAATTTCTTTTATTTCGGAATTGTATATAATTAAATTTTTGTCATGTCATGCCAGAGGTAGACATTAACGAAGGTAATATGATCTGGAAAGTGGCTGCTGGCATCTTTAATTTATTCTTTTTGTCTGGTCTATTCACTGCTTAGCAACCGTTGTTATGGCAATGGAGTCACAGACTGATACAAAAGCAGGAGCAACAAGTTCATTTGATAGCAGACATCGCTTATGAATTCCATCGCCATTAAGCTTTGAGATACTGAACACAAACCACTTATGATCGGCGTATAACCATATAAATCTAAAATCTGAGTCTTGTTTAAAACAACCCGCGTGCACTGACGCTCACAAGAAACATTTCACGGATACCAGTAATTGAATAAATCCACCATCAGTGTGTATCAGAATAGCCAAACTAATATACGGTTCACATATCTGTCTTTGTTTATCTTCTTCTGTCTTGTCTTTTTCCTCTGTACACAGCAAAACACTGCAATGATGGAAAGAGAGAACCTTGTTTGTTGCTAGGTAACTGGAGGGATGAGTGTTAGCTCTTCTGTAATCAATTTGATGTGTGCGTAAAGTGGTCCTGTATGAGAAACCCCGGGGAGGTATGGAACATACGAGACGATATTCAAAAATTACCCACTCACATCGTCCACATTTGAGAAGTAAATACCAGCTGCATGATGATGATGGATTGAATGAAATGGAGAGGGAGAGATGCAGAGATTGTTGTGAAGATCCTTGCACTCACCCCATCCCAGACAGAGGAAGCGTTTCCGGATGAGCCTGGTCCGCACTTTCCCTGTCACAGCCATATAGGACTGCCAAGCTTCTGTCAAGACCCAGCAGAAGGACGCCAGGAAAAAGAAGTGCAGAAATGCAGTTGTCATCGTGCATATGCCCTGTCCATTTAACAGAGAAAGAGAGAGAAAGAAGAGGAACTGATAAAATACTTTGTTCAAGTTAAGTCTAAATAAGGGCTTTTGGACTATTGATCAAATTTCACATTGACTGAGCTAGAGTTTGGGTGAAAAATACTCAATTAAGTCATTAAAATTAATTAAAGTCACAAGAAAGAAATGTGAAACTCACTGAAACCACCAAGATAGAAAACAAAATAATGGATCCCTCACTGCATCTACTCCCTTTGATTTTCATACAAGGTGTCGTGAAGAGCAACAAAGTCGCAGACAGAGAACGTGTTTTGCTCCAGGCTCGTCTAGACCATCGTTTAGGGCTGGGTGCTTTGATGGTATGTACTGTGTTGTGTAAATGTGCTAGTGTGGGTATGGATTACAAAGTTGACTTCATTTAGTTTTAAACATAAAAAGAAAATAATGGGCTCATCAATATCTTTTTAGAAGAACAAAGAAATATTTAGGATGAATGCATGAATGCAACAGATTGATCAGCTGCGTGCATATTTTAGTGCTAGAAAACATTTCTAACAAGTGGAGGGAAACAGGCAGAAGCCATGGAATAAAATCAAAAAGGTATTATTGTGCCTTTGGATGTCAGAATCAGAATGCAAACCATTTTTGTAGAATACTGAAACTAAATGCAGACATCTAAACAGACAGACTATGGATGAAACCTACTATTTTTAAAACATAAATTTGGTAGGTATAGGTTTGCATAATATTCATATATGCAGATGCTGTATTAGCCCTTCAGTTATAGTAGAAAATACTGTTTAGACCTATAACATTTTACATAACATTTACCTATTTTTGTATTACAATTTTTTAGCAAATTCAAGTATATTTAGGACTTTATAACATGATTTAAATAAAAAAAGAAAAATGTGAATTTTCTAGTTCTGAGGAAAAATGCAGAAGCGTGGGATATAAAACCATGAATCTGATCCGAGGGCAAAAGAGAGAATGACAAGTTGATTTATCTTATCAAAATTAAGATATAATCTCAGAATTACAAGAAAAAGTGTCAGAATTTTGGGAATATAAATTCAAAACTAACTTTTTAATTCTTTGATTCCATGGCTTCCATAGACTGCTATTATAAAACTAGTGCTGATAACATTTTATTTCGATAGTCCACTTTAGATATTCTACTAACAGTAAGTAACTTTGCAACTCCATGTCAACTAGCAGTCATCAGAGTATTAGTAGACTGTCTACTTAATATTTCCTAACACTTCATTTTGATGGATCCACAACATACAACATACTGACTATCAGAAACTTTGCAAGTATATGTTACACTTATACTTATATAAAGTGTAACCCCATATCTTTATCTTTATCTATCTATCGATCTATCTATCTATGATATCAATTTATTCATACTGTGAAATGTGACATACAACCCACCCTGACCAACATCCCATGCTTCTGATTCCAAATCTAGGAAATCTCACTGCAATTAGAACATATTGTGCTCCGGACATTCTCAACACTTTGTCACCAACAGCGATCAGTCAGAGAGATGCCTTCAGCACCAAAACCACAAAACATTACCATCTTTCTCACCAAATGACTATCTTCCTCACTGAATTTGGCAGTCGATGTGTTTCATGCAAATCCTTCAAGACTGGGATGATCACCATGTGACAAAAACACCTCTCCTAAAACCGGGGTTCCCACCACATTTGACAAACCAGTGTTCCATGAGACTTACAATCACATTTCCACATTTTCAACAAGAGAAATAATAAAGAAAATATCCACCACTTTAGACATTTCCATGATCTTTACTGTCCATTTTAAAATTCCCATCCATCTCTAAAGTCAAATGGTGCTGACTACATGATTAGAATGTTGAAAAAATATATATATAATAATTTCCTAAAATCTGACTGGTTGACAGGAATGACCAACAATAATGTTGATACAGGAACATGTCTTTGGTAAAGTGCATCAAAGATGGTGTACCTGAAGACAAATCCACCCACCAGTGACAACAAGTGAATCTGACAGAGGGAGAGCCTGGATGCTCAAGGCATAGAAAATAGTTGGGAGCATAGCCAACATGAGCCAGAGACAAGCTGGACGGGACGTAATGAAGACCCTGCTTCCACCTGCTTCCAGTCCACCTGATGCGGCCAGGACGAATGCTGTGAAAATGGATCAGCTGGCAGCATGTGACGGGACACCTGATGCTGATGAGCTCTCTCACGCTGCCATAAAACCACAATTCCTCAGTAAAGCAGCTTTCATAAGCTCTCACACATAACGTCTGAGAGACTCTGTGAGTTTGAAGTTCACAGCCAGTGTGCGTCTAAGCCAGACGACCTCCTGGACCAATGTTCCCTTTCACATTCGCTATTACTTGACTTCCAGAATTAGAAGGACAGCATGGCCTACTTGTCTGCGGATAGTTTTTAGTTTCACTGTTGCATCGGTTTACGTAACACTGTCAAAGAAAAAAAAGGAAATTACCAGCACCACTCTCTATCATCTCTATCAGTAAATATCTACAACTACTATAAATCCTTACAATGTATACTTTTGGGTCATTTTTTGTTTATATACTAACGTTTTAAAGCTTGGGGTTAGATTTAGTTTTTTTAAATAAATGAATACTTTTATTTTGTAAAACTTTAGCAAAAGAGACATTTGTTTCCAAAAAAAATCTATTTCAAATTTTATGCCATAAAACTGTGATATTAAACACTGATAAAAAAATGTTTTCTTAAGGATCATATGACACTGAAGACTGGAGTAATGTATGCTGAAAATTCAGCTTTGCATCACAGAAATTACATTTTTAAAACACATAAAAAAATTATGTAATTTAAATTTTAACAATATTTCAGAATAGTACCGTTTTTACTGTACTTTCGTGCAAATAAATGCAGCCTCAGTGAGTGTGTGCTTGCTGCAAAGCCTTAGCTCTTCTTCAAAATGTTCATGCTTACGTGAACACTTAGCATTGTCTACACATACTCCACTGCATGGAGATCCTTTAAACTAGATACTCGAAGACAATTTTAACTGGATCTTAGCACCACATTTTCAGATGCATTAGCATCAATGAAGAGCTAAACACATGCAGCAATACCAATTTTTTTTTTTCATTTCTAGGTGTTGGATGCATTTCGTTCTATTTCCTGCCTAATGCTAGTGGCTTAGCAAACGAGAAGAAAGGTGACAAGGCTCATGGCACATGCATGTCACCGCAGGACCTCAGGGCCATATGGGCCAGTGCTAATGACTGATGAAGAAACACTTATGCCACACAGAGCATAAATTAACTACTATAAATATAGTATCGATTGACACTCTTAACAAGTAGCTTGCGTGACAGTGTTTATTACCAGCGGGTAACGGGGCAAGCACAATACGAATGTACAGTAAAAAAAAAACACATGTGGGATAACTGTATATTTTTCATCAACTAAATGCAGCCTTTTTGAGCATAAGAAACTTTTTTTGAATGCAGATAACATCACACAGAGCAACAAGATGCATTCAGATCACATCTGAAGGTATTTGAAGGCACATGACACCAAAAGCACCTAACCTGAGTGGGAATTTGACTTGTATCTTTAAGTACCAAATGTACTATATCTGTATGCGTGTGGGTTTGCCTGAAGAGCTGGGCAGCAGAGGAAGTGGAGGGGGTGGCACACAGCCTCAGCTGAAATCCTGAGTACACACTGCCCTTTACAAAGGCAAATTGCCGGGAGATATTGAGCCCACTGTGTCTGTATCCATGGCAACAGAGGAAGTTCAGGAGAACAGTAAAGTACAACATAGCTGACGTAAAGGGAGGCGTGAGTCCATGTCGAAGGGCTGATACTTGTCTGTGCTGCTGGGATTCATATATGTGAGCATGAGGCCAGGGAGCGTTCATTTCCATACATGGACGATGGCTCTCTGGTGTAATTCTAACTCACTGCAATCAGCTTCCGGACACACAGTTTAGAGGTTGAAACAAATATGAAAATAAATAAGCCTATATAGCATGCTGCAAATTAGGAGAAATATTAAATCACTGTAAACAATGAATGCCTAATGAGATTCATTTATGTATAGAGCTGGGTTTTAATTTATGAGACTGCATGTTTGAACACACTAGAGAACTCTGTGCCCATTATGTCAATTCAATGCCTGTACACTTCAATAAAACGCAATTAACTAAAACATTAATGTAATGAATTCAAAGCAACTCACAAATGCAAAATGAAATTAATAATCAGATATCCTGCAGCTTCGATTGTGGAATTTTATAAGATGTTTTCTAACAGTGTTCTCAGTTAAGGTCTCAGTTAAAGTTCACTATATATAGTTTACAATATGCGTAAAAAAAAGAAAAAGAAAAAAAAGATCTATATATATATATACTTTATTGTAACTGTGAGTTACTGTAAGATGCTGAGATAATGTTAATAAAAAAAAAAATATATAATAAAATAAAAAGTCATTTATATTAGTTGGCCTTAACTACTACGTACTTACATCAATGTACTTATTGTGTTTATACTGTATTGCAAAATATTTTTACTGTTATTATGGTAGGATATGGGTATGGGTATAACTACATATAGGTATTTTTAAAAATATAAGTACAATAAAGAAATGTGTATGTACTGTACACATTAAGTAATCAAATGATTAATTTAAATATAAGTTTTAGTAGTTAAGTTCACCTAATATAACGTGGGACTAAATAAAATTAAATACAATTAAAAAACAAAGACGCACTGTCAATCGTTTTGGAGTCGGATACTATTTCCTGATTCCAATCGAACCGTGAGATGCCAAAAGATTTAATTTCCCTTTACGCATTTGTCATCTTGCACTTCAGCAAGGGTGATACTTTAAAAGGCGCTGCTCTCCTGGTTTTCAGTTTGCAGGAATGCGTTTACGTCATTCTATCACATCACACGTTGCGCAGGGACCAAGCTGTCAGAAGATATCTATAGAATACTGCGTTCCTCAAAAAGCTACTAAACTAAAAGGCTTGGGGGGGAAATATAGCCTACCACCCCAGATAATATCTACAGATGCCAGTGTCATAAGTTTGCCAGTGCAGTAGGTCAGTTTGCCCATTAAGCTGTCATTAATTATTTATCGTTCAGCTGTTCAAACATGAAAAAGACTGACTCATTTTACCCCAAGGCGAAGTTATAGATAAAACAAATTAGAGCATGTTTTTTATTGAAAACTATCTCTATAGATCATCAAAGTGGCTGATGTGTCAGAAGCATTCAAATCCTTGACTTTAAGCGAAATGATTTGATCCGTGAGTCATCCGTCGCGGCTTCTTATCAACACTTCGAGGGAGCTTTAATATTCTCTTTGAAGATGTGATTAAACGATTCCATGAATAATAATAAAAAATAATATAGCATAATCTAAGTCATTTAAAAGTAAATATGTACTGGGAATATGAGGTCACTGCATTGTCCTCTGCCTTTTTCCAAGTGGAATAAACCTCTTATAATAGGAGGGACTTAATAAAATAAATACACGTTTATGTAATTATAAAAGTCATTAATTCACTATTGACACAGATCCTTTTCCTCAGTAACAAAATTTATTAAGGAATTAAGGTGCTTTCTAAACTTCATTTTTAGGTAACAGATATTGTATGTCAACCATTTTTCCCAATTTGTTTTATCTCTTATTTTTTAACAGCATTCCCAATGAAGTATGTTTAACCATTAATACAAAAAATTAATTAATTAAAAAAATATATGCTATGATTATTTTCTGAAATTATTCAACAGTTTGACAGTTACCAAGTGACACAAAAGGAAATAAAAATGCTATATTTCAAGACTTTCTGAAAACATATGACAGCTTTCTGCAAAGAACAGGCTCAAATCTAAGCTGATCTAGACTGATAGCAAAGCTCTGGTAGCAGTGGATATTTGTAATAGTTCAGCACTTTCCCAGATCAGCACAATGTAAAGGAAGTGTTGATATAAGGCATAGCTAAGAGTCAAACTGACATGATGCTGGTATGCAGGCCAATTAAGCCAGACTCATTATGCAACAGAAAGGAATATGCTTTAAATGGTCTTTTTTTTGTATGGATATTTTAGTGATCCTGCCTTCATTACATTCTTGAATTGTAGCACAATATCTCATTTTAACAACTATTTATTCACACTCTGTCAAGATTATTGCTGGAAACGCTTTTCTCTTCGCCAATTAATGTTACATACTCCTCACATCTACCCTGATACAAACAGCACTCTTCAGCTGTTTGAGCAGGGTTGTTTCTGTTTTGACATAAATGCCTTTCCTGCATTAATATTTATGACAAATGCTGCTGCGAAAATGTTGCTTTCTATTATTCAACAAGTGAGGTAAAATAAAAGCTCAGACACTACAATAGTAGCATCTAAACAATTCATTAAGTATAGCTACTACAATCTCTGCTCAATGGGAGAATATTTAGAAATGATACCACAAATAACCACACACAGTTTCTTCTAGTTTCCTTCTGTTTACCACATTGACTATTACTAGTGTCATCGTTTACAAAACGAAAATACCACAGGAAGAAAAAAACTCAGCTAGGAAAGTACTTTTGAAATTACAAATGCTTTTCATCATGTTCAAACATTACTCGGATCGGTTCTCTCCAATCAAATTCCTTGATGTTTGTGTTGGGAAAGGTGCCGCGGGCTATCCTCACATCTTAGTACTTAAGAAGATAAACAAGTCAGCAACTGATCAAAAGGAAGTTGCACATAAGTACAGACACTAAATTATAGACTCGTCTTGAAGGTGAAGATTAGAATCATTTTATGATGTTTTTGAGGTCTGGTGCAAAAAGATACCGAAAAATGTTTAGGAAAGCTGACCATCACTTTTTAAGAGAACATGATGCTTTTTTTCCTGTCCTGCAAAAGTAAATATGACATAAATCGACCCTATTTACTTGTTAATGCACTTTCCCGGTGCATGATTCATCAGTGCACATTATTCAAAAATGTCTTTGCAATCTTCTATCAAAACATAATAACTTTATATTTTTAAACTAATAACTTAGTCTCAAAAGGGTTGTGCATCATACAAAGCTGACTTTTGAATTCCAGTTTAACTGCTGGATTTTAATTGAACTACAGAATAGCAATTTGAACATTAGGAAGTACAATTAAAATGAATTGAAATTAAAATCAATTCATATAACTGTAACTAGAAAGAGCAAAGATTGCAAAGAAGGCATGTCATTGGCTTTGACAAAGGCTTTCCTAGGATTTTGAAAAGGTTTTAAGACTGTTTATGCTTTAAGTATTCTAAATATTAATAAGATATGTATGTATGGATAGATTAATATACAGATAGATAGATAGATAGATAGATAGACTGCCAAACCTAAGATAAATTATATGATCCAAACTCCACTCAGATAGTTGAAGGCTGACACACCTTAAAAGTATCCTTTAGCACTTCTTCTTTAAGTTTGACTAACTTTAAATTGAAAGTAAGAGTTAAAATGAATAAAATCTGGTTCATATAAATCAGCCGTTTTATTTCCACTGACAGCTACTACATACTTGCACTTGAATACTTCACAACGCACCACTGGATTAAATGGCACCTTTTCTTGCAGCGAGAGATAAGAGGAAGTCTCGGAGCACCATTTAATAATCCTAGAGCCCCATAAGACACTTTAGGTGCTGCTAATGGAGTAAGCGCAGACTCTGCGTTTGTCCGACTGATTCTCTTAAGAGAACTACAGCACAAACCGTATGTCTTCAGCTCTCATCTCAACACACACTAGCAGAATACACATCGTAATTTCTCATGGGTTCCATAGATGGTCTATCGCACAAAAAAACATATTGACTAAAGGTCTATATCTGTGCTACATTTCAGCTGAAAAAGCTCCTTTATTAAGAGCAGCTTTGTATTGAACATCTATCAAAGGTTCTTATTCTATGCTATTTGTTGCATGTCCTTGTATTTTATTCTAAAAACCTGTTTGATTCACTAACAACCCACAATCCAATAGAACGAGGTATAAGCATGTCTACTTTCATAGCTGCCATTAGTCAAAGCTTATGAGGATCCACACACCAGAAAAAAAGAAAAGCACATTTTAAATTACTGACAGGGGACTAAACTGTTGTCAGCGCCTTAATCATTTCGTGGGAGGATAGCAGAAACACTTTACATCTTTGATGCAATGAGGATGTCAACCCTTTGTTTCACAAAAAAATCCTTCTATAATGCAGATTTTGCTTATAATGGTTGTTTCATTTCCAGTTCACAAATAGAAATGCATATTTGCAGTCATTTGGGAGAAATTCTGAACCCTCCCTCATGCTAAACGTAAAATGATGTGGTGTGGAATTAAAGAAGAAGATGGCAGTGTGTATGATCAACACTGACAGGCCTTCAGTTCAGCTCAACGTTTAAAGAAGCCGCAGGCTGAGAGCTCTTCCACGCATGACCATCACGTCATATGTGTGACCTCCATCTGGAGGCGAAAACCTGCACCCTCTGAAACATGTATATATCTTCTCCACCAGCGTGATGAAGCAGGAATTACTCTAAATTGCTGCTTTAGAGGATAGCAAATGGCTGCAAAAATAACTGGCAAGTGATACACTAGAGAATGACATTTTATTGTCATGGTAACACAGATGAGCTGACCATTTAAAATGCTCAACTGATGCCTTAGATGTGGACAGAGCAGAGGTCCAGATGTAATTATGGTCCATTATTGGTGGACCGGACCTGCTGCACTGTTGTCAGCAAGACTTGCGCTGTACGTTCTTAGAATAATGACGTCAGTAACGATACGTTGTACCACAACAAGCCAATGCAGATGCAAAAAAACTATGTAAATGGCATGTTTAATGGCAAGCAATCTACCAAAGCTCTGTTCCAAAACCTTAAGGCATTGTAGGCATGCTCCCAAACACGAAACTGATCCAAAATGTAGGCAGCAAAACTATTATGCCTTCTAAAATATCTAATTCTGGCTAGTACTAAAGGCAGTCTCACATATAGCGCTCACGAACAAGGCACCGCAATGCGCTTATTGATGATATTCATCCAACGTGGTGGATGGGTGGAAAGAAACTAAAAAGCATTACTACAAAATAGTGTATTTTACACTGTGCAAAGAAAAAAATACTCAAGAATTAATGTGAGTTATGTACTGTACATTACTTAAATTATTGAGTATTTTTAGTTGTACAGTTTTACATTCACAAAATTGCTTTTAAGCTTAACCTCTGCTTTCATTGTTTCAAAGATTGTTTTAGAATTATCGAGTTATCGAGAAACCCTTTTCTGCACGCTGCCAGGTTTTTCTTAAAAATACTTATATATTTTTTAAACGGGAATGTTCTGCCTTACAACAAATCTATACCTGAAGAAGCATTGCTGTTTAAATAATTATGAAGATTACTATATGACAGTGCATGGGACTGTTTTTGGTGCCTATGCACATGCCTGTAACCATCTAGGTGTTTGAAAATAAGTCATTTCATATAATACACATACTGTATCATGAATAATACATATCATGTTATATATAATATAATAATGTATATAATAGCAATGCTTCTTTTTGTTCCTTGGAATTATTTAATAATGATTTTTAATTAAATAGTAAATAATTCGAATAATTTCCAGAAACGTTCCTATAAAAAAGAGAAAACACTGGCCTTTTAAAATGTTTTATATAGGCAATAAACAGCTTAATTAAATCCTTTACATTTGTCCAAAAGCATGCTTTGCTTTTATAACCCATACACCCTCAAGGTGCAGTCAAAGGAACGCTAGTCAATCATCCCACCAGGTTTTGAAACGGAGCTACATTCAATGTCATCTTTTGATCCATTTACTGTAACAGGAAATTAATTTGTTTTAACCTTGGGAATTCACTTCCTTCCATCCCAGAACACTCGTTAGAATCAGAATTGGAAAAAGCTCATGCCTTGTGCTGCCTGTACCGAAATGTCTGACAGTGTGACTGAGTAATGTATTATTCCCGCAACGCCGTTGACTCATTCAGAAGCCCTATCTGTGTGGGCACCGTAGGAATAACGTTCCACTCTGTGTAAACCCTGCTCTGATGATAACCAAAAACCACCAGCTGTGCTAGTCCTAACAAGCTTGTAAGCAGTAAGAAATCAACCTCTTTTATCTTGTTTACTCAAACGAGAGCAAATGAGCGTCGTTTGTAAGCTTGAGAGTGAATAATTAATCTTTGTTCTTCCGAAGTTCTGCAATTTCCCATATCCAATCATCTCTGATGTCGAATTTGAAATGGTGAATGTGAGAAAATTTGGATCCACTGATCAGGATCTGCATCTTATAATTACATCTTAAATGACTTACATACACCATCTCCTTACTGTTAGCTGGGGGAAAAAAATCATTTTCATCATTTTCAGCGTTTCCACTTAGCTGGGAGCCCATTTAGACCTTTTTAAAACTAATTGCAGACATGTAAAGAGCTTTAAAATGCTTTCACCCTACCTGGATCCTGAACTTTAGATGTTCCATTCACAATGGCACCAAATGTTCAGATTCACGTGGGCTCCGGATATTGCAGAGAGACTGTTATATAACTGAACCATTTGGACTGTGAACACTAAAGGACTTTTGCTTCAAGTTTACTGTGATGCTCATTATCATATGCAGGATCAATTTCATTTAAAATCCTGCAAATAATGCAATGTATTAAACAGACAATGCTCAATCTCTGCTTTCCTAAATGAACAGCATCTTCGCTCACACAAAAAAAACCTGTTTGATGATGAAAGACTGTTTTTTGAGTCTTTAGGGAAGCCGGTTACTTGGAAGGAGCTTAGGACAGTTGGGATGCTGACTTTAAAACAACGGAACTGCTGCATGTAACAATGTCAATTTTTGTTTTGAGGAAATCCATGCAAAAAAAAAAGTTCACAGTCATATCTATTCTGTTTGTGGTTTGTACAAACACAAACTTTTGTGTCTCGGACCTGTGTCTGTCCATTTTGCATTTTCATTGTATAATTCAGAATATGGCCAGCTTGATTCTGGCTAATGTATTTAGTGGCTCAGAACATAGAGGCATCATCATCATTTCTTCTTGGCATTGAACAAAGAGCAATGTACTCATTTGCTAAAAATAACTTCTGTGGCTTGTGTAGTACTAATTTAAGACTCACATAATATAGTATACTTATAAACAAACAATATTGATAATGCACGGAAGAAGCTATTTTGTCTGATATATTTAAAATAAACAATAAAAGAAAACAATCCAAAGGTAATCGTATGATAATACGCACTTCTTTAGATTGAATAAAAATCTTCTAAATGCATGCCTTTAAAAATAAGCAACTGGCTCATTTAGGTTAATTTTAAATTGATTTACAATAAGCAAGTGTATTTGCAAAAAAGTAGGGGTCCAGTGTATAATTTGCATGTAGGTATAAAAATATAACCATATAAAAATATGTACAGTGCATAAATTGCTTACCACATGAAAAGAATGCAATAAGTTCATACAAACACAACAATATAAGCATATACTGTATATGGATGAAATGTAGCTCACTACACAAAGACCAGAACATCTGGATAGGTAGGTAGGTCACTTGCGAGAAAATTAGGGCAGCCAGCTTGAATATAAGTGAGTCACAATGCCTCAAAATAGAGGAATTAAAACAATCTGGTGGGGTGGTATGATATACAAACAGCAGACAGAGAGATCTTCGCCCATTTTAAGTAAAAGTAGTGTTTCACTTGCATTATAAACCTTGAAATGTCTAGATCGGCATAATATTAGTGCAGAGAAGCTGTCTGGCATTCAAGACAAGCCTGCTAAATCAGCCCACACGCAAGCCGAGAAATAAATATGAGAATCCAGAGTGGACATTTTGTTCAAATACAAGTCATTAATGCTACATCGCGATTTAATAATCTGGCAATATTCGAGTTAAACACATTAGAGATCAAATGTAAACATTTACCGCATTGTGTGTCTGTGTCTGTCCAACTAGGATCAGGATGTTGGAGCAGATGATTGAAAGGCAGAAATTGATCAGAATGATTGATCTCTCCGACCTGATGTACCTGAAAACAAATGGTTTATTAAAGTTGCATTCCTCCAAAAGCGCATTATTTGTAATATCCCTTGTACGTCTATGCACTTACCTCCATAGAACAGCATACACCACGGCCAGTGTGATCAAGGCCAGGCAGGAAAGACCACAGCCCACTATTAGTGTCACAGATGGAACCCCTGAGTACTCCATAGCCTGTGAATGGCACGCAAGAGCTTCAGTGAACGATTTTCAAACCCTTGTACCGCTAATAAAAGCCCATTTCAGTGCCTGGTAATAAAGCACATTACAGGATGCTTGCTTATTGCAGCAAGGCCATTTATACTGCCCAAATTTAGAGGATTAAAAGGACAAGCTTTTTTTTTTTCTGTCTGTAATTCATTTTTCCCCCATTCAATCTCCCCTTCACATGAATGCAATATATTTAGCTTCAATTCAAATGCACAGTGCTTATTATCAACAGGTAGGTACTTCATGCCACAAAGCATAATTAACTAAAATACCTCATCTCTTTCAAAGCAAGTCAGACTATTCAGAGATCATCACTGCAATGCCCCAGGCAGGTATTTCCAGACATGCAAGAACAGCTTCTTGAAACTGAATGTTAATGTTGCATTCTAATTAAAATTTAAAGATGATAACAATGCTGTCATAAATTCATCATGCAAAATAATGGTATAATTAATGCACTTTCAAGAGTAAACAAACAAGCAATGCTTCTATGAAAAAGGTGGCGGGGTCTTGGGCGGGACTGTAGGGCGGGACTTTCATTTGTCTATCAAAAACTTTTGCAGACTTATTAAGTGTTACAGTTTTTCCTAAACCTTTTTATATGACTGGACCATTCCAATGTTTATAATTGTTCTGTTGTTTAAGTAACTGTGGGGGAATCTATGTTGTTGATGTTGACCATCACAATCCGTATTTCATCTGAACACATATTTTTGCTTCAGCTTTCTCTCATGTATTGATATGTATTTCCACATCCTGTTATTTTAAATTGCTGCATGCATTAGCTGCACAGGCCTTAACTAAGCCTTCACAATGCACATTCAGTCCATTTATTTATGCCTTTTCCCCCAGAATTCCATCTGACAACCCCCCTCAATCCAGTTCCCAGGAGTCACAAGTCATTGTGACATATCAGCCGTGCATTGCAATGATAGGAGTTATCAAACTTTGCCCCTGCTGCATCACTGAGATGCAGACAACACCATCATTTTCACACGGGAGCCATTTATTCACTGACTGGTCACATGGGCAGAGAAAAAATGGCTGCCTCTTACTCTGTAGGGTAAAACAGCCATGTTTTGCTGTCTACTGAATCCACTAGTATAGAGACCACAGCTGATGGCTGATGGTAAAGCATATATAATGCTTCAAGCAATATATAGCAAAGGCAAAGAAAGATTAATATTATGCACAATCCTGGTATATCTGCACCGCTAAGAATTATTTTATTAACGTAAGTAGCAAATTGAATACTGAAATTGAAGAGGCCAGAGCTGATGCTCATGCATCTCGAACGCGAACATATACAAATGCTTTGAGCAATATTTAGGAAAGGTAAAATGGAGATTATGGTGGTCAGTATTACTTTTTACTCTCAAATTACTTCAATCTGTGAAGGGGGAAGCTTTAATAGATAGTAAGGCCACAATTAAAATATTGAAAGAAATAATATATATACATATATACAAAATTTGAATAAATGTTATTATTTGAATAAATATTTAATGGCATTTACTTAAACAGGAGATTTTGAGCTCTGTCTCTCTCTCTCACACACACACACACACACACAAGCTTTGCACAGGTAGATTTCTATCATAATCAAACATGACATAATTAAAGTAAATTATTAAACATCCATCTGATTACAACCCACATTTCAATCAATACAGCATCTCTCGAGATCCCCCGCAGGACAATTTCAATACTTACTATTTCTCTGGGTTGTTGAGCCAAAATGGCGAAGGTAGATACCCGATCACATAAGCATTTGGTGTGGGATGCATCGGTGAGCACAGTTCTGCATCCTTTAGAGCTCCAGCTGCCCCAAGAATCGTTCCTACACAACACAGACAAGATTAAATCGCTTAAACAAGCTTTTTCTCTGTGAGTCCGTCACTCTAAATCCTCAACTCTGCGCTCTCATCTCATCCACTTCACTTCTTACTTAAGCGACAGAAAGTAAACGCAAACGCATTTTCGTGCAGATCGTACTGAGTGCGACTGAAGCGCTGAGGCTCTGTGGTGCTGAACGACTCACTGCTCACAGATACACTCACACCACACAGCAAAATAAACCCGAACCTGCGATTCCTTTGACGTTTCTCCTCTCGTTTTGCTTCAGCTTTCTCTTATCGTTCTCTATCGATATGTATTTCCACTCGCTTTTCTAATTAGCGCCTTTTGGACGCTTTCCTGAGGGAAAAATTCAGCCTAGAAACGGCGGACGGCATCAGATTGATACTCTCTTGCCTCCTGCCTCGCGCTACAGCGGAGGGGGGAGATGCCTCAGAAATAGTCCCCGTTTATTGTTCGTTCATCCTGTTCTCGGCATTTATTCGCGAATATCTTACATTTATCCCATTTTACAGCATTTTGTTTCACAATAAGCTTTTCCAGAGACATAAAGGTCAGGGAAAAACGGAGCTCAAACGTTAACCACCCCGTGAAAACGGGCTGGATGGTAGCAGCCAATTTCTCCTTCTCTGGCTAGCAAAATGATAGAATAGACAACTCACCTATTTATTAATGCTTACACATCTCGGCTGATATTGCAGTGGTTACATCTAAAGATCAAGCTGATATATCTTGATAATTAATCATTTAAGGCTAAAATAATGAAATAAGCTGATAAACATCATCCAGGTTTGTATTTACTCAGCGAATAACTGATTAATGTTTGATAACATTGTTTATCTTGTTTCAAATATTTATATCCAACCTCTAGTATAGCAATATCAGTTATTCAACAGCTATGAAGTTTTGTGATTAACCGTTTGAACACAATCAGTGCAGTATAAAAGCAACATTGAATTAAAGATGCATAACAAATACAGACCTTTTCCGGAGGCTGTATGACATGACATCCTTAGTAACTTTTCCCTGAGGAAGGCTACGAGGATCTCCATAATTAAACCCCAGCAATTGCTCTCTTTTCAAGGTTTAATTAAGCTTTAAAACTTGCACTTTTTTATATGCATGGATAACATGAATAATAACTTCCATTTAAAGAGAATGGCATGCATTATCTTTCATATATATTCATATATGAAAATGCACGATTCACATGAAAATTTCATGACATTTCTAAGTACCTGAATGTACATTAACTAATGAACTGTAATGATCCAAAAGCATTTCATGCATAGCAAATGACTTTTGGTTTTGGATCATATTTAGCTCTAGATATGTGTACAACATAAATCAGGCTGGATTGATTCACTCATGGAAGACGGAGTGTAGCCCTGTCCAGTCTAACCGCATCGACAGCAAACCGATAGCGACTGACTCCAGGCGTTTATTAGGACGTCGTGGAATGGATTGCTGTGGGTTACTGTGTCAGCAAACCAATTTGATTTGATGCACTCAATATAGAGTCAATGCATCTGATCATTGGGTGTATGACATTAAAGAAGCAACATTACCTTATCATAACTACCAAAACAAAACGTTACTTTTGAAATTCCAGTTTGCATAGCTTATTTATGGAAGTTTGATATATTTTCTACCAGGGAGAAGGCAATTTATTTTCCATTTAGTTGCATCTGTTCTCTTGTTACTCACTTTGCTATTCCGGTCTGGGAGGAATTTGAAAGACACACAGTCTGTGGAGGAGTCTGTGGGTGTATGAATTACGCTAGGCTCAAGATAGACTTGGTTTCTAGGCAATTGTACGAGTAGAGACTAATGACTTTTAATAGCCGAGATGTGGCGCTGTCCATGGTACTGAATCACTACATTTAGGCTAGCAAAATGACACTGTAATCAGATTTGAGTACAATTCTGACATTTGAGGATTTGTCTTACTCTTAAAATTATTCATTATATCCTTTATATTTTATTTCAATTGCACTGTTTGGATGCCAGGTTACTGGCAGTAATACACTTAATATAGGAAGCTGTGTGCTTTGAACTGCTGGAACGTTGCAATCAGTGGTCTATTCATGTCTGCTTTGCAGTTATTTTTGGACTGTTCATTTTATACATAAGCCTAACAATAATACTTTAAAGCACTTGTACAAAGTGCTTCATTCAATCATGTATGAAAAAAAGTAGTAATACTGTACATCTGACAAAATATAGCACAAAATGCTCATCAAACACGCATCTTTAGTCCTTGATTCCAACATCAAGAAAATTATATATTTATAAAAATGCATTAAAAAAAGTATCAACAAACAGCCTCATAGGATATATTGTACATTAAAATCTTGCAATAATCTGTTGCATAGCATTAAACATGCTGTTACTTTTTAATAATTCCTTCTGATGTAAAAAAAAAAAAAAAGAGAAAAATGCAATTCTTTTGAATGTGCAATAATTATTCCATAAATGAAATACATGATCTGTAATTTTTTTTCTTTTTTTATGAATGCATACCACAATCATTTCTAAAAGAATTGTATGTGTTCAACAAACATTTGAAAATTACATTTTAGTATACATAAAAACAGAACCATTTTTATTTTTCCCCATTTCATCCATATTCAAACATCAGTATTTAATTTTAAATGTAATGGCCCTGTTATGTGACTAATTGTTTTTAAAGAACAAATATTCCATGTACTCTCTCAATTAATGTAAGGTAAAAAATGGTCATACTAATTATAAAAGATATATACTGATTTAAATTAATGTTATATTGAGTACTTGTCACTTGTAAGTCTACCCGTAAACCAACACAGCCTGTTAATGCCACATAAGGTCATCATAATACAAATTATGTAATTCTGTATTTTGCATGTTTTTGCTGAAAACTCAAGGCCAAGAATTCTGCTCCCTATGGATTAATGAAAGAATGAATAAATAAATAAATCAATAAGAAGGTTTGAATAGGAAAAAGGCACATAAGACTATACTCTTATAAAAACACCTTTGATATTCCAACCATCACTCCTATCCCTTCTGAGGAATATTTTATGAGGAAAAAAATGGTGATTCATGCCAACTGTGGCCCTCCTGTGCTTTTTCATACATGCGAAAAATTGATAGAGTTGTAAGTATTCAAGCGTGAATCTGCATGACCGATGCAGAGTTAAGCAACATTTGGCCTTAGAAAGAAAGATTCTGCTTTTAAATCAAGGTAACTTATCATTTTCACAGTGCTGGGCATATACCACACCTTCCTGATAGCTCCGGAGAAACAGCTCATCAGCTGTGCTGGGATGGGGAAGAAATACTTTGAATCTGATTATATACAAATGTTATCCCGAAGCCATATTTAGGATAATGTAAGCCATTTAAGTGAACAAAGCTTACAAGCAAACAGGATTGTAATGGTGACTTCAGGTATTCACAACACATTTTCCTCCCTTTTTTTCCTATTGCTCATTACCATAACTGTTATTTGTAATACAGTGCCTCTGTGCACCTACCACTTTCTTGCAAAATGAACAACCTTCATTGTTTTTCCTCACAAATACAGTGTTAATGGCAATCAAAAACAAGCATTCAAGTCTACATGAATAAGAAATCCAGTCTAGACACAGTTTAACCTCAGTTTGTCCCCCAACCTCATGTTTTTCCAAACGTGCGTGACTTTCTTGCTTTCTTGAATAAATACAATAGACTATGCCGGCCCTGTTTTCCATTACAATGAAAGGGGAACTAAAGCTTTCAAGTTTCAAAAGGATGCAGAAGCAAAAATGATTCTTAAAAATTGTTTTCAGAAGTCATATTATTCCTTTCTGTGAAGAACAAAAAATGTAAGATGTTATACACTGATAATCTTTCTCTCCAGTGAGCTGTTAACCACAGCAACTGAATAATTGATTCACTGAGTCAAAATCAAGAAACAAATAAGCCTGATTCATGACCAAATAATTCAAACCAATACTGTAAATGAGACCGAACTGAAATAATGTATTCACAAATCTAAGCTTCTCTCATAAACATACCCAGGAGATCTAGAAATGTAATATATTTATATAGGAATAATTAACCAAAAATTAAAATTTGTTGATAATTTACACATGCTTAGGCCATTTAAGGTGTTGATGAGTTGTCCTATGCCGTGAATGGGTGCCTTCAGAGTCCAGACAGGTGCTAAAAACATAAAAATCATCCTCATGATTCCAGTGCATCAATTAATATCTTGTAAAGTGAAAGGCTATGTGTTTATAAGAAACAAATTCAGGTACTGTTTACCGATTATTGTAATGTTTTTATAATTTGTTTAGACTCTGACGGCACCCACTCACTGCAGAGGATTTACTGGCGAACAGGTGGTGTCATTTTATCCAAATCTGCTCCCATGAAGAAACAGACTCATCTACATTTTGAATAGCTAATTTTTAAAATACATGTTTCCTAAATAAAGCTACTCAATGACCTCAGGACTCTTTCTTGGTGCTTCTGTGAAAGCATGACAGGTTCCTAGCCATTTAAAATGCAAGGAAATGAGACTATCACAAGGTTTAGAACAACAAGGGTGAGTAAATAATGACAGTATTATATTTTTATATGAATTAGTCTGCATGAACCAGATATGTCAGAGGTTAAAAACACAAGATTTCTCATTCACGCCGAGCTTGTATACACTAGCGTATACATAATGACTTCTAAGAAGAGACGCACAGAGTTATGATATGAATGTCATCGAAATCAGCAGCTGTTTTCCCTCGTTGTTTGAGAAAATCTCTTGAGGCTAATTAAAATTGCACCTCAAAATATGCACAATCATGCCAAGAGAGAGCTGATAGAGTTGTGCATTTGTGTTCGGTAATTGTTTGCTTGCACAGGCCAATTTTGATTTTGTGCAAAGAGTAAACACACTAACAAACAAATTTATTAACGAACATGCGTCCACATAAATAATCATGCAAACAGATTAGAGACTAAACTCAACAGCAAATTTATTTAAATTTATCATGAACAGGCATGAAATCCACATTATTCGAGCCTAATAAGAGCGGCTCTCTTTTAACAGCGAATATGAAGCCTGTTTATATTCCTAAGCATTTCGGGGCAGAGACCCCTCCCTCTTTATAAGCCGCATATAATAATACCACAGGCTAAAATCCATTCCAGTGGCTCAAATTACACTCAAGGGGGCAGACTCGGGTGGCCCTTCATTCAATGAAAATTGAATTTGATAAATACGATTTCTCTGTGTTCTTATCGGTCACCGCACAGAGGTCTGGCTCATACTGCCTCAGAAGCACCGTGTAATTTTCATATTTGAAGATGATTAAGATTAAATAAGCCATTTTCAATTTAAAGCATGGGCCAGGACTATATATATAAGTAAATGATTAAATCACTGGAATCATACAGATATCATATAATTACTCAGAAACATCATCAACGAAACAATCCAAATCAACACGCTAAACATAGCAAACAAAGAGATAAATAGAAACTAGAAATTCTATCATCTTTTATTCTTATGTTGTTCCAAACCAGGATGATTTTTTTTTTCCTTTGGTATTTTTTTTTTTACTTTAATTGCATGGGCAAAAACAATAAACTAAACTAAACTAAACTAAACTAAATTAAAATTAAAAAAAATTAAATTAGCAGTAAGGCAACAAGTGGTCCATTGTACAGAGATCCAAATGAGGGCATGTAAATCAGGTTCAGGTAAATGTAAATGATCACAATTGCTATTTTTTGGGGGTGAACTATACCTTTAACTACTCAGATCATAATTACTTTTATGGCATTTCTTTAATGCTTTTCTAAACTTGACAGTCACTGAACACTAGAAAGAGTTTTGTATGGGAAAAAATAAATAAATAAATAATACTACATGAAAATGGCAATGAAAAAAAAACAGCACATAACATGGTACACACAGCACTAATTACTAATTTAAATAAAACTTGTTAGTGCTACAGACATCTCTGTGTGGCCAAACCTGACTCCCATTTCTAGAAAACATCCCTTCAACACAACCTCTCTCTTCACAGCCTGGCCAAAAGAAATACGTGCTTTATTAATTGCTCGCTAGGGAACAAAGGAGAAAAGGCTGCCAAATCCAAATGGACCAGATGAAAAGCAAAGACAAGACGGAATGTTTCTAAAGAGGGTCTATGAGCTATAGTCACAAGCACGAGTGACAATAGAGAATATTAGATCCACCACAAAATCCATCACACAACATTTGTTCTAGACAAAGAGATGTCGCATGATACTGCCAGAGAAGCTGCTCTGGTCATAGTAAATTATCCCTTTAAGACCTGAGCCCAAAGATTTTAAGTTTAATGCTAGTAAGAACTGATCCATGAACCATCACAACTATGCCTTAGGGGATATTCCATGCAGAAAATGTACTGTATGTCACTTTAAATAAGGAAACAACTTCAGAATGGCAAAATCGCAAGAACAAGTATTAAATATTGTGCCACCACTGTTTCACATTTCTGTGTCATGTATCAAACTTGTTCAACAGGGTTACTTCCATCCAATAGGTCAGTAAGATTGATTTTAATATATATGTGTGTGTATATATATATTTATTTATTTATTAAATATCTTGGTCACCAAGACTGTGTTTATTTAATCAAAAATAGAGTAAAATTCTTCATTAATCCAGTCTTCAGTGTCACATAATCTTTCAGAAATAATCATAATATGTCATAATATATAACCGTGACTTTTTTTAGAATAATTTAATGAATACAAAGGTCAAACGTATAGAATTTATTTTAAATATTACTCATTTGCAACATTTACTATACCTTTTGAATAACTTAAGAGACTGTTTGAGAATAATTACTCCAGTGTCACTAAAGTAGGAGTAAAAGATGAAACAGACAAATCCCTAACCACCGCAAGGCATTACAGCTGGCCCAGCCGCAATCATTTTTACAGCTGGGGAAAATTATATGAGGGCTAACATTATGATGCTATAAACCTTATTTTCCCACTAAAGTGATTTTCAAAGAAGTACTGTATATACACGACCATCCACAAGTTTTTAATTTAAAGAAATTATTTAGTAAGGATACATTAAAGGGCACAATCTCACATTGCAGTTCCGTTTCCTGTAGAAGCTAAAGGTTAAGTTAAGGTAAACTGGTCCTTCGTCTATTCTGAGAGGCAGTTTTCTCAGAATAACACCCGGATACTTATGCTTTCAGATTCTTTATCTTTAGTATTTCTCAGTAATACAATATCAGTTTTCCCAAAATCAATATCAATATATATTATATATTATATATATTATATATACTACAGAACATCACAAAAGGTTGAAAAATATGAATAAATATCAACAGTTTTAGTTTTAGCAGTAGACACAAGTTTTTTACATGAATTATGTTTAATAAGACCAATGACAGGCATTAATAAAATAAACCAGGTCAGTTCTGATTTCATGTCGACTTTAGAGTGAAAACATAAGAAGCTCCTGACAGCACCACAAATGTTCAAAATATTTTTCTATCAGATGCATTCTCTGAGAATAACACAATTTTCTATTTCAAATTTCTATTACTGCTATTGTCAACCACTGCTTCACCTTGATGTCAGTGGAACCATGTTTCCATGGATACAATGGCTGGATATTTCAACAAGCACCACTATTTATTATTGGCCATGAAATTATTGTATTAAAGGCTCATTTTCACAAATCAGAGCACAATCTTGGACGCATAAAACTGACTTTCACTTACATTATAGAGCTGTCCCACAGTGCACAGAACGGATTCATTGTTCCCTGGAAGAAAAAAAAAACACATACTATGATTGGACACGCAACACAATGATTAGACATATCACAGTACATGATAATAAAAAGACATTTTCACTATGATAGCCAGTATCTCAAAGCATAAGTCACGTTATTTAAAAGATAAACAGGAAAGGGGAGAAAGGCCGTATAGTATAAAGGCCTTATAGAGAATAGTGCAGCTTTTGTAATCATCTGGGCCATATCTTGATGACACAATGAGGAGAGAAATAACTGGTGATGGCAAATTAATTATTGGACTAATTACTGCTATTTGTCTGTTGATTAATGAGCCTGAAACAAATGACACAGGCATTGTAGGGCTCCCTTTGATTGGCTGTAGTGATTCAAAGAGGATCAGAAGACCACATTTCCTTCCGAATCCAGCTAAAATACACCCAGATTCTTCTTCTAGTTTCTATGTAAAAGGATATATGTTTCACTGCATTAACATATTTGCTTTTTACATCATGTACACAATTACACGGGAAGTATTTGGATTAATTCAATTATAGAACAGATTGTATGCTGCAGAACCAAGTATAAGTACAAAGGAAAACATTATTTATATGCTATGGACAGTAGTGTTAAAATAAAATAAAATAAAATAAAATAAAATAATAAAAAATAAAGTATTTGCAATTTGTTTTCATTTATTTAGTTTGCACAATTAGGTTTTTGCATTTAAAATAAAATTAAATAAAATTATTTGTAATTTAAATATATGGAAAACAAACAAACAAACAAAACAATCCACATAAGATGCAGATCACTCTTCATCTGACTTATTTAAACAATTTTGATGATATTTCATAAATTGAGGATATGTGGGACATAAAGGCTGTAGATTCCTTCCCTTGTGTAAAATAAATGGCATATTAACATGCTCCATAAACCAACAGACCAATGAAACAGTAAAAGAGTCCAAAAATAGGAGGTTTTAAAATATGTGACCTCCATGTCAGCATTAATTAGCCTCTCTGGACTGTTTTTGTGAAGCGTGTTGAGATCTGACTGGTGCTTACATTAGCTAGATGAGCTAACTCAATCTCCAGCTGGGCTTCTGTAACCCTGGGTTCTGGTCGGACAGTCACAGCAATCACTTTCGAGTTCACAGCAGTGTTATTCCTGTGGGTTAGATCAAACCACACACAACAGTCAGTTCATGCTTGAACGAGAAATGCTAATTTCATTCATTTCAATACTTCCATTATCATCACCATCGATTTTTGTTTAAACTCCCCATTTTGCACATTTTAATGGAAATGGCTCATTTAGCACAGAACTGTCTTTCCAGGTTGTACTCAGTTTCGAAAATCAGTGTGAGGTCGCTGATTTTTGGTATTTCACTTCAGATGAGATATTTTCTGTTAGCAGAGGCCAGAAATGAAGATATGCCTCACTACCTTTTTAGAGGGTGAAATAAATAGACTATAAATAAATGAAATATTATTCCAGATCCAACTCTAAAGATGAACTAAGTTATAATATATTAAACACAACAAATTGAAATCTGTTTAGGTTTTGATTGACTCGAAATTATCGCCTCTGGGTAAAACCATCACATAGAGATGAAAAGCAGTCATTTGTCATCACTAGACATAAAAAGTTACTTCAATGTACTTTTTAATTTCATGATTAAAACCAATATTGGTTGGATATGCATAAATTTTAAACATTCAAGTGCTCTTATCTAATGCAACAGGGGTGCAAAATCATTCTGATATTAAGACTCAACTACACTCAACATCTCTCTCCTTGCATGCTTCCTCCTCCTCTAACTAAACCAATTTTCCTTGTATAACATTTGTCAACTTGAACTGTTTAGGGCATGATTTCATGGTCCATTTAATAAGAAGCAAAGACAGAAAATGGATGCCCAACAAGTAGCTTCTCAAAAGTCTGCAGTGAAAAAAGATTTTCTAAAAGCAACATCTGAGACATGCTCTTCATTTTTGATTTTGTTATTCAGAATGCATATGAAATGAGTAGACTTTGCCATGGAAATAAATTTGTCTTTGTCTGTATAAGTAAATCATCCTAAGGGCAAAAATTATTCCATTTGAAGTAAATGTACAGATTGGATCAAAGACATTATGCGTGCATGGTTAACCAGCCTCTTGGTTTGATTTAATCAAGCAGAAGTGGTGTTGCATGGTGTCAATGAATGTCCACACAGCCTGAAAGGAATTAAATAACACAAGGTTCTTAAAGGGGAAGCTTATAAAAAAAATGTAATTCTGTTTTTATGTACTCCATCATATCATCTAATGAACGTCAGGGATGTTTATAGCATTAGTATTGGGGCACAGGCCCACTATCAAAAAAGTTAGCCTATATTTTGGTATTATCAGTTCAAATGCTCTTTTGGATATAAAAATGGATATACAGTCATTTACAAGCTGCATGTGCAAAAAAAGATCCACATTATCATTGTTGTAGAAGACATCAAGTTTTGCTTCCTTCAACGGACTGTATGTAATTATTCACTTTTTGTTTCTTACACTAATATTTTGTTAATATTGCATTGTGGAAAAACCCCAGCAAACAATTCAATTCTTGAGTAAACTTTCAGAATGAATCAAACTCAATCGTTAACCATTTTGAACAATCGTACACAATTTTGATTTTGATATTATCAGAGAAAATGATTCTCAGGTTGGCATACCTCAATCTGAGAATTTATCAGTGATATTTTACTGAGCTACAGCACTATTTAACTGGGGCTCATTCCTCTAGAACACAAAAGAAGATTTCTATCAAAATGTATAACATTTTTACCATATAATAAAATTAAATTGTGAACAAGGGCTGTAAAGTTCCAAAAAGATAAAAAAGCACTATAAAAGTACTATTAAAGTGGCCATATAACTACATTTGCACACTATATTCCAGTATATTGAAGGTATACATAAACTGACTTAAAATCTAACACTGTAAAAATGATTGTATTGTGTTGATTTGTAAATAAAACAGATTATTGAATGATTACTGGAGTATGTTCTACAAATATATATATTTATTAGCAATATCTGGGTGAAACGTGTTTCTACACATTTATTTATTTGTAAATGTTCACACTAAAAACATGGATCCATGGACTTCATGCACTGATGAATCTCATAGTATGATCAACAGAGTATTTTATCTTGTGATTAAATGATTTGTCTTTACAAATCCCTCTGCTATGCATTGGTTTCGTTTGCTTGTTTCTTTGTAACACTTTTCTTCTGTTATCTTCCACTGTTTGTACTGATCTCCATCTCCCTACTGGCTTCAGTGAATCCAACAGAGCTCAAGAACAGAGGACCGCCCTTTTTCTCTGTTCTTCCATGAACTCTCTCCCTGTCAGTGGGAATTCCAGGGAGGAATCATACTCAGGTTTGCTGAGGTTTGACTGACAGCTCAGAACCATGCCAGGAAAGGTCTGTTCTGTCCTGTGTGTCTCCAGAGGTTCAAGTAGAAGTCCTCAAATGCAACAGGAGGTTTTGATCCCAAGCTTCAAGATGGACTCTGAGAATAACTGAGAATTTTCATTCTGACATTTAAGCTGAGAGTGAAAACACTGTAGTTTGTTGTACCAGCTTCTGTACTTAGAACTAGAGGAAAATTACAAGGAATTTGAAGAAACAGCTTCCACAAATGATTGTAGGTTTGTTTGTGTGTGTGTGTGTGGTTGTGTGTGTGTGTACAGTAATGGCCACTAGGCTTTAACACATTAGTCACATACAGTAATTTAGCTTCATACAAGGCCAAATTGCATCATAATATACAATGATTGCAACTGACATGTGAAGCTTGGAATAATGCTGCAATTACATCATGTTAAAACAGCAGAAACTATGAGATGATAACTCATTCTACTTTGAGCAGTTCATATCCTCAGACACAGAAATGATTAGTTACTATGGTAACATCCATGATGCCAAATCAAGTCATCCAGCAAAATCTATAACTGTATTAGAGCACTGTGTAACACTGGACTTTAATAAACACTGAAATACGTTTAACTGTTGAAGCTGCTGTCAATTATTTTAAATGATAACATACAGTAAAAAAAAAAAAGATCATCTTATCTTCCTAAGATAAAACTTGTAATGATGGTTCGAAATTACAGTAATTCCAACATGACATGAATGCAGCATAATTCCTATGCTAAAACACAACTAAAAGCTCATAATTAAATATAACTGATTATACAGTTTATGACATACTGCATATATATATATATATAGAATATTTGGTTGCATGCAATTCATGAAAAACCTTATGAATTCATTAGGTTTTAGAAATAAACAGTTAAGTTTAAACCAATCACTTTATCTGCACAGACAATTTTCTGATATAAAAATATATTACAAAGTACTTTCAGATATATTTTAACATATCATATTTCAAAAATATCCCAATTTTGGGTGTTCATTTTTAGTCACTTTATTAAAAATAAATAATTGACAGTAATCCAAAAATCTGACTCACAAAGTGACACATTTTACAAAATGATCTGCTGCTGGTGTCATAAATTCATAAACTTGCACACATTATTTGATTTTCTTTTTATAAAAGGGAACTCTGATCAAATCAATCCTGATTAAAAGTTATTTTAATAACTAAATGATTTACATGATAAGTCATTTTTCTATATTACATATTTAATACATCAAAATCTTTCCAAGTAGGAACCATCTTAAGTAGTCCCAAGGGTACAAGTATCCTTGGTTGGGAATCTCTCTTCTATAATATCATTATGATATCTTTGTAATATTTCATCCAAATGACCGGAGAGTCTTACCGAGGAGCAGGCAGCATAAGGCCAAGAGTCTTGTAGAGAACCGTTCCAAGAATGAAAACAGGAGATCCATCCATATCTGCCGGAAAACAATCTAGGTTAGATGACACGATCATCACATTATCTAATCATATCAAATAACATCTCCATACAAAGTTGTTTTTCTCAGCTTCCTTTTCAACTTTTCACTCAGCAACATGGATGATTATTTGATAATTCTGAGTGCAGATTTTTTTCAGAGGCAGACAGTAGGAATTCTCTCTTAATATGTTTCCACTTCCATGCAGGAATCCTTTAATCCAAAGTAATTTAACAAGATTTCCTTTTTCAAAGCAACAGGAATTAATTAACCTCTAAACCTGCAAAATGCTCATTAAATATCAGGTCTCTTGCCAAACAATATTCCTGACATCTAATCCATCATACAATTCCTGCCAATAATGAATAAAGTGGTAGATCTGGCTATACCAGCAAGGTTATTGATAACTAGAAGGCAAAGCTCTTCTCTGCTGACAGGAAGGCTAATCCTGGTTCAAACAGCTCTGTACTCTGTAACTCTGCCCTCTAGTCAAGCTCAAGGCGAGCTGGAGTGAGTTATGTATTAAATCAATCCTTCATTACTTCCCTCTGATACACTTCAGATAAGACTGATCACCCTAATTAAGTAAATAGTCTGGTGCGCTGGTGCTTAGCTCTCTTTATTATCATTGTTTGAGAGGATACAGCGAGTGCTGTGTCATCTGAATTGATGTGGTCGACCAAGTGCAGTCTTCTCTAAAACAGGCAAATGGCAAGCGCTTGACATGTAATCTTGTAATCTTAAAGATATCCCATTAAACGGTCACACTGTGCCACCGCTTTGAAATTTTAACACAATCATATGGTAGTGATTACCACTTTTAATATTCTACTGATGATCCAAAATAACAGAAAATGGCTTCATTTTATTGTGCCTTCTGTAAACTTTAAATGTAAAAAGTCAAACCGACAAAGCATTTTCACGGCCTTAGAAATGAATGAATAAATGAGGAAGGAAGTCATTATTATAAAAATAGTCCCAAATGGGTGATCGAAACCTCAAATTAAAAATTTTACTTTGCCCTGCTGTACTTTATTTTACTTGCATATTAAATGGCTACTCATCAAACAAATAATATTGTAGGTTTGGTGATTTGAGGTTTTGTGTGTGTGTCGGTGTGTTCTTGTTTATGCTACATTGAGGGGACCAAATTTCCCCAAAAGGATAGTAAAACCTGCATTTTTTGACATTCTAGCCTCTGGTCCCCATGAGGGATTAAAATTATTTAAAATAGTAAATGATGTTTATCTGAAAATGTAAAAATGCAAACAGGTTTTCTGTAAGGGGTAGGTTTAGATAAGTAGATAGAAATATTGTTTGGTCAGTATAAAAGTAATAAAAGTCTATGAAAATTCACAGAATGACACAGAGTGTGTGAGTGTGTGTGAGTGTGTGTGTGTGTGTGTACTATCAAAACTATGCATACTTTTGGTCAATATGCACTGTACTGTTGACATATATATAAAACCAGTAATAAAAAAGGAGATAGATGAATGACTCTTCTTATCATTCACCTGCTGTCTGTATTGTACAAGACATAAGATCATAAGACAGTATCATCAGCTTCCACAGTGTGGCATCATGTGCATTACCTGCTGTCTGTGGCACAAAGATTCCTTTGGGAATGACAACTTTGTCCTCTGAGTTTCTGGCCCAGTCCACCATCCCTTTTCGTCCCTTCATGGGAAAGTTAATGTCTGTCATTACAGATACCGCAGGCAGCCTCTGTATACTTGCAACTAGAAAAAGCAGAAGAAAAACAAGTGACAGTTTATTCCTCATCCACTTTCAAGACAGGACATTCATAAGTCTAACGCATGGTTTGTGCCAAAACATAAATAAAATTTGAGTAATTATGCCTATTTATTTTAGAATATCTAGATGTCATTTTCAGAATTGTTTTGTGTCATTTAGAAGATAAAAAAATAATATTAATAAATGCAAAAAAAAAAAAAAAAAAAAAAAAAATAATATATATATATATATATATATATATATAATAAGATAATAAGAAAGTTACATTTTTATTAAAAAGGGATAAATACAATAGCTAAAACAATTACAATTACAAATAACTGAATCTACAGTATAATATATAATTTTCCTTTTATGTTTGTGCTGACACAGTTAAAAAATTAAATTATATTTGAAAGGTAAGATTAATTCAAACAGGATAATTTGAGGATAATTTGAGTTTCTTGATCCAAAAATATAATGTTCTGTATCATTTGCTTATGGTCAGGTATTATTTTCATAGCAGCATTAAAATAACCATTAATGTGGTCCATTCAGCAGGCTGATACGTTCAAAGTAAAAGAGCTTCTGTCTAATCCTGATGCTAATTAGGAAGATTTGTCAACCAAACCAGAAACAGAAGATTGGAGGATCATTTAGAACAGCACAAGTACAAGTCACAGAAAACCTGACATGACAGGTTACAACAGCAGCTCTGAAAAAAAAATAAAATTCACAGACCTTCAGAGGATCTCCTCCCCAGCATCTGCTGAGAGCCCACAGCATGGAAGAATTCACAGATGTGACCTTTTTCATACAGTATCTCAGTTGTTTCTCCCAGACAAATCGAGAGCAAACAGAGATATTTTCATAAGCCTTTATCATTCTACTACTAGACCCCAACAATATCACATCATTAACCTAATTTGCACCAAAGTCCATTCTCAAATTTCCAACAGTGCTCATATTTGCTGAGACACTATCAAAAGTCATAGATCTAAAAATAATTTCATCATAAAATATTAGGGGTGTGAAGAGACACTTATCGGACGAGACGAGATGAGATCTTTAGACTTTTTAAAATAAATCCTCAATGATAAAATACATTGGGAAAAATAGTATTTTATTCAACAAAAACATTCCAAAAATGTATACCATTGAAAACCATTTGGAATTTGTGTCAGCACGTCATAAATAGAACGCGGCAGCAGTTTTCTGTCTGAGATTTGTTGCCACTATCACGAGGATATCGCCAAGTTCTCGTGAGACCAGTTGCATCTCGTCACACCCCTATAAAATATTATTTTTAAATATATGTATTATTATTATTAATAACAATAATAATGCAAGAGCACATTTACATATTAAATAAAATAGAAAAATATTAAAGTTTATTTATTCATACATATTCTATTATATTCTATTCTATTGTACTCTACATAAAACAAAAATGTCCACACTATTGATTGTCCAATTATGCTTCTTTTTATAAAATAACACATCCTAGATCTGAATGAATGAAATATTCTTATTAAATGCTTTGTTCTTTATATAGTTGAATGTGCTGACAACAAAATCACACAAAAATTATCAATGGAAATCAAATTTATTAACC
>JAUMHE010000062.1:16731111-16793367 GCA_032359235.1 Enteromius mattozi | reverse complement strand
AGGTTGAAGGCAATCGGGTCGGCCGGCCCTGCCAGCGATGTGTCCCTTATTTATTTTTCAGGGAGTTGGCAACCCTATAACCAGCTCATGACCAACTAAGGACCATCTTAAACCAGCTCAAATCAGCTTCAAAACATACATAACCAGCATATTATTGTTTTCTAGATGGTTTTAGTCCGTTTCTATGCAGTAGGTATGGTGTTCTAAGTGGTTTTAACCTGTTGTTAAGAGGTTGCTATAGGTGACTGCTTACCAAGTCAAAAAGGGTTAAATATTTTAAATTGTGATATAATTTCATTACAGTTAGAAAAGAAAATAATTGTTTTACCATATTTATGTTCAAATAAATGCAGCCTTGTTGAGCATAAGATTTATTTGAATGTCTTTCAAAAATATAAAAAATCACCTCAACCACAAATGTATGAAAAGTAGTGTGTAACTAACTAAATTTTAAGCTGGGATAGGAGCATCAAAAAATGACACACTTCACCTTTAAGCAACTAGCCAATGAACCAACATGGGTAAGTCACGAAGACACGATGTCATGCACACTGACGCAAAGAAAGAGGCTAAAGAGTGCGTGCAGACAGAAGAGTGTGTGTGTGTTGGTCAGTTTTTGCCTGCACTAAGAAGACCAAAGGCCCCCATCAGGATAGTAAAACTCGACCAGCCAGCAGATCTCACAAGGGAAACGACTTAATAAAAATAATAAATAATACCTTAATTAAATTTAAGTGTAAGAGCTAGGGGATACGAAATATCATTACCTCAGTATAAAGCCAATACAAGTCAAAGGAAAGTCCCTATCATGCTTTTCTGTGGTGTGTGTGTGCGTGTGAGAGAGAGAGAGAGGGAGAGAGAAAGCTTAGAAATAACAAGAAATATTGCATTTGAGAAAGACTAAGATAAGAGGAAGCAGAAAACAAAAAGAGCGAAAATCATTCATTCGTGTGGAGCAGGTGTGCTCCCAGAAAAAAGCTCTAGTGGAGCTGGAACAACCATCTCCAAGATTTTACAGGAAATTAGAGCGAGTCCTCCATTAACGCGGGGTCTCGAAAACTGCAATACTAGCGGTTTAATTTGCCTTTCCGATGATAGCAGTTTATCTTGCAGACCTGCGTGGTGGTCTGGGGTGCCGGGTGGGGAGGTGCGGGTGGAAATAGTTTGGGTGATCGTGACGACTGCAGGGGTAATTTATGGCACGTCACAAACAGAAGCAGAGCGCAGGAAGCTGACTTTGCACCTACTGATTGCTGCAAGTATCTGTATTCATTTGCAATGCATCGAGCATAGCTGGGCTGTTCCCAATAGGCCACCCCGCGGTGATCCAGTGAGCAGCGTCGACTAGTGGTGCCTGCAAAGAAGGAGGAAGGAGAAAAGAGAGATTCAGAGACAGAGAAGGGGGTTATACTTGTTCTTGTAAGTCTTTTTTTTTCCTTTTTCATTCCACCTGACAGCCCACACATCTTTCAGCGCGAGGATAAAAGCAGCAGCCTTCATCATCAACTAGATGCGGCGGTTGCCAGATCACATGCACCTCACATGTGCCACTGCAGTATATGCGTGCGAACAAACCAAACTGTAATTACGTGCTTTAAAGAACTGGTCATAATTCCCACTCACAGAATGATGATGTTAACCGACACCAGCTGTCATGCACCAATTTGACTTTTTTTGTTTTTGACGACTGTGAACCGAACCCTGCAACCTGAGATATCAACAAGACTGCCGCCCACACTTCGGAGCGAATAAACAAATGCACAAAATTCCTAGTTTCTGATCCGTCAGAGCGTGTCCTACACATATCGTCTCGCATTAAAGACACGTCCTTGCCTTTGGAACAACCTCACCACACCCACCCGCACCCCTCTACCACACACGTCTTATCTGCTCTCGTTCCAACGCCTGCTACCCAGCCAGCAGCAAACACACTCGGCCCACCTGAGATGCAGCTGCAGCCAGCCGCCTGCCCTCAAGCTGAGGCATCCAAGCAGGGACATCCAGCCCACAGATCACCGAAAACTCCCACTGAGACGGATCAAAGCAGACGTTCTCAGAACTCGTTATTAAAACGCATGCCATCACTGAGGTGCCTAACCAGATTTGATCTCACACAGACACGCAAAAATCACACAAACCTCTTCCAATTTGTGCAGAACATAGGACAATGCAAATGTGAAAAGTTCTCATTCTGCGCGCTTTATCGCCAATCGTTCTTAATTAATCATTCCCTAAAAGCCTCAGCTACTTCCAACTGTTTGATTTTTGTTGCTTTTATCCATTTTTTGTTGGAGTTTAATTTCATTCCAGCCTCATAATGAATGAAGATTTTCCAGCATTTCATGCTGCTGGCGTCAGATCCCACTCCAGTGCTTTTGCACGACCTGAAATTTCAACGTGGGTTATGCAGAAAACAAACAATGTAAATCTAACTAATTCCACCCACGGGTTGACACACTGTCTCTTTTATGTATAAATGATATAATTAAATGTTCTTAACCCAAAATAAAAAAAAACAAAAGTACACACAGGCCTATGGCGGCAGTCCACCCACTTATTGAAATATATTTCCACAAGACATTAATCCTTCTATACACGAATTTGCAGTCAGCCTCTGCTCGCCTAGTTCTAGTTATACCGGACAGTTCGCTGTTATCTCTGAGTCTGTGCTGCCTGCATTTTTTATTTTTCCTCCAGCACCTGCTCTTTCAAGGACACTGTAGTGGCGTTGCGGAGCATCTTCACAACAGGAGATAGCAGGAGGTTACAGAAGCTCGGTACAGCACCTTCTGCCATTTTCAGACCACAATCAGTAAGACTCACACCTCGGACCAGTCCGATGAAAAAGAAAGAGAGAGAAAGAAAAAGGCTACACCTCTATATTATATCTTAAAGATGGGGAAATGGTTTCTCTCTTTTTTATATTTTCTCCCTTTACGCTACAGAAAGCGGCCTCGCAAAGATGTTGACAAAACGCTGGAGGGTTCAATGGTATGCAAATGACTAAAATCTCTAGGTACACACGGCATAAGCCATTTAAAGGCAGTCGCAGCAGTGCTGAACATACTAGTGAAAAACATTTGTCATCGTAGCCTTCAGAATTTATGAATAATTTCAACATCATTGAAACAAATGCACTGCAAAAAAAAAAAAAAAGCTGCACAAAAAACATAAGCTGTGCTCTTTTTCTTTCTTTTGAAAGCATCTGTGACTCCGTTCTATTCTTCCTTTGTGTCTTTGTGTTTGGCTGAGTGCTCTTCAACCGCTGACTGTCGTGGCTTTTCTTACCCGTGGCGTTGGGAGGACACCTGTTGAAGGCCAGTTCCCCAGAGGGAGTTCTTCTCCACAGCATGGACACAGCGTAATCCTCCGGGCATATTTCATAAGGAGCTATGGTTCAGGAATAAAATGTAGACACACTTTTAAAAAAGAAATATATATATATATATATATATATTATACATGATTATTTAGAGGGCATTAGAAAGATGACAAGTAATTGATGGTGGGAAATGGATTCAGAATATAATGCATGTTCATTTTAATTTTACATTGCCCACATATACAGTAGGTGGCCAACCAAAACGACTATTACTGCCGCGTGTACTGCCGCCGCAGGGCCATGGATTTAACTTTAATTCAGTCGCGTGTTAAAGTCGTTCACAAAACTACTGCCAGGTGGCGCAAGGTTTCCAAACTTACTACAATTTTTTTTTGTTAAATAAAGATAAAATAACCTAATAAAACAATAACAACATTATAATATAACATCCTTAAATCATTAGAAAAATAATTTAGATGAGCTTGATGACATCGTCCTTAAAAACAAAAACAAATTGTCGAATAAGTTTTAGTGTCAGTCTATGGCAAAAGAATTTTGCCCTTGAGCTGTTTCCATACATAATTTCACCTGCTGTCACAACATTTTTGGTCATATAAATGCTCCAATATAACATAAGTAAATAAAAATGTATTTCTAGTGCACATATACAATTATAATTTTTTATTTTTACTATGCAAGCCAATTTTAATTTCACAATATATAAATTTCACATATTTGTTGGTCATATATTTGCTAAAATATAATATAAGTATATACAATATATATATTTTAACATCTCTAATTAACATATACAATTAGAATCTTTATCATGAATATGATGCAAGCCTATTATAATTTCACATTGCTCATACAATATATAAATGCCACAATACAATACACATATACAATTATAATTTTTAGTTATAAAATGCTTTCAGAAAATACTATATTTTATTATATATGATATTTTGATGACTGGAAATCATAAATTATTGGTCAGTCATACTTAAAAATGTTTGTGAAGACATTCACATTCCATCAGTTTAACTGCAAAACTAATTTCAAACATTTGAGATTATGATTAATGATTAATTTAGTCAACAATACCACTTTCTATAACTGTCCTTGTATCATACCTAAATGTGTGTGTGAAAATGGATGTGTATGCATGAACATAAAGCACTGTTTCCATGGAGACTGTTTCTAATAGATGAGAATAGCATGGCATCATTTATGTGACATTAAATATCCATTACTGGTCAAAATTGTGCTGACCATTCCTCGCTGGAAAATACAATTATGGTATATGTTCATTACTTCTCACACGAATAATGACCCATTGCAAAAAAAATAGACATGGATTTCTGAACGGAAAAGATAATTATCCCCGCATCCGTCTCTCATTCACCCCCTCTCTGCCCATTCTGACATAATTGACTCTTGGGGCTCAATTATTCGCAGGGTTACCTGGGCAACGCTGCTCGCTGCATCTGCGGACCTCCTCCCCGCTGCCTTCGCATGGCTGCCCCGTGACCGCCAGCCCCTGGCAAACCCGTACCCTCCGCTGCCAACCACCGTCACAGGACTTAGAGCAGCCACTCCACGGAGCCCAAGCGTTCCACTGTCCGTTAGCTGAACAACAGATACATGGGTCAAACAAATCAAAAATGGGAAATATTTAATTATTAAAATGCTTTACCACCATTTGCCTTTAGTACAGCTTCCAACATTCTTAGATTCACACAACTTTTAAATGTCATCTATCGCAACAAATGGCAGTTACTTCTGGAATGTTGATGGAGGGAATCGGCTTATTATTTTCTCTCCAAAATTGTCCATAATAATTTTTGTAATATTCAAGTAAGGTATTGAGATGGCCAGGGTAGATGTTGGTTGAAGTCCTTCTTTGCACTCAAACTGTGTTCTTCTCTGTGAAAATAGAGGTTTGCTGTGACTTTGCATCAGTAGTTCTGTGTCGAAGGCCCCATCATCCTCCTTTGCCCATTATTTCGCCCAATGGTTTTTGCCCATTATTCTACTTTGTTGATGAAATCCTGACATGCTTTTTGTACACAACAGAATTGCTGTTCTTAAAACCCCAAATAATTTGCCTGTTAATGTTACAGATACACTTGCTAAACAGGCTACCATGATTTGTCTTTTTTGTAAGTCTATCAAGTCACCCATTGTACTAAACACAGCTAAATACAAGGGATACTTCAGCCAAAAATGACATTCATTAATTCAGCTATCAATTCTGTCATTAATTACTTAGCCATGTGTCATTCCAAACCCATAAGACCTTCATCCATCTTTGGAACACAAATAAAGATATCTTTGATTAAATCCGAGAGTTTTCTGATCTACTTTTTGTGAGCAAAGAAAATAAGAAGATAATAAATTGCTGAATAAAGATAATTTTGTTTTCTTTGCACACAAAAAGTGCAGTGTCTCGTAGCTTCAAAACATTACAGGTGAAACAATGACTATTTTAATGATGTTCTTACTAACTTGCAGGGCCTCGAATGTCAGAAAGCTCTCAGATTTCATCTAAAATACCATAATTTATGTCCTGAAGATGAACAAAGGTCTTATGGGTTTGGAACGACATGAGAGTGAGTAATTAAAGAATACATACTCAAAGATTACAGTCATAGCATTTTTTTAATGCAGCCTACACAAACGATATTAACCCCTAAAATAATAGGAGTTCATTTTTGTTTGTCAAACCCCTACTGTGTATATGTACTGTAGATGATCTGTAACTTCTTATTCTGTTCATTGTCTCTCACTTTCCATCATTCAAGCTCTTTTATGTGGATGTGCACTGCTAAAAGTAATTTGAGCCATCTTCTGTGAAAGCTAAAGAATTACGAGAAGTACAGTGCGGAACATTATAAAACACACTGGTTTGCAAAGAGGGCTTTGGCGCATTAAAAACCATCCAGTTTCTTGTCATGTTGACATGCTCTAGAGGCCAGAGATGCAATAAAACTAGACTTTTGGCAGAATTCGCTCTTGATTTAATTAATAAAATCATTACCACGATACTTGCAATGATCGGATATTTGTCTGTGTTTTACGAGCGTGAGGGTGCCCTGCGACTGGGATAATAATTTTCCTCACTTTGCCAGTCCTGAAACACATTTTATGGTAAAGTTTTAAAAGGCTTCGGGATGTTTTATGGGCATCTAATGAATGGAGTAAAATATTGTTTCTTGGCATTGGAAAGGGAGAAATGAAAAAAGACAGATGTTGCCCTCAGCTGTGCTATAAATCATGTGTGAGAGAGGACATGTTCACCTGTAAACTAGCATTCACCTGTGCTGAATGTACACTAGTGTTCAAGGACACATTTACATTAACATTTAGACTATGTGGAGGCAGCAGGAATGTTACTTTAAAATCAATAAATACGGACAAATCATATAAAAACACCGGTAGATACAGAATTTGACCTCTACGCAGCTTTATAAAAAAGCCTTTAATCAAGCCACCTCAATAAAAGTGTCAAATAATCCTGTTAAAAAAGGCTTAATATCTGAACTTATACAAGAAAATAAATATTCAACCACTCAAAGGCAAACATTTCTCACCCTTAGTCTGTCTATTATGAAAGCTTATCTTAATTGACCTTCATATACTCAGTAAATAGTTTTGCATTTGCAAATGCTTGCAATACGGAAGTCCATTTCCACTATATATTATTTATATTGAAGGTAAATATGATCATTTCACATCATTTTTAATTTATTTCTTATAGTTCTGAAATTTAGTTTCACATTTTCACCTCATATATCACAACTGCAACTCCTTAGTTAAATACCGTACATGTAAAATGAAAATTCAGCATTTAAAGTGCCAATTTTATGGGTAACGAAACTTGAACAGGTTGACATGCACGCAAAGTCAAAAAATACTTTCACTGTCTTATAATAAGCATTTATTTTTTACCTTACTTGCTCAACGACTCCCAAATGATTCACTCAACAATTTATTTTTCCAAACCCTTTCTTTGCGTGACATTCTCGTCTATAATGCCTGATAAAGTAGCGTTTATGAGCCAGTGCTGCTTTGTGTACAGTGCTGCCGAGGAAACTGCTATTTCAACGCTCCAAAAGCAGCACCTAGTGGCAGAGAATGAATCTGTGTTTTCATTTAGACCAACAAGTTGGTGGGCAATATGCTAATGTTTTATGTAGACATCAACATGACACAGCTTGGAATTCGTTTTAAAAACAACTCAAGAGTCAAATGTTTCTTTTGAGAGACAACAACGTTATACACAGTGCACTTTCAGATATAAACTTTGCAGGATGTTTTCATTTACTTACATCTGTGTTACACACTGCATAAAAGGTCATTTTCAAAAACCCATAATAGGGGTACTTTTAATGTCAACATCCCTGTCGATTAAATTGTGAATGTTTTGTCAACAGATATATGTCAACTGAAATAAATGTTTCCCCCTTTTTGATACAAAATATAAACCATAATCCTTTTTGATTCAAAATATAAAATGCTATTGCTATTCCTGTGCATTCTTTGCTTATGTCACCTCTAAATTATTGTAATTCTTTACTTTTCAGTCTCCCTTCAAAACTCTTACATAGGCTGCAATTGGTACAGAATTCAGTCGCACAGATTATTACTAGAACGTAGAGCATATTTCACCAGTTCTTTGCCGTCTACATTGGCTTTCTGTCAAATATCATATCAGCTTCAGAATGTTGCTTCTTACAAAGCTCTTAATAATCTTGCTCCTTATCTTTCTGATCTTTTTGAAATTTGCACTCTTTCACAAACCTTGAGTTCCTCTTTATCTGTTTTTCTGATTCAACCATGCTGATTCTGAACAGCATAGGGTCAAGGGTCTTTAAGTTATGCTGCCCCCTATTTGTGGAATGCTCTTCTGCAGGATATCTGCAATAGTGAAAGTTTTTAAACTTTTAAACAGTTTCTTGTTTTGTATGGATTTTTGGTTGTATGGTTTTTTTGGATTCATTTAATAGTGTTGAATTGTCGAATCGTGTGTCTCAAAAATTACATGTTTATTTTTTTTAAATGACTGATATTTGTTAATTATTATAAATATAATTTTATTTCTTGTAGTTTAGATTTTTTTATCTCACATTTTGACCTCGTATATCACAACATCACACTTGGTTACATTTTGAATACTGAACATTAAGTAAGTGAACCGAAATATATAGAATTAACATAGACATTTCAGATGTGAACTCTGGAAAATAAATATTGATGTGACATAAAAGTTACCAATCCTATACAAACAAAACATCTTCCATTTTAGCTTTGATGCTACAGCATATCGCATCTCACCCTGTAAGCAACTTCAAACTCACAGAGACTCTCTGTTATCATGAACCATGTAGAGCAAGACTCTTACAGCTTACAAGCATCATGCTGAGGGGCCCCAGTGTGTTTTAAAGAACTACCTGCCAGGCATACTGAGTATGCGCTCTCAAGCAAGACCCACCGCTATGGTCTATCAAAACAGACTTAAACTAATGCTCGACATACAATATATAGAAGATGTCTTGACTGTTGATATGATATCATAATGTAGTTAGCCTGGGCTATGGCTATTTTCCACATCTGATGTTATTTTATAGGTAACACTTTATTTTAGGGTCTCTTAACTAGTTGCTTATTAGCATACATATTACTAGAATATTTATTAGTAGTAATTAAGCACATATTAATGTCCTATTGTACATGACCTTAATCTACATCCCTAATCCAACCCAAATACCTAAGCTTAATAACTACCTTACTAACTATTACTGTAATAAGCAACAAACTAGGAATTTATTTAGGGAAAAGCCATAGTTAATAATTAATATTTTATAAAATATCACATTTTTTAGTAAGTACTAAACTTAGTAACTGTCTTACTGCTAAAAGATATTTCTCTTTTTCCTTTTTGGATATCCCAGAGAAAGGACTGCTTTAAAGATACTGAATAAAAAATATTCACCTAGATTTTCCTTCAAGGTAATGAGATGTAGAGTCGTACCTGTGCATTCAGGGTTGGAGCATTCTCTGCTCTCCGCCCAGTGTCCTCTGCACTCAGATCCCCCATGAGCAGCCGCTGAGCACTGCCTCTTCCGCTGCTGCGTTCCATTGGCACAGGTCACCGAGCAATCGCTCCATGCACTCCACTCCTGCCACTGTCCGTCCACTGAGGGCACCCATGCAAAACGCAAAAACAGCATCCCAAATGGAGAAAAGAAATATTGCAGAGAGAACTAAGTTTCCTGAGCTGGGTTTGAAACATTTAAGTTTAGCCTCTCCTGATCAAGATGAAACTGCCTACCATATTTATGTCCTGATATAAGGTAAAGTGTGTCATTTCTGTGCCACTAGTGGTCCCAAATGGAATTGCAACCATTTGTCTGGTGCTACTTTGCATAACGCCTACTCTAATAATACAGTAATGCTGCTTGCAACAGGTCATGGGTTTGAATGCATTAACTAATAAAATGTATATATTTCAGTGCAAATTGCTGTGGGTAAAAGCTTTTGCCATATGCATAAATGTTTAAATACATTAGTGGTGCTTAGTATTTTATTTGCATAGGTGCAATTACTGTTCTGTGCAATGGTGCATGTGATTTTGGATAAAAAAACAAAACATTTTAGCACCCATTCAGAACACCTTAACAACCTCTGAGCACCATGCTAAAAATGAAAATGAACACCTAAAGAATTACACAGCAATGCTCTTGAAACCACCTACTGTACAACAATCTTGCATCACAGTGGAACCTTCTGCCCTGGTAAGAACCATTCATATTTGTTCTGTAGAAATGCTATAATCGAGTTAGATCTGGAATTCTGTTTGGAACAGAAATGACACATTACACCTTTCAAGGTTAACATTCTCATATATGGAACATTTGCTACTATATAATTTCTGCTAGTATTGAAAAATTCACAATTATTTGAAGATGAGTGCTTCAATTAGAATGTAATCAGGATCAGGACAGGTATGATATATGAAACAGAGAAAGAGAGAGAAAGAGAAAGAAAAAAAATCACATACATTTGGAATTAGGGCTACTGTCAGCCTGAATAACCCCATTAGCCCCAGGGAAAGAGGTAATAATACTGTCTGAGTGCCTTAGATAGCTCACTAACTAGCCAACATGACCCAGTAAAAGCTACTCCTATAGTGAACATTCTGGTCTTGTAATGTGTTCCACTCTGAATCCAGAAGAAAATTGTTGAAAACGGTTTTGAGGCTTTTCATCAGGTCAACTTTAAAAGACTCAGACCAAAATATGCAAGGCAGAATTTGGCAACAGCACAAGCTCTGGGTTAGTTGATGCTACAAAACACAACACATAAGTGTAAAGAGGGGCTAATTGCTTCTTTTTTTGCTGAATGGGATGAGACTTTTAAAGCACGAGACCAACAAAGCTAACCAAGATTAGACAATGTGTTACAGTACTTACCCATCTACAGTGTATAGAAACTCTAAGTGGCTATCATTCACAGGCAATTGTGCTTATGTGATTTTTACTTCAGCTCTATGGTAGGTCTAAAATGGTGTTTCTCTCAGCCTTGCGGGTTTTATTGCATGCCACACGTGGCTGCTTTCAACATGCCAAGAAGCCTTGTGAGCGCATCCATTCCCTCTCTGTCCCACGTAATAAACTATTCCGTAATTGATCCTGTAATGTTCCACCGCTGGCAGCTGCTGCTTACTCCCCAGAGCCACCTCCATGTGAGATGAGCTTTGACTCTTTATAGACAGGATCAAACATTGAGGGGCTTCCATGTCAGGCCTAATTCCACCAAATCATTCTCAGAGGACGGTGGCTCACAACCGCATCCAAATTAGTGGAGTGGTCTTCAATTTACAACAAAATTGATTATGGTTAGAGAACGGCTAGAAAAGCAAGAGGCTCAGGGGACGCACAGAGGCATTGGATTCGGAAGACAGAGGGAATGACTCAGTAGAGATGTGAGACGAGATGAGAAAAGAAAAGAAGAGACGACAAAGACAAGAGAAGGGAAGGGAAGGGAAGGGAAGGGAAGGGAAGGGAAGGGAAGGGATGAGATGAGATGAGATGAGAAGGTGCAAGGTGAGAAAAGAAGAGAACAAATGAGACATGAAAGAGACAAGAGGACAAGATCAGATGAAGCAAAGGAAGATAACAGAGTAGAAGAACACAAATTATATAAGACAAAAAGAGATGAGAAGATGCAAGATGAGAAAAGAAGAACGCAGACAAGATGAGATAAAAAGAGACGAGAAGAGAGCGCAGATGATACAATAGAATAGAAGGGAACAATACAGAACAGAACAGAAAGTTCAGAAAGAGGACAGATAAGGTGAGGCAAGATGAGACGTGAGGACGGGAGAAAGCAGTGCATCTGAAGCACACAGACCTGGGCAGAGGGCAATGTTGCAAAGTTTGCTCTGGGTCTCGGGTCCCTCACACGCTCTTCCTCCGTGCTGGGGTGGAGTGCACATCCGAGTGCGGGTGCGATGACCCCTCCCACAGGTGAAAGAGCACAGGCTCCACGGAGACCACTCTTCCCACACGCCATGCACTGCCAACAGAGGACAAGAGTTAAGACACATACACACCACTCACCCCCACACGCAGCAGCCTCATTCAAATGCAGCAGTGAAACACCTCCAGCACAGACTCAGCGAGCCTGTTTATCAACAGCTGTTACAATGAATCAAAACAACTGCATCATTTCCCCTTTTCTTTACAATTTACCTTTCCCAATCCCATACCACTCCACCCCCATCCCGAGCACCACGGCTGATGACATTCTTTTGTCTTAGCGTGATGAAAGACGCGCCGGGAGGGCTGCCGCAGCCGCGCTGAGTTTGTCTTGGCTCTCTTAGCATACTTATCAAAGTCCCAGGTGAGCGTTCCGCGCCCGCACTTACTGGGGCTTAATCCAGTCATCAGTGTCAAGACTGCTGGGCACCGTTTCCCCTCCAAACGTCAAATCCCCCTCTCTAATGCTCTTACTGTATAATGAAAACTCCAATCCCACTCAAAGAGCATTAATTAAAAACAAACTCTCGTTGAAGCACTCATGGAAAGCCGGCCCTTGCAAAAACCAGCTCAATGACTTTGCCATTAACAGGAAGCTTTTTTACTTGCTGTTAGACTCTCATCTATAAGGGGGTAAGAGGTGATGTCACCAAACATATGCCTTTTTTGTTACTTTATTTAAAGGGATACAGATGGACTAGATGAGAAGTTTTCAATAAGTGGGTTGTAAACTAAGAATATGTATTAAATACTAACTACACTACTGTGCAGTCGCAATAGCAAAATAAATACATATTATTTTGCTGTTACTATTAAGAATTTTTTGCACAAATTCATTTGAAGCTACCAAAGAAAGGCATACTTTCATTCTGCAAAAAAGTTTCTTATTTTCACTTATTTTAAATGTCACTCAAGAACCAAATTAGCATTATTATAATGATTTCTGAAAGATCACGTGACACTGAAGACTGGAGTAATATGGGCTACTTAAATTCAACATTCTAAAACATAACTTTTTAATTTGTAATAATATTTCACAATAATTCCGATTTCTGAGCATCTTTTAAAACATATATATTTTTAAAAACCGGTAGTGTGGAGACTGGCGTAACGGCTAATGAAAATTCCAGCTTTGCTATCACAAAAATTAATTACATTCTAAAACTTTATAATAGAAAACATTTATTTTTTATTGTAAAAATATTTCACAATAACACGGATTTTTCTTAATTTTTTATCAATAAATGGCCTTGGTGAGCAGACTTTTTTCTAAATGTATTACAAAAAATTGAAAACCAAGAATAAAAATTTAATTTAGCCAGCAAAAACTATTTGACGCTTTTCAAATAAACTGACCTATTTTCAACCCCTTATGAAAACAGGGCACTGTTTGATTTGTCTCAAAAGATTTCCATAGGGGAACATGGATTAGCTGGGATGAGTTATGTCTTTATTTTGAACTCCTCTATATACGCACCCAAATATATAGACTTTCCCAAACAATAAAACACATACTGTAGTGTGAAAGCCTTGTGTACTAGTACAAAACTTATACCCCTAACGCTTTTATGTTGCTGCATAACACAGTAAAATGATGTAAATAAGGGTTGCACAGAAAAGCAATGTTGTGCTCAATTAGGCTGCTGTCCAAGTTAGTCCAGAGGGGGAACAAACGGTTTTATTTGAGCAAGAGACATGGCAGTCTGATTTCCAATCCCTTAAGCTCTGGTCTAGCCTTATGTCATTTATATGTGCCTTCAAGCCTTTTCCAACACCAACAACTGATCCGAAAAGCTTGGTTTTGAGAAATTCTGCACGCAATGGCAAATGTGAACTTCATTTTTAATCTTGGATGCAAAGCAGCTCCATTAAAATTGCTTAAATTTATGTTCAGGAAAGTTAATTAGCAAAATACATAAATCCTTTCCTTGACTGTAGGCAAAAAGTGAAATTTCATAGCCGTTTTAGTTACTTTTATATAGCGTAGTCAAAGATTACTGTTTATAAACAAGATCATTAAAGCTTACAATAATGATTTTCCTATGCGAAACTATGATAGCATATGTTTCAGTGAGATATGCCTGTATATTTTTCATAGCGTAGGGCAAGGCTGTATATCTATAATGCTGTGTAAACCGCATTGATTTAGCCATATAAAAAGTCTTAAAAGTGCTGAACTGCCATTTTTAGAGCTAATGGTGTAAACAAAACAAGTCTCTTTTCATGCCCTTTTACTTAAAATAAAAATCCAGTTAGCTTGTGACATAAGTTCAATGCTGCTGAGGTAACATGTAAACAGCATTAATTTACCGATACCAAAAGTCCTAAAAGAGCTGAACTGCATTTTCAGAGCTGGTGATGAAGAAAAAAAACCCAACAAGCCTCTTTTCACGCCTTCTTACTTGAAATAAGAATTTGGTTAGTCAGTGACAGCAAGTTCAATGGTGCTGAAGTATCGTTGAGCCCAACTCCATTAAGATGGCACCTCCGAAAATGATGAATTAAAGGTCGATACCTCTAGTAATTAAAGATTTTAAAACAAGAGGGTAATTCAGGTCGCTTTTCTGCCCACATGGGAATAGATTAGTCGTTTTTCGCTTTCTTTTACATTTTTCTTCTGCATGCACCAACAAACAATCTTCTGACATGTTTCGCTTTGAGATGATTAAGGCTTGTGTTGGAATTGTATAAAACGCTTGGCTAAGTCATACATTGAGAAGAGGAACATGAAAAGAGAGAAAGAAAAACTGAAGGAGCAACATAAAACAAACACACAACAAGATGAATGAGCAAATACACAACTGGAAAATCAGAGCTGACACAAAGATCACTAATAATCATGAAAATAGAAAATAATAATAATAATACATTTAACATAAAAAATGTAATGTGAAGCAATGAAAGCAAATAAACAAATAATGACAGCAATTTTCTTGCCCTGAATGATGAAAGATACAGATTCTGAAGGACAGTCCAGTGTCTGTGACTAACACTACCTGGGCAGGGGGCAGTGTTATTGCACACCCTGGATTCTCTTAAAGGGCCGCTGCAGTGTGATCCGTAAGGTGAGACACATGTTCTTGTTCGCACCTGCGACCCTTGACCGCATGTAACTGAGCAAGAGCTCCACTGGGACCACTCCTCAGCACCAGGGTCACCTGTAGGAGAAGGGTGACACCAGTTAAAAGCAGTAACATGGTCATGTGACACCCCGAGGGGGTGGAGCCAGTAGGAGCAGGAGGAGCCTCACTAAGTTACACACTAAGAAGCCACAGTAAATCTTAAAGGCTCCAAGAGCAATTGGAACAAGCTCAAAAGGAGCATCTAATACAGTATATTGGATATGATCCAGCCTGAATAATAGAAATGCCCAGTCCTGCTCATGGAGATCTACTTTTCTGCAGAGTTTAGTGCAAACACACGTATCGATTTAAATTCTTGATAAGCTTGGTTTAGAAAAGTCTGGTTAGAGTTACAACTAGGCTGCGTCCAAAACTGGAAAAATGGTAACACAATGTCTACTAAGTTTTCATTTATTCAGTAATAGTCTGAATGTAGTTTACTCAAAAATTTACCCACTGTCATGTCATTTAAAATTTGTATTACTTATATTTTATAGAACGTTTCACTTTTGAAAGTTTTGACATGACATGAGGGTAATAACTGCTGACAGAATTTTCATTTTTGGGTAAACTGTCCCTAATTATTTCTCACCTTCCTCTGTGTGCGGTTGCTTAAAGGAATAAAAATTATGTCTGACAGAGCAATTGAAAGTTTAGTTAATAAATATAATTTATAACTTATATAGTTTAAAGCTTAATAACTTGTGAGAAATAAGCATTAAATATTCATTAGATTATCTCTAAGCTCACTTGAATTTGTTCTAGATCATTAGACATGACATTATGGTGCGTTTTCAAAACGGTTTCCTTAGGAAGTACCTTCATATGGACATGCTGTCTGTTGAATCACTGACTGACTGGGAAGCAAGACATTTGGCTTTTGTTTCAGGCAGCTAAACTCTGCAGGAAGGAAGATTTCCAGGAGCAAACGTGTCCTGGTATGGCCCATATGTGACACTGGCATTAATTATAACACAAAAGATTACATTGACAGATCACAATGATTTACAATCCTGGTTTATGGATGATTAATACACGTATACATATTCAAAGCAGGATCATATCCATTTTACTGTGTGGCCACAAAATAGATATCATAATGGGAGCTTTTATTATATTAGCATCCTAGGTTTAACTTCATATTTATATTTTAAAATCATGCATGCAACCAATTAGATGAAATAAACTGAAAGGAAAAAGGCAAACAAAACTAATAGATGAAATATATAGAATATGATCAACTATGCAGAATGCATGCAACATGGCTTCTAAAAGTTAGAGAATGATCTTTGATGAGAGTTAGTTTTCTACTAACTACAGCTGCACAGAAGAACAGACCTCTGGCCCTCAGTCTAGACTGCGCTTCACTCTTTTAGATCTCAGATCTTCTGGATTTATGCTAAAGCTTCTTGTCTCTTTGAAGCGAAATCAATTAGAATTGGAGATTGTCAAGAAAAAAAAGGGGACGGTTTGCGTTTCCCCCAGCATATTCAGCAGATCACAGCAATTTTCGGTAGCGCTGGTCACATTTGAGAATCACTTGATGGAAGAGCTTTCTATGTCGAATCCAAACAATCAAAGCTGTTAGAAGTTCCATCTGATTATGGTTCTGAGCTGGAAACATTATGATTTACCAACTGTAATGTCAATTCAATCACTGGCATTCTTTGCTGGCATTAGAATACATGATTGCTGTATAAAGTTGTTATAATTGTTGGTTTAAAAGCATAGGCTGCTTTCTGGCAATCACATAGAGCTTAGCTTTGTATAGTTTATATCTGTTCACTAAATACCGCACTCTGTAATTCCCAATGAGCAATTGCATGGCCAGACCAAGCAGTAATAAGACATTTGATTTTCAGAGAATTTGACACTGCCAAACATTTAATAAGTCTCCCTACAAGCACATGTTATCAATATCCACAATATAACAATCCAATTGCAATGTGATGCTGAATAAAGGGATCGTCTGCAAAGGAAAAATTAAGTTTTTATAATTTTTTTTATGTTTAAGTCAAGTCTTGTTAAAACAGTTTAATGAGAATGAAATAATTTAGGTTTATATGCTCAAAATGTATGCAACGTTTTGGTTGCTTGTACACTCAAGATTGGTTTGTTTGTGCTAACTTCCAGAGACTCCACTGGCAATGACCTTGGGTACATATGGGCAATTTCCTCTGTAATTCTCAGCGATTAGATTAGATTGAAAGGTGGATCAACTCTGGATGAAGTGGTACAACAACTCAGACAATCTGAAAATGAGAAACTAAATGCAGGATGAATGACATTCTGTTCAGAATTTCATTTATAAATGGAAATAAATAAACACATAAAAGACCGATTGGAATGGAAACAAGGTTGTTAAGGTTTAGTATGCACAATGATTTGCAACTTAAACGATATTAAGTGCTACACAAATGTCACAAATATACAAAAAGGTGCAAAACTTAAAACAAAGTAAGATGACTGCTTAACGTCCCTCCCCGTAATAGCTACAGAGTTCATGCAGGAAACAAATCAAATCGAAATAAAGAAAAACAGAGAAATTAAAGCAAAGGAAAAGAAAGAGAAACATCTTCAGGTTTCTACAGGCCTTGTTTTTTGGCACTTTAAAAGGTAATATATCAGGGTTATTTCATCTTTAGATAGCTGGATAACCACAAATGTTTACTGTTAAATGTTAACCATTTAATTAATCTCAGGTTTAACAAGTCTGGGTTATATTTATTGCTTTTAGTGGTTAAAAAAGTCCTAAAAATGGACTATAACAAATAGAAACCAGAAGCCCAATTGAGCATGGTGTAAGTTTGCAGAAATGGCCAATTCTGTTGTTTTTCCTCAACGCTTTAACCAAGTGGAAGAGGGACAAAAAATAAATATGATAAATAAACATTGTCACTTAAAGGTGCAGTACAGAAGATAGCATGCAAGTGACTTAAGATGAAAATTAAGTTTAGTTTACATAGGAAAGGAAAGAAGCATAACTATTGTATTACCAGTTTGTGCCATAAATTTAGCAGATTCATCTCGCTCCTGTAGGCCCTTTGTGTCATGTACTGATCTTGGCCGCTGACTTTTTACAGTATGTTCTCCGATCATTCCATATTCTAGGGACAGAATAGAGGTTCATGAAAACTAGGCTTTGATACAAAATCTTCAGAAAGAGAGAGAGAAAAGGGAAAAAAAGAGCTTAGCACAATTCTGGAACGTAGAGGTGGCTCGCAGTACATGGCTTTAAAACAAAATAAAAGTATATCACACATGGACAGCTTTATTTAACTTGTCACTCTTGTCTTTTTTAGCTTTAGCCTTTCTAGGAAAGCAAAGAACAGTGCACAGAACGGTTTATCAGTGGTGAGCTGGGAGTATTAATTGAGCTTAGAAGCACAGCTATGACACATAGAAACACATGCAAAATCAACTTACATTGGCTTTTTAACAAGACGTTGAATTAACCTCCACCCCTCCCCTCCCGAAAACAAACAGAAAAGAAAGGATAAAAAAAAGAGAAAGGAAAATGTGTAAGCCATTGGAAAGCCACAGAGGAAGGAAGGGGAGGTGGCGAGGGAAGGGGGGTGTCATGGACATGCTAGATTGATCCACAGTGCCTGCAACAGATCCAGGCTTTTGGAATAATTAGTTAGTTAAGACCCAGAATTAGTAAAGGAATTATGTGCCGTTATATCTAACAGAATATCAAAAGATGAATTATCTCGCAATTGTATGCTAAGCTGTGTATCACTCGTTTTGGATTAATTACACTCTTTTCAGCACAACAATATGGCTAATTTTTTCTTTGTTCTCATCGTAATCAATTAATTCATTAAAACTGTTTTGTCAGAAACAAATACAGTGTCCTCGCTGCGAGCGTAATTGTTTCCCCTCTATGAAACGTCCTTCTATTTTTACTTGTCTCAATCCATGTGTAAAACATCTTTAGGGGGATCCGTTCTTGTTTTCGATGCATGTTTCGTAGACGTAGTTGAAACAAAAGAAAAGCAATAAGACACAGCCATGCTTCCATTGCTAATTGGGAATTACTTCACTGATGTGAGAGGTAAAAGAAAGCAAAATATCTTTTACTTCAACTTTAACACCAGAAGAACAGAAACCTTGATGTTACAACAGCGAGAAGCAAAGGTTTGAGGTAAAAGGCTGTGTATTTAAAAGCAATGCTGAGCATAATGCAGTTATGGAAGACTTCAGGCCTGCGGCTGCAAGAGCCATTTGGTCATACACATGTTTATGGCTCTGTCCTTGACCCAGGTGGGCCCAGAGCATTTCCACACTCCCTCTCTGCTTTCTCCAGTACAACTTAAAAAAAGAAAAAACAAAAGCAAACAAATTCAAAGCACTGCCTCGTCCATGCCCACAGAACATAACATACTGTATAAATTATAGCAATGTCACACGGCAACATAAGTCACAAAAACATTGTTAGTGTGGGTGGCAAGGGGCTGTCCTCAAGCAACACATTTTTATTCCTCTGACACAATGCCACGCTGGAACTGCATTTGAAGATGTTACAAGTGGGAATGTGTGTAGGGATAATAAATAAGGGATTTTATACATTTTTCTATTTCAGTCCTGGCATGTTCACAGGAAAAAAATTCAAATTTAGTTGAAAAAAAAAATATGATTCTTCATTGGAATTGATTTGGAGAACTTTAGTATCACATCATGAATGGTTGACAAACACCTGATCCTCGAAAAGCTGATAAAACAGCATGACTCCAGCCTATCAATTAACATCTTGTGAAGCAAAAAGCTGTGCGTTTATAATAAATCCATCATTAAGATGTTTTGTAACTTCAAACCATTGCTTCTGGCTAAAATACAAGCCCTCTATCCATTTTACTCCAGTGAAAAAGTCATCTTGTCTAATAAGGAGAGAAATATACACAAGTGAAAACAGCCCAAAAATGTTCTAAACAAATATGTGGGTGGATTTTGATGTGAGAGGACAACAGCTGAGTTTTTCACTGGAGGAAGCATTATTATGGATTATATAGAGTTGGATTTTGGCCGGAAGCAATGCTTCAAGTTAATATGCCTTAATGATGGATGCGTTTTTCACAAACACACAGCTTTTTACCTCACAATGCATTAATTGCTGGATTGGATTATTGAGATGTTTTAATCAGTTGTTTGGACAACTGACAGCATCCATTCACTGCAGAAGATCCACTGGTGAGCTAGTGACGTTACGCCAAATTTCTTCATATCTACATTTTCATTTTGGGTGAACTATTGTTTTAATTGTTAATCTCGCCCAAGAATGAACATTCTGTCATCGTTTAATCATGTTATCTCAAACCCATATGGCTTTTTCTTCTTTTGTGGAACACAAAAGGTTAAAATTTCATGAATACCAGCATTGCTGCGCTGTCAAGCTCTGAAATGAAAAAAGCATCATAAAAGTAACATAAAAGTGGTCCATACATCTCCTGAGCTATATATTCTAAGTCGTCTGAAGTTTTCAGATGCAGCTTTGTGTGGAGAACAGAGTTAAATTTGAGTCATTTCTCACTAAAAATCATACCCCTGCTAGCTCCCAAATCAAATATGACATCTTCTGATGCAGGGTCAAGAAATCTTGATGTCATTGGGTGCAACAAGGGAAGCACATGAGTAAAAGATGTCATTTTTGGGTGAAGTATTGCTTTAATATTAGAACAATATGATTTATTTGGTCTACTTTGTAGAAATTAGTGAATAAACAAACAAATAAGCATACTTACGCCATATCTGAAATTAAGTCTCAAATTTTATCAAAGATTTGGTCGGATTCATGTTTGCACGCAATCAGTGTGTAAACATGAATTTTGGGTGAATGATTTTAAGAACACTTTTTGGTTTTTTATTTGTTCAGTTGGCTGCAGACACATTTTCTTACACATATTTCACAGCAAGCATAACTATAATGTTACAATATAATAGGAAATTGAAAATAGCGCTTCACGTTCTCTCATCATTCAGTCACCCTCATCTCTTTCCAAAACTGTTTGATTTTCTTTCTTCTGTGCAACATACAATGAAAATCAGTGGTTTCCAATACTATCTTGAACCCTTCAAAATATCCTCTTTTGTGCTTCACAAAAGAAAGCCACAGGTTTGGAACGACATGAGCAATGAGTAAATCATAACAATTTTCATTTCTGAGTAAACTGTCCCTTTAACACCAGGATACTTGTGTACCTTTGATAACTGAAAGCTATAATATTTAATTTCTCAGCTGAAAAGGCCAGTTCGGTCATCAGTACAGTATATACTGTACTTTGGGATAACTGGGGCTCTCATTAATTAGCATATTAACTTTCACGGTTATCCAAAATAAAACAAGCCAGGCTGGTTTTTATGCTGGTCTTTTCAGCAGAGATGACAAAATATCTTTTGGGACACAAGCAATCTACTTCGGTAGATCAGAGAGAACGCATCCATGTCGTCAGAAAGAGACATTCCCATTAGAAACAGTAAGCTATATCAGGCTACACTGATTGAGTCTCAATTGTTCAATGGAAGAATAACAAACTCTCTACAGACCTAATGAATCCTTTAGCATCCCTTCTACAATAGAACGTTTCCATGGCAACAGTGAGTCAGAGAAAGAGAGGGGGAGAAAACTACAAAAAAAGTTAAAATAACTATTTAAAAAGGGATTCATTAAATGTAGATCCATGGGATTTTGCTTTCCTTCAGCAAACAGCTATAAGACAGTGAAATGTCAAGTAAATGATGCTAATAGTCATTCACATATAGCAAATATCACTTATGTGGATGATTAGCAGTATTTTAATAGGGCTTGTTATTTAATGCTAACACTCTTTCGCTAAATTTTAAATCACATGCACAAATAAATAAAGGCCTACATGCATTAGTAATCATTAGGATTGAGAGCTATGCTGTGGTTGTATTGAAATGTTTAATTAATTTAACAGATTATAAGATCTTCATTACGACTGAATGTTTCACACCAACTAAAGGGGCCACGTGACTTTATGCATCGCCTATGAGTACTGCCATATTTAAAGATTACAAATCCGTATCTGTTTGGAAATCAAGGGAGGACAGTAACATTGTTGTGAGTTTACTGTGAGCGCAGTAGAGGTCAGGGGTCTAAACCACAAATATCATCAAACTGATGAAGAGCTCATCAAACACGTCCCCAACACCACCAAACAAGAGGTGCTGCTGAAAGCTGTAATCACAGCAGCTGTGAGGTTTGAAGTGTGAAGAATACTGTGAAGAATACAGAGCTCTTTAGTCGGTGTGACCGCGCATGAGACCTTTGCTCTGAGAGAGAGTCCATCTGTTAGACAGAACTGTTCACTACAAATAAGGGTGTTTCAAATATGGGTACCTTCTGATCCGAAATGACTCTCTCTAAAAAAACCCAAAACATACTTTTCACATTCTCACTAGTTAATTGTTTATTGCGTCTAGTAACAGTGGATGAATGTGTTACGGACAAATTTAGTCTTTTTTACCCTCCCACAAAGTCACCTTTTTCAGCTAAGATTTTCATAGTTAGTGATTTATGTGTCTAAAAAGCTTTTTTTTCACACTTTTTTGTTGATTTGTCAAAATTAACTATACCACATGTTTTTTTCTGTGGCCTCCTGGTCTCATTTGTTTCAGCTTTTAATTTTCTGAAAAAAATAATATTGGAAGCATTAGAGGTTAAAGTCGATATTAAACCAACACAAATAAAACACAAATATCTAGCACTGACAGAACAATACCATTTTTTTTTTAATATGGGAAACCTAAATAAATAAATAAAATAACACAAGAAAAAAAAAATAAAATACAAGAAAAGAAACCTAAAGTTTTGTTTACAAAATATAATTGTTTAAATATGACTTTTAATAAAAAAGGGTGTCCAAATAACACAATAAAAAAAATTAAGTAAAATAATTTGATGGAGTTGTACAGTGGTACCTGCACACATTAAAGGAGGTGAAAAAAATTATAAAATATTTATTATAACATATAACAGGATAACATTTAATAATGCATGTGAACATGCCAACATAATTGAGCAAAACCAGTGGGCAACTTCAATGCTATCACTACTACACACATCACACTAGCTATCAAAGTAGGCGTTTCTCAAAGAGAAACACACTCATGTCAGGCTTGAGGGGGAGGTGTGAGACATGGCCAATGTCATCGAAGTTTCCATTCAAAAAGCAGCGGCTTCTATTCACATCATAAGACTGCTAATAAGATTAGCGTTAACTCTGACAAACATTTCAAACCAACATTTCAAATGCCTCCACAGTAAGTGCCAAAAAAAGAGGAGGTTAAAGCGCATTCAGAGCTTATAAATGCGATTTATTATTGTTACATTTATTCAATTTGTCAGATTACATCAGGGTTTGTTGGAAAAACATACCAGACTGCCTAAATAAGACTTGACAAATGCAGATCGAAACATGTGAAAACAGGGTTTGTTTATGATGATCCAACAACTGAGGGGGATATAAAAGTTGTAGCTTCTTTCTAGAGTAATTGAAAAAAAAAAATCCTTTGGGTGATGTAAACTTTGCGGATTTATACTATTAGGGATTTCCCTAAGTTTCAGCAATTCAGAAAGTGCTCATAGGTGCCTTAAAATTTTGCTGAAATGAATTCTCGGCTTGTGCCAGCAGCATTGATAATCAAAAAAACAAAAAAAACAACAACAACTGATTGCCCACTGTCTGGGTTGTAGGTCTTGCTTATAGGCTTATCTATTTTTAATGGCCTACCGCAAAAATAAGGCTCCCTCTAAAGGAACCATTTTGTCTACCGCAGTGAATGCGAGGCAGTACTCACCGACTCTCACGTAAACCGGCCTGTCAACGCAGAGAAAAGGGAAACGCTCGTGCTCCGGCATCTAGCTCAGATTAAAAGCAGCCAGATGGGAAGACAGAGATTTATCAACGCCTTAAAGAACCTTTCAAAGCTGTGCCTCGTACATCACCTTCAGTTCTTTCAAGACAAGCAATTTACCCTCCCACCCTGTCACAAATCTTGCACCGTGGAACCACCACCACAGACAGAAACAAACCTCATTTTCAGGGCGCACTTTTGACTGGTTAACCCAGAATGCACCTGGAATTACTTAATGGGCAGTGAATCATGACGAGAAACAGGTCTGCACTTTTTCCTTTGCTCGTCGCCGTACATTATACCGTACTTTCAAAGTTTCTGAAAGATTTCAGGCCTCTTTGCGGTGAGCAATTGTGCCCGGCCTTGATTTAAGTGGAAAAGCTTTTTCAAAATAACTCAGCGATTCTTTTCGAAAGGGTTACAGCATAAGGTGGGAGGACATTTTTTTTTCAACTGGAACTGTCCGCCCACTGCTCTCGCTGTTGGCAATCACATTCAATTCAGCCTAAATGCTTGCTGTATAGAGCTGATGCTCCACGCTGGGGACACAGGGATTTAAGCCAAATAAGCGAGCTGAAATACAATCGTTACAAAACTGCTGCGGCGAGGAGATGAGATTCATGGTTGCTCGAAAGATTTCTCAAGGCGTCAATATCAAGAATATTTCAGTACAGGCCAATTACTCTCCCAAAAAAAAAAAAAAAGCAGCAAAACGAGCAGTATTAATTGCAGTCTAAGGGAGCGTCACGCAATGATCCATTACGTTCAGCTTATCGTGTGAATATTTCATTCAGCCAATGATAATAACAGTAATAAAGCATATGGGCTCAGATCGCAGACCTTCTGTTGAGCAGGGAGGTGAGAGAAATCATGAGGTTCAAATGACAAATGGCCTGCCAGTCAACAAACCCTGCATCCTCGTATTGTTTCAATATAACACTGACACATGATTCCCTCCAAGCACACAGACCTTTGAAATCCTCTTTTAAAGGACAGATCCACGCTCAGGCTTGCTTCCAAAACCTAGCGAGCTGCCTGACGCCTACATGGGAAGCTGCCTTATAGACAACATCCTAAATGACATACGTATAATGCTTTGTAGGTAGCCACTGATTGCATGTAATCTGGATTATGTAATCAGACTCCAAAATTGTAATTACAATTGTAACCCAATTTTTAAATAAATACTAGTAATCAGACTACAGCTACTTTTTTATTACTAGTGCTGTCCAGTGTTTAATCGTGATTAATCACATCCAAAATAAATGTTTTTGTTTATATGTACTGTGTATATTTATTATGCATATATATATATATATATATATATATATATATAAATACACATGCATGTATATATTTAAGAAAAATGTTTAAATATTTGCATATATTGCATATATATTGCATATATATTAATATAAATACATAGATAATATAGATAAGTGTAAATATTTTCATAATATATACTGGATGTGTGTATTTATATATACTGTACATAACACACACATATATTATGTAAACAAATTTTTTTATTTTGAATGCGAATGTGAATCACGATTAATCATTCGAAAGCACTATTGATTATGTATTATTCACACAATAACAATAAATTATTCATAATTGATAGATTTTTTATTTGAATTATCATTGTGTTAGTTAACCATGCACTTTAGAGGGCTTTTGTTTTTCAAAGACTTTTACAGGTAAATGCACAAATTGACATTGTTTGCAGGCATTCCAAACTATTTTGTCATCTTTCGCCTAATATATTTATTTGAAGTAACCCTGGGACTTTAAAATACATGTTTTAATAATCATGTATTGCAACTGAATGTTCAGGGTTCTCTGACTTTGGTTAATGGTCACATTACATGCAGGTCAACAAATATTCAGTTTGTGGTTATTTTGACTGACGTTATTTTAAAATGATTTATTTTACATTTTTATGATATAATTAATTATTAAACTCATAAACACTCTGCAGTTCATTTTTTACGAAGCCCAGTTTGGGAAGCCTTGATGTAATGTAATGTTTAATGAACGTCATCTTGATAATTACATCAAATGGAACACATTTCTTCTTTTTAAATTTTTTTTATCAATACAGTACAAGATTAAAACAATAAACCAAGTTAGGTCCAACAAGTTAGGTGATAAACGAGTTAGGTCAAAAGTAAGCACACAATAAAGTAGTCTGATTATACCAAACAAAATGTTTAATGTTATCATTTGTGCTACTAACTACAATTTTAGTCATGTAATTTGAAATCGGTAACAGACTACAATTTGCATGTAATCTGCCCAGCTTTTTATGCAGTCTTAAATTGATTTCAATTATGCTTTCAATTAGCATTTTGCTCAGATAATTGATATTGTGTGTAAAATAGTCAATAATTCAAAGTCAATCATTTTTGCTATTGGAAGAATTATAGGCCTAAATATATATATTCATTTTTACATCCACTATTCTTATTAATTTATATGTATTACTTTTTAAAAGAAATTAATATTATACATATGTATACTGTATATATATATATATATATATATATATATATATGAAGAGTTCAGATGCGTCTGATGTTTTTCTTTAAAATTAGCATTTTTCCTGGATACTTTGTATAAGCTTCTATGAAAGTACTGGTACTTCTCAGTGGATTGAGGCTAGCATTTAGCGCATTTGAAGTTAAAGTACTTATTGAACGTACTATGTGTGGAGAGCATTGACTCATCTCAGTTTTGACCAAGATGGCTTTTAGAGGCTTTTGCATCTGAACCCTTAATATATATTTATAAAGAATAACTCACCTTCATGTCATTGAAAAACAGTTTAATATACTTATAAACAGAATTTTTGAAGAATGCTGCTCTTGACGCTATTTTCCTCCACCGAAGTGCTGAAACAGACTACAGTTTATAACCGTATAGACTAAAAATCGCAGGTCAGCAGAAGACTTTTAGTGAATGACAACTTTTTCAATCTATTTCTCACATAAAGCTATAATACGCCTTCAGAAGCACTGAAATACAGTGTATAAATTGTTAAAAGTACTAAATGTTTCTATGATACATTTCAGAGCTCGACCAATTCAATGCTCTTTCACTTACAAGGAAAATAGCAGCTAGAACGTAATATTTCTGCTCCCCAGAAGAAAGAAAATCATACGTGGGGTGAGTAAATGACAGTATTTTCATTGGTAGGCGAACTATCCCTTTAAGTGAAGTGTTCAGTAATCCTCTAACCCACTTCACACACAGCTGACACTTTAGACAGAACTTTATCTTACTATCTCTCCAGAAGTGAAACATACTGCTTGAGTGCTCTGATAGTCAAGGAAGCGGACTGTCTGACTGACTGATGTGTGTAACCTTGCAGGAAATGAGTCTCCCCTTTCCTGCAAACCCTCAGTCTCCAACAACCCTGATCTGAGCTAGTCATCTCATCATATAACTCTGTCCAGCATGCGGTTCGTAAGAGGTTCCACGCAACGCCAAAAACTTCCCCACTTTAAAGCGAAAAGCCACATCTCAACCTTTCTGTGTGAGCTGGGTGCATTCTGGCATACGCTTTGAAGCAGGATGGCAACATCAATCCGAGATGGCTCGCAGTTTTCAGACTTTACAGAGAAAGGGATGGAGCTGATTGCAAAGAGCAATGGCTGTACCAAAATGTTGTTTTGTTTGGATGATGAAAGCCGTATTATGGGTAACATCAATTTTCAGAGGAGTGTATTATTAGCATAATCTGGTGAATCAAGCATGTAATTGTTAAAGCCTCTTTTTACAGAATGCTGCATCCCCCTTAACTCAGATTTTGTACAGCACACTGGGCATTAAAATGATTTTGGCCGGAGTGACGTAAAAGATAGGCCCTGTTTCATAGCTCACTGACTTTACATTTCCAATATCAGGTCTGAGTATGTCCCATGCTCAGCTTACAGCAAAATCATTTTTATATCACTCATGACCAAAACGTCACACACACAATCTCAGCAGGGAGGCAGAAAAATATGCCCCAAACTCGCCCATCTGTGCTTCTCTAGTTAACAGCAGATTACTAAAGCAAAGTAGTTTGAGTGTTGATGCATCTGTGTAAGAATTAGAAACGTCAATAAAATTCTAAATGGTGGATCTGAAATCGCATACTATTTTAGTACTACATTTAAATGGTTATATCATGGGAATTTAAATGAAGTAAGTATGGGCAATATAAATGAAATTCAGGTGTACTACATCTGCTATGTTGTTATGTGACCTAACAACTTACTAACTGCTGTTTACAAATCCTCTCCCCGTGGCATCATGGGATAAAGTGTCCATCAAATGTACACTTTAAAACCTCGAAGTAAACATTAAAACCTACTGTTTTTCAAATACTATGTATTTAGGATGTGTACTACTCAACTGCTGTACTTTGCATACTATATATTAGGGAAGTATTCAATTTTGGACAATTTTGGAAAATTTCCGCACTTAAAAGTGCAGTATAATATATGAAAATATAATAGATGAAATAACATGTTAAAAACCTGTTTTGTGTCCAAATAAATAGGTATATGTTAATAAATATACATATAATTATGCATAGATAAATTATGTATTCATTAAAGGTGGTTTCAACATTTTATTAGGTATTTACCAGCATCTGAATGTACTGTATGTAAAAAAGCAGACTGTTATCTGTCAGTAAAAAAAGAAAAGAAAGAAAAAATACCTTTAAAGTGTAATGTGTCATTTTTGTGCATAAAAAAGAATACATAAAAAAGAATGAAATTTAAAAGGAAAAACAAAGGGCAAAACTTATTGTTTAGTTTGGGGCAGAAATCGATAAAAATGGCAATAATTAAAAATAATAGACATCAATAAATGAGAAAAGAAAAAGATAAAAATGAATTCAAAATGTATTGTTCAGTTTGGAGTGGGTTCAGAGATCCAAGTCTGCTAAAAAAATTCACAATGATCTCATCTGCCAGTACCACATACAGCACCTAGATGGCACTCTCAAGTTGTCTATGCAGAGCTGCCGAAGGAGCCCTGTTGCCGAGAGAGACACACACAGGCCTACATGATCTTGAATATCCACACACCCACACACAGTTCAGACCGCCCAATGCCAGTTCCGTCACAGGCTGCCTGGGAGAGCCGTGGCCCGATTCTGTTTTTCTGACAAAATAAACAAGTGCATTTGAATGCAGCCCACCGGTGCTTACAGCCTAATGCACGTCAATGAGGCAATAAGCTGCAGCGCAAATACGCAGCTTTCAGTATTTTCATCTCTCCTCACTTAGGTGCCTAAAACATTCACGCAAAATAAATCAGGCAGATTTATTATAGACGAAGCTCATGAAAGCGCAATGGAAGCATTAAAGCGGCTGAATAGATCCGCAGCCCAGGCAACTGCTTGGGATTATGTTTAAATGTCATGATACCATTATGTAGTCTGCGAATTCTCAGAGACTAGTTTTCATCGAAAACACTAATCGGTGCCATCGAATCACGTTTAACAAAGGATTCTTTGAAAAGTAGGTATTTCATAAAAAGATAAAACACCTTCAGAAAGCATGGACAACACAGCTTTAACAACAGGTCTGTGCGTTGCTCATAATTGCGGTCACATATCTCCATCCATTAATATTTTTTCCACTATTGAAGCTGTGGTTTTATAGATAAAATAAAATGAGATCTGTTGTTACTGGGGCGTATTGAACTGTTTTTCTGTTTGTGAAAGGTGCATGCATGGTGCTCAGGCAGTTTATTGATGTTGAGCAAAGACTGAGCTTGCGAGATCAGCTTGCTAATGGTAGTGATCGCAAAAGAGCCGAATTTTAAGAAGATTATGCGTGAGAGAAGCATAAATTATCTCTTATGTAACCAGAAATTCATAATAGGTTCTTTCACTTAGCATTCGTCAAATACGATTCCACTTCAAATGCTCTAAATATTTTTAATAGACATTTATTGGTCACGAACCCTGTATGTTTTGAAGCTGGGATGCTGGTTTAATAAATCTTTGCTGGTTTATGCTGGTCTTTAGCCCTGCTGAAAAAACACAAGAGAAATTGGAATGGATTTATTGGTTTTAATGGAAAGTATTATGTGTCTACTGGTATGTGATGGATTCTATTGGTGGGACGTTAAATCCTATTGGAAAAGTGCCCAAAACAGACTCCAAAAAGGTAAAAAAGGCATAATGGTTCATAATGTTTTTTTAATGGAATTTCTGTCATGGTTTCTATTGTGCTTCAATTCTATTTTTTTTAGCAGGGATAGTTTATGATGGTCCTTTGCTGGTTTATGCTGGTCGGACCAGCTTAAATGAGCAAAGAACCAGCATAAACCAGCAAAGGACCAGCATAAACCATCAATGGACCAGCATAAACCAGCAAAGGACCAGATTAAACCAGCTCAAACCAGCATCCCAGCTTCAAAACATACCTAACCAGCATATGCTGTTTTTTTTCAACGGGGAAGTGAAACGTATCCTGTGCAAAGTGAATAAAGTTACGTTTTCTTTAGCATTTACTTTTGGTGGACATTTCACAATGCATTCCAGGTCTATATTGATGGAATCAAAACCATAACTTTGTCACTGCTAATAAGTATACAAGCTACAGAAGACATTCTCTCATGATGTCAATTCCTAGGCTAGGCTAATATTTATGCATACAGCAGCTATATTTTAATTGTTCACATATTTTTGGGCTATGCAATCTCATGGTTCACAGCTTTGTTCACTTGATGTTCTCACTCTCTCCCAAAATGCCACCTAACCTCTCTTGTTTGCGAATACCGCACAATTTTTTCTTTGTTTTTTAGCTACTGCTACTCAAAATGGTGCACTGTGGGTAACAGTCTGCGAGGGCATCCACAAATGCGACCTGTAGTTTCTGAACCACAGAATCTGATCAGCTGCAATTGACTGTTTTGCACAGCAAATGAAGGCCTTATGCGATTTTGAGCTCTGAAAACACTGAATGCATAAAAATCTGTAAAAAATATACCATGCCCTTTATCATAGTTCAACAAAACAAGACAGAGCTTTCAATCTCTCTCTGAATTATTTAAGCTTGCTGTTGAATCATTGGATGAAGATATTGCACTTCTGTCAAGATGAAAAGAACAAGATACCAAAAGATGCATATATATTTGCTGGGTGTAACTTTTATCTGCACGACTAGTAAGAGGTAAGCGTGCATGAATCATTTACTGTAATGTAGGAGCTGATTACTACTTAATTTACAATCGATATAGCAAATAGTCCATGCATAATTGCTGGTCGGCTGCCCAACCTGCATAACTCCAGTCGACACTGATGAGGGATCATTTTCAGGCTGTGTCTCATTCCACTACCTAGCTCCCTATGATGTGAATCAGTATATCATGAACACAAATTCATTAGCAAGTGCACTTAACTCTGAACCACGGACGCCTCAATTACCTCCACATCATGACTGTTATCCCTTCACTAAATGGGAAAAATAAACCACTCCATTTTGTCTGGTGAATATAAAATTTTGACAGAAACAGAAAAAAATAGTAATAAACATAGCATAAATAAATGAATAAATAGTAGAGTTAACACTGAGGACACAATGCATGTCTTAATCACTCTTATTTATTTAATTAACTTGTTTCTTCTATTTATATTATGAAATCGTAATAAATATACACTATTGTTCAGTAGTTTGAGGCTGCATTCATTTAATTGAAAATATAGGAAAACAGTAATAATGTGAAATATTATTGCTATTGTATAATCATTATTCTAGGCTTCAGTGTCACATGATCCTCCAGAAATCATTCTAATAGGATGATTTGCTGCTCAAAAATATTTATTATTTTCCAGCATTGAACTGATCTTGTGATTGACACATCAAGGAATATGTACTGTCTTCTCCTGTAACGTCAAAGACTTTAAGGGACAGGCTGGAGGAACTTGGCATAAGCCACCAGCAAATCAACCATTTCAAGCCCTTAATATTCCTTAATGGCCACTGCCAAGACCAAAGTGTCCATGCCAAGAGCTGCATCTGTCATGTGAAAAACATGCCACATTTTTTTTCTACCTTTAATGTAGCCTTAAAAAATCACAAACATCCCTTGTGGCTTTGAGTTATGAGCACGGATGTACAGATCTTAAAAAGCAGCGGATAGAAAGAGCGCCTACAGAATGGACAGACAGAAAGCCCCCATTTAATGGACCTGGCTTGTGCACTCAGAATAAAGGCCTCTGTAATGGCCACACACTATAATAAGAGCACAATTCCTAAAGTACCCTGACTGATGGAACTCCAATAACTCATATTCCCACTGCAGCGCTGCTCCTGTCACCTGCATTACGCCGGCAAATTCAACAATCGCTGACCACCGTTCTTGATCTAGCAGACAAAGAGAACATTTTTTCATATGCACGAGGCAGCCATGAGAAAGATGTCCAGCGCCAGACTCAGCTTGGCTCATTGATAAAGCTCATGTTAAGGCAAATATGTTTTACTCAATCCATAATTCAAAGAGACGCTAGAGACAAGGGCAAAGAACATTGGGAAGACAGCTGTGAGAGCCTCCCTGGCCATAATGTACAGATGCAAATTCATCAGAGCGGACATTATCACACTTAAGGACATAAAAAGGTCATTAAAATGGTTTGCTTATATTATTATTATTAATGTTGAAAACATTTGCTTAATATATTTATGGAAACGTATACCTTTAAATATAAAATCAATGAATAAAATAAAATGAATATAACATTTAAAAAACTACATTTTTTAAATAAGCTATCTTTTGAAACATGTTAATATCTCCTTGCTTAATAGAAGTATTTATTTAGTCTGTTTTCTATTTAAATCCTACTTGAATAAAATCAGCATATTAAATATTGGCTAGTAATGGCTGCTGAAAGTTCTTTTAAAATATACTAAAATAGAAAACATTTCTTTAAAATGTAATAAAATCTACTGTATTTTTGATCAAGTATATGAGAATTCCTTCAAAAATAATAAAATATCAATATTCCAAATTATTCCAATGAATTCAAACTTTTGACGGGCAGCCAAATAATTTCTACACTCAACCTAATTGCTGGCTATGAGTCAATTCTAGCTTGCATTTTGAAATTTCATGAACTTTAAAAACGCAATGCTATAGTAAAAACGTGCTATTAATTTGGCCTATTATACTCTACTCTGATTGTCTGTGCCATGTTTTGGTTAATATTATTTGGCTGAAAGAAACTAATGGTGAGTTATTATTAGAGCTATTAAGATTATTACCCCTGGAAACAATGGAATCATGTTCAATCTTAGCAGCAATTTAAAAAAAAAAAAAGAAGCAACATTAAAAACAGCACGCTTCACAGCATGTTATTCAGATCATTACTTTCATTAGAAAATAAATAAACATCTTCATCAATTGAGAACAGGAATAAGTGAAAATATTAAATTGCTATCATTGCCATCTTTGACCAGTTTCATTAAAATGCTTTGTTTCTTATACTGCTAAAATATAATCCATAACTTCCTAAAGAAAGACAAATATGAGGTTGACGTAAATTGTCTGTGATCTGAACTTTCAGAAGTTGCTCAATTGTAAATTACCAGTCTCTTAGCATTCACCGATGTCATCTTCTGATAAATTGAATCCCACCAAGAGAGGAATGTCTGTGATTGCAGCATATTATTTATTTCACAGCAGCTCTAATTTATTTTGACCTTCGCTGAATACCATAACTAAGGGTAAATCTGCTGTTACTGCTGTATGGTGCGCCTTTATTATGAAATTTGACCTTTTTGACAACTTTCTCAGTAATATATCACCTAGTCGGAATTTGACTGCTTTCCTATCACATTTGCAGAATTAAATCACTGGAAACTACTGTTAAGTAGCAGTGTGACATATTAAGGGATTGCAAGTTTTGTAATGTTTCTGAAAGAAGTCTCACCTAAGAATGCATCATTTGAATACACTAAAGATCGTAATGTGCTAAAATAACGTTTTCTTTATTAATATATTTTATGTGTGTAAATTATTCCTGTAATGGAGAAGCTGAGTGTTCAGCAGCCTTAACGCTAGTCTTCAATGTAACATGATCCTTCAAAAATCAGTCCATATGTTGATTACAATAGGTTTTCTGATGCATTCAGAGCATGTGACCTTCCCTAATGCCCACATTCAAACAATAATTCTTTTGAAAGTCCTACAGGTTTAAAACAACAAGAGGGTGAACAAATGATGACAAATTTGTTTTGTTTTAGTGAACTATATATTCAATGCAAATGACAGATACTCCAATCTGAACCAAAGCAGTACATTAAATCAGACTTACGTTAATACATGCAACTGAAACTGAAGACGAATACTATGCAAATAGTGTTGCAAAAAGCAACAGATATTAGCACAGACTTAACATAACATATAGGTTTGTTTGCCTAGAGGGGTTACTTAGATTTGCCACTGCTATGTTAACAGTGCAGATATTCCAGTAGTGTGTGTGTGTGTGTGTGTGTATCCATAGGTTTATGGACAAACACAAAGTGACTCATGTAGCCACTATGAGCTATGCAGCTCCAGCTGAAAACAGCAATACTCTAGAGTTATTAAAATTCTATCAGTGCTGCTTTCACTCCCACCCCAAACACACACACAGTCAGACACACACACCTTGCACGAATCAGCAGGACATGAAATATTCACTCCGTGGCTTTCTAGGACATATTTCTATGATGCACAAATAAGGTACCATGAGAGAGACGACTTGTTTTAATACCTATAGCAATTTCTTATTGAATAAATTCACAAGGTTAAATTATCTTGCTTCTGCGGTTGTACAGATCTCAACAGACACCGACGCATCAAGCTAACAATAACAACAACCGCTTGGGCTGCACCATGCTCACAGAAACAGTACCCGTGATACAACATCCCTGCAAGCCTCTGATTTATTTGTGTATCCGAATAAGGATCTGGCGCTCGCAACGTCTCCCAGACACACCGGGAGCTGAACGTTCTGCTAAGAAAGCACACAGACAGCTGGCAGAGTAGGACAGACGGTTCACAATACTGTCCGTTTTCTTAAATAGGTCACTGTTGATGAGGAATATTCTGCAACATCCAGACGGTCATTCACTTATAATCTTCCTGACCGTGTCGAAGCTCACATGACCATCAGATAAGTTACAGGGTTTACTGATGTCCGTGGACCTACGTAATCTCCTAAAGTCTGCATTACAAAATGAACACGACAGTTCAGTGATGCATACAGAGTAACGGAGGGAAAAAAACAATGCTTTCAGCTTTTTTCAAGCATCCCTCATGGCATGCGGTACAGGACTGCTTTTAGCTAGGCTCTTGTAAATGAAGCATGAAATGGCTTATCAATGATGGACTCCTTGTTCTAAAGAGCCACGGAGGCAGCCAAGAATAGCAGCGCTATTGGAAATTAATTGTTTCTTAATGCGTACCGTCGCCGACCCCCACCGTCGCAAAGTTAAGCCTCGTTAATGTGTGCAATTAACCGTCCGACATACTCTGCTGGTCACAAGTTGTTAGTGGGATGTATGGAAACGCTTATCATTCTACACACTTCACCCTGCGGTGTTTCGACATGCCATGAGGAAGAGAGCAAATATGGAGTGACTGGGGTTGGGTGAAATTCAGAATTTAAGAATTCAGCTACTGTGCAATTCATAAGTGGGAATTTGAATTGAACTGGCCGTGACCCACAGGATGGTGAATTGGTGTGAGAGAAAGTCCATTTTAATGAATTCATTACAGCCACACACAAATTTTATTAGTCAAACAAGAATTTGCAACAAAATATTTATCAAATACATTATTTTTCATGACTTTATACACACACACAAAATGTTTTTTTACGTTTTTATTATGTGATCATGTTTTTATTGTATTATTTTGTTGTTATATTATTATTATTTTATAATTATATTGTTTTTCTAGTTATTTTTAACCTAATCAAAATAACCCAACTACTGTTTGAAATTTATTGGGATGCACAATAAATATATATATATATATATATATATATATATTTTATTAATAAGGTATTATATACATTGCTTGTATGTAATTCATATACAGGCCTAATAGGCAGATAGACAAACAGACAGACAGACAGAGAGATAGATAGATAGATAGAATACATTTATATTAAATCAAAATATTACAATTCAATCCAAATCAAGACAAATCAAATCAGAATTTAAATGAAAACTGCAAATAAAAAATCCTCTATGTACTCAGCAATTGATTTGCCTTTTTATCACGCCACCAGAAAAAATTTAAAATCCTTTAGTCTCCTTAAAAGATATATGTACATGCACACTACAATTTGAACACCATCTTTCATCCATAATGTTCACATTTTTAATATTTCTTCTGAATTATTAAAGTCGGGAAGCGTTAGAAAAAGTCCCCTTTGCTCAGTTTCAAAGCAGTGCCATCCGCTGTGACATTCAGGAAGATTGAAATGCATTATCTGCCTGCACAATGTGTGCTGTTCTCCCAGGCAGCGAGTGAAGCCAAAGCGCTGCTGAGCAGCCGAGTAAGAGACACACCGCAGAGAGCGAAAAGTGGAAGGGCCTTTTAGACCCGTTGACTCCCTAGATCTTCAATAACTGCTCCTGAATAGCCTGACTGACCTCCTGTCAGCCGGGCCGCCTTACTCCCAAAGACTCTGTCCGACACATTCTCTCAAATCCCCCATGTCTCCCACTCAATAGGCTAAAGGAATGTGTGTTTTTAAAAAGGATGCAGACACACCTATGCTTTCTCTCCTTGGAGAATGTCACAGACAACAGCCCTGTGTGTGCGCGCTTCGAGGAGACAGAACAAGTGAGACAGGGGCCTCCTAAAAAAGATGGTAAACAAATAAATCCCAAATATTGCAAAATATAGCTAATTTATCCAGTCGAACTGGCTGTTTTAGGGGTGCGGCTACTTAAAGCATCATCTGAAAACAACAGGACTGCTAATCGTGTGAACATGTCACGCCTAATTGCTTCCTGTATCTCTAACATCACTGATGGCTATCTTTACCTAAGACAAGGTGGTATTAAGCTGAAGGATGGATTGCTTGCATTCGCTTTTTACAAATTGGGAATCTGGTTTTTGTGCACACCCTCTATTTCCCCCTCATAGCACAGAAGATCATTAAGCAATCAATACATTTGTTTCGCACGAATGGATATGGCCATTTGTTTCATCTTAAACAGCATTTCAGACATGCGCCTCTAACAGATACAGTTTTACAGAGGAGATGAAAGCGCCTCTGAATTGCAAAAAAGCATTTTCTTAATCGGTATGAGTGTCTTGTTTTCCAGTAAAAATATCTGAACATCCTTAAACAAGATAAATTGACTTGAGGGACAAAATTGCATAAGAGAATATGTCTTGAATTAAGCTTATTTTTCATACCCCTCAGCTTTTTTTCATGTTTTAAACATAAATCTCACTAAATTTTATTAGATATATGCATTAAACATTTGCCAGGAGTACGAAAAATAAACGTAATTTAATATTCTTTAACAACAATGTTTTTTGCAATTTATGCAATTGCCCCTCTAGTCATTTTTTCTTGTTTTAAGGATACTTACTTATTTACCTGTGAAATATTACAATTACTAAATAAGAAAAAAAAAATTGGCAGTGTACTAATCAGTAAAGTGTAAGAAGGCTATGTCCTTGGACGATGGCCCCTCTTCATCTAATTAAAATGATTAAACTCTGCACAAGTTGAAGGACATAAAATCAGGGCAATTTTGTCTTTTTTCTCTGGGTCAGATAGCCTCTCTAGATACACTGTCATAATAAATGATTTCAAAATAAATGAGCATGAATCTGATCACCTGTGAATGGAGTGAATGTTTGTGTTGTTAAAAATAGGTAATTGTTTTCAAACTATCTGGCCATAATCTTATATCTTATATTCTGATTTGTGCTGCAGTGCAAACAAATCAGTTTTACTCACGCAGGCCCAGATAGAATGTGTTTTATATGTGAATTATATATGTAAACATTTATGTATTTATTTGCTAAGTAAATCAATTAATCACCTTACTTAGCACCCCTTTAATTTCTGTCACTAAAGCCTATAAAATTTAGTTCATTTTCTTTGCTGCAAGTGTAAGAATTCTTGGTTTCATTATTGATGGTTTTTATTTTGTTTCTCCACACCTGGTTTAAAAGTGTATAAAAAACAGAATACAATCAAAGGAAAAGCAGCACATTTGTAAAACTGCATAATTTATTGAAGACAAATGATTTTCCGCAGTATACGTGCAAGCAGAGAGACACTTGTGCTGCAAGATCCCAAGAGGACGTGCCAAAACTAACACCGCTAGTCTGGGGCTTTTGTTTCGCCATGCATTCTTCAAGACGCAAAATACACCATAGGCCTATGAGTTTTCAGTCCATCTGCAGCATACAAACTGTTTCCAACATGTGGATTGTGAGGTATCAATCTTGCAGAGCTAGATTTTGGACTACCAAATTCCACTTTGAAACTTCTTCTGGCAAAAAGACATTTGCAGTAGAGTAGTCAGGTATAGAGAGTTGAGACTTATCTTACGTGAAACAAACACAATTAGCATTTTTAGACATTTAGGGCTGCACAGATGTAAAATCAAGAATAATTTGAAAACTGTCTTCACAAATGATCAAAGCCTAAACCAAAAAAAAAAAAAAGTGTGAACACAATTCTGCATAGAAACATTCAGTCATGCTTAATATTTTGTTCATTGAATTGAATCCACGAATTGCACATATTGTCGCAATTCCAATGTTACAATCCCAATGGTGTAGACGTTGATGCTTAAGGAATAGTTTGCTCACCCTCAAGTAATTCCAAACCTGTATAAATTTCTTTGTTCTGCTGAACACAAAGGAAGATATTTTGAAAAAAGTTTGTAACCAGGCTGTTTTGGGTCACCATTGACTTCCATAGTATTTTTTTCCTACTATGGAAGTCAATGGTGACCAAAACAGCCTGGTTCCAAACTTTCTTTCTTATGAACATATCCAAACCCAAACAGCAGTATTTTACCTAATTAAAAAAGCTGAGAAGATAAAACAAAAGCAAGAAGTAACTAAATAACTCACAACATTTTAAAGTATTCTAAAAAAACAAACAAATGGGTGTTTGGTAGTCCTTATACATCAAACCAAAAGCAATGTGACGCTTGTCTTCAGTGTTATCATCAAAATATAGGAAATCTTGCCGTAACAACAGTGACTACACTCTGTTGCTAGTTCTCGAAGTCGACAGCAGACCTATTTTAAGTAAGTAGGTCAAGCAGGAAGAGGCAATGAGTCCCGTAGTTGACTAGTTTTATAATTCAGTCACATCTAAACACATCAACTGGTTTAAGTAGGTCCCCTGGCAGAGGAGATCCGCTAAATGCAATTAGGTGAAGTCATTAGACAGCTCTCGATTCAGCCAGATGAACGGATATGAGTAATGCCACATAAACCTGATAGATTCATTTCAATAAACAGAAAAAAGGACTTTGGAAATCAAATCAAATGAGGGAATCAGAGGAGGTAGCCACAAATATTCTGAATGAAAAATCTTTCAAGATGCAGCAGAAATGAATTGCACACTGTGTTTTCTTTTTAAATATTAAAAAAGGGATTCAGAAATGCTAACAGAGCCAACTAATGAGCCAAGACACACTCGCATGGCATTTAATTCAAGTTAATGCAAAACCTCGTACTTTCATTTCAAGTTGGCACGGTCAGCATTTCTGCAGACCCCAGGCATCTCACTGAGGAAATATTCATCATATATCTTATTAATAATTCATCTTGCACGACTTTGACCCTCTCAGATCTTAAAATGACTGCCCTCCCTTCGTTTTCCGCAGCCACGCACGGAAGGAGACACTCAAACCTTACGAAAAACACAAACCCGATGAACATGTCAACAATCACCCTCATATCCAGCCACAAACACCCAGAACAGCTTTCATTCTCATCAACACACACACACACACAAGAGACATTAAACTTAGGGAAATGAAGATGTATCAATCAAAGTTTCTGTTTTTTCCTCCTTAAACTCTTTCTGCTGTACTTCTTTCTCTCTTCTCTTCGGTGGTTTACAAAGTCCCCGTTGCCCAGTTCCACTCTCTTCCATTTCCATGCCGGTTTAGTGGTTTGAATGATTAATAAGCAGCTGGGAGCAAGGATCAAGTCGCATCTGTTATGCCTTAATATCTGAAATTAAAGTTTTAATGGGAAAAAGAGCAAAACTGCGGTTCATACTGGAACATTTTTCCAAAATGAGCATCCCAGAAATCTGGCTATACCATTTTCATAATTCCATTTTCAATTCCCATGTGCTTGGTTTTAGAGTTCATAATATACAAGAGTTTACTCTGCTTGTCTACAGCCTTGTAGCTGTGATGTTACATTACGTGCTTTTAACTAAAAGCACACCACGCATACCATAGTACAAACAAACAGACTGGATTGCTGTCATTAACAGGGGCTCTAAAAGGTATTTGGACACTTAATGTAAGAATGCCATTATAATAAACGATAATAAAAAATGTCAAACCAATTTAGGATTTAAGTGGTAAAAAATTAATGCACTTCAAGATAAAGATTAAAAATAATTTAGAAATGTTGAAAAATCTTCATGCATTTAATATTATGAAATACACTTATGATTTTAAAATTTACGGAAATTACTTTGACTATTGACAGTTTGTTAAAAGTCTTTACAAAAATATAAGTGAGGAATGCTCTTGCATTTGGAGAAGTAGACTTATACAAAAAGTTTTGACATTTTAATGTATATTAACATTAACCCTTTTAGGCTAGCATCTTGTAGTGATAGACTTCTATTTCAGACATTTTTATATTATTAAAATCATCAGATGGCCTTGATTCTTTTGGTTAATTAACAAGTTTTTAAGTGTTAGCTTCCTCATAGGTCAATTGTAAAAATAAGAGACAGCTTCAATTTATAATGAATAGTTTATCTACTGGACAGCAAAATATATTATATAATCATACTATGGCTATTATATTTGCATTTGAAAAACCCAACCATCCACTAATATCGTCCAAATACATTATTGATATAATTTCAAAAACACGGAAATAATGTCTTCTGAACCTTTATTAATGCAGAATAATTAATCTTCCAGTCTGACTGAGTGTTATTGAACAGTTTGCTGTTCTGAGTCTACTCATTGTGCTTTTAAGAAAACCCTGGCATAAAAAAAAAGGAAAATAAGTCAATAAGATACGACACATTGAATTTCGCCATTTTGTTCATGCTGGCACATTCAGTACAGAATCATTTAAACATAGTTGACAGCATCAAAAACCATAAATTAATGCATTCTATAGTAAAAGATCAAATAAAGACAAAACAGATGGAAAAATGGCAAGTAAACAAAAAACTATTTACGTAACATACACAAACACAGACGTTCAAATACAAAGGCAATACAAAGTTAATAGAAGACTGACTTTTTTCCCATCTCCCCTCATTTTATCGTTACTAGGCAACCAGATTCGAGAATGCACATTCTGACCCGACCGTATGAAAGGCTGCTCTTAAAAGAAAGGAGATTCCTTGTCAATTTTGCCCAAAAAAAGCCAGTATATGAAGGGCAGTAGAGTGGGAACCGAAGCTGCAGATCAGAGCGTGAAAGAGACCTGTTTTTTTTTCCCCTGCCCCTCTCTCTCTCTCTCTCTCTCTCTATTTTTTGGAAGAGAGAGCTTATTCGTCTAAGAGGCGACATCCTACCACAGGAGGAGGGGTTGTGACCAGAATGGAGAGTAGCTGAATTGAATGGACCGGGCCATAAATGCTTTTGGGAGAGAGGGAGAAGCTACAGAAAGGGACAGAGAGGGGAAAAAAATAATGAAAGGAGAGAAATGTGATGTGACTGGGTGGAGGGTTGAAAAGGAGACAAAGCCGACCTGCGGAGTTTACTACAACGGTGTGACAGAGCATTGAGTCACAGCATACTTCCCTGAACTGAGCAGTTATTGACTGAGTTTTAGACTCCCACACTGCCAGTGCTGGAGAAACCTTTTTAAAAATGGACCTTGTTAAGCCTAAAGTTAAAACAGTTGAACTACTGTCAGACTACACTTTTAAAATTTACATATACTTTTTAAAATCTACATATACTGTACTCTTGAAATATTAAAGATTTTAATTGTAGGCAGATGTAAAAAACCTTTCGCATTAAAACTGTCATGTTTGCACAAACATGCACTCCAGTCCTGTAACTTTGTTTCTTTGCAAGAGGAGGATATTCCTCCTACCCCCTAAAAGTGCTCACAGCTCTCTGCATGACAGATCACCTAGACATGAAACGCATCTAAATTATGCAGTCGCTGAGCACGGCTCTACCCCAGCGCTCACCATCCCACCACCGGGTAAACTTCTCGATGTGCAGGCTCAAGCAGGAACTTTTAGCATGCTTCTCATCTCATGAGTTTTCACAGGGCTTTGTCTCCTTTTGGAGGCACTCACTTCTCTGCTGTGACGGCCTGTCAACGTCAGCCTGCAGATCGCCTGCAGCCCCTCTTCAAACCATTAATCTAAATTAGTGCTCTGACAAAGTGTCAAAACATTGAAGCTCAAATGTGATGTATGCTCCAGAGGACCCCATCCATTTTCACCCATCTCATGACATTGACGTGTGTATACGAGTAAAAGTACAAAGGATAATCAAAATGATTGCAGGAAAAACCCAAGAAATTGGTTAGAATGGTACTACGAGCAATTTCAGTGATGAGGAACGATCTGTGATCAAGCCCTCGAGATCTCAAACGCTCCCCGTGAGAAATGACAGGAGTGCTTCACTTTCAAACTGTATTAAGAAAAAATAATTATAAGTGGTGCATTCACTATGTCACAGATAACAAAAAAGAGGCTAATTCTAGCGTTGTACTGATAAGAAGTGAGTTTAGAAGAATAGTTTTCTCTAAAATGCTCACCCTCATGTCATTTAAACCCGTATGAATTACTTTCCACTTTAAATCACAAAAAGAGAAATTCTGAAGACTGTGCTGTTTGCTCTTTTACACACAAATACTATAAACAGCTATAAATATCGTCCATATGACTTATGTGATATTCTTCTGTAGCCAAATGATGCCAAATGTAGCCATCTAGATGATTGAATTAGTGAGTCTGATTCACAAATGAATCATTATTATTATGTGAATTGGATGAGCCCTTTCCTGGAAAACATCTGACAAAACTGTTCACAAATTGGGAATCACTACTCTTAAGAACCATCAAGAATTGAGAGATGATTGATTATGATTTTGAGAAAAATAATGGTCATATAAATCTATAATATGTTTGTATAACAACTGGACTACTCCTGACCCAGCTCACTGTAATTTAATGAAAGAGAGCCAATAATAATAATAATAATACAAAAGAGATAGATAGATATGGGTCAGAAATGATTATGAATAAATGTCCTTCCTACTATTTATTTTCCTAAACAAGTACGTGAGCAATAATAATTTTGGTTTGTCCGTATGCAATTGACTCCAGTCATGCTTAGTAAAAACAAGAACATGAAATATACTCTTCATTTTGACAGAAGAAAAATATAATAGAAGAATATTCTAGAAACATTTAAGCAGGATACAAGCTTGACATTTTGAGTGTACGTACAGCTTTCAAAATAATTATACAAAACCTACACCATACACATAAAAAAAAATATGACAGCTTCAAAAAATTTTTAGCATAACTATTAATCACGCATCCTGTCAATTCCTGGAAAAATCCTGTCACATTAAGCAAGAGCCAAACAACAGCTTGTGTTACTTTTTACTCTTTTTTACCTTTGAATATCTGACCTAAAAAGAGAAATAAAAAACAACTCCATCAAAGTTTTTCATCAAAAGCACATCTAGAGATATGCGGGCAGATTTGCTTCCGTCTTTAGCTATCTCCCAAAAGAAGAGTAAGAGAAAAAATATCTGCAGTTACAAACCTCAAGCACAATCACAAAGATATAGGCTATCACAATTATAAACCTATTGTGATTTACCGCACTGCTATCTATGTGTGTCCTCTGAGTAAAATCAATTCAGTTAGCTCTTGGTAACCTAGATGTTTCAGCAAAATGATACATACTTCAAAGGACGAAGCTACATTTAATAATTTATATACTATATGTGCGTGCGACCACTGTGCTCTTTATATCATTAAAGACAGGTGTGAAAGAAAAATGGGAGCCATGGGTGCTGTTAAATCTAAACAGCATGAAAAAAAAATTATGAATTGGAGCATGCCTTTCTGTTTATTCAAAGCATGATGCACTTTGAAGTTATATCCACTCGTTATGTGGTGCATATGCATCAAATACGAACGTCTAACAGTCTATAAAATCCTCCAGAGCTGGATATGGCTGCAGCATTTTCTCTTTTGTTTACTCGTCTTTTTAACGAGAACTGTTGGTAAGGCAGATATATTGTTAGCAATGCGACTCGAAGCACTCATTAACTCTGAAACTAGGAGACGTTTGGAAAAGAAACCATTTAAAAGTTGGTATGAGGTTCAGCAAAAACAAAAACATTAAACATTAAAAATTCAATAAATAGATGGATATTTGCCCATCATCATGAAGAACATTCACCTCCTCAATAAAATAATCATTACACTATAAAAAGGTATGACCATACATTTTGAAAACTACTAATTTAGAGCCTTCCTGTGGCTCTAAAACAGCAAACCATGGTATTAGCAACAACAAGTTCATGGATTCAATTCCCAGGGGAAACCAAAAACTGAAAAAAATGTTTTTTAAGGTCCAATTCTCGCCATTAACAAACTACTAAGACTTTTGCCTTAATAAATTTCTAATTTGCAGCTTATTAAGAGTTAGCGATAGTTGTTAAGTTTAGGTATTAGGTAATTTCAGGGATTTAGAATATAGTTATGCATAATGTGTGTTTTATACACGCTAATAACGAGTCAATATGTGAACAGGCATGCTAATAAGCAGCTGTTAATAGTAAGAACTGGTTTCCTTATAAATTAAATGCAATGTAAGTTGCTTCGAACAAAAGCGTCTGTAAAATGTAAAGTGGTTTTAAAGGGTGTTTTTCCATCTGTTAAATAGTTGTGCTAATATTGTTTCTCACACACCACTGGTGCTAACAGGCCTCAGAGCTAAACTAATCTATCTAATTACTTCTTGCATACGTTTACCTCGCGCCGAACACAGCCTTCGCACATAAACAGCTCTGGCGCGACCTACACCTCGTATGACATAAATGCTTCATTTCCAATTCACTACTCTCCTTCTTGCTATAAATAAACACCCCATGACCACAAATTGCTTTTCCATCTTGTATAAATGTCTGCTGTGCACTGTGTCTCCCCGTGGAGTGACACAAGGTCACTGTCCTGCAGGACCAGGTGGCACCTCTTGGCTGAGCTGGAGGCGTCATCCTCTTCAAATATCTATGGTAATGAGGCGGAAGCCATGCAACGGTCCAGCCAATGGGGAGTCAGAGCATGTCGGTGACTCAGGTGTGGGTATGAAAGAGTCAGAGAAGCAAAATTAAGGCTCTGAGATGTCAGGATGACTTCAACGACACGCCAGGGGACATGCTAATTATAGCGAATGGAAGCAAAGCTGGAAATGTTGATGAACTATCATCCGGGACTGTGCGAGGTGGGAACTTTATGTGAGGGATGTGATCAAACACATATTGGAGAATATGAGGAAAAGTTGTTTCATTTCCTGTATTTCACAATCAAGCCAAGTTAGTTTATTAAAGCAACAGGAGTGGCTGAGTGGTTCTACAGAATTGTGTCCAACACGCATAGAAGTGTAAAAAGGACTTTTCTAAACAAATCAACAACAATTCTTGAATTGATTTTATTTCCTCAGCTTTTCCAGTCATGAGTATGCCATTTTGGCCTTAGCAAGTATTCACATTTTGATGAAAACCAAATAACAGCTACCATTTATGCAAGTCTTTTAAGTAATCGCATCTTTTTATCTCACTGTTTTTTATCTGTTTCTCAGAATTGCAATATATAAACACAAAATTGCAAATCTGAGAAAAAAAGTTAGAATTGCAAGCAAGTGACTCACAGATGAGAGTATATAACTCTACAAAATCTGATTTATAAATGTGGCATATAAAATTGCAAGGTTACACTTTATTTCGATAATCCACTTTAGACATTCTAACCATAAGTAACTTTGAAAGTACATGTCAACTACAAATCAACTAATTCTCATCAATTTGCAACTATGTCTACTAACTCTCAGAGTAGACTTTTAGGGTAGGTTAGTAGAATAAGTTAACATATACTTGCAAAGTTTCTGATAGTCAATTTGTTGTATGTTGTGGAGCCATCAAAATAAAGTGAAGAAGTTAAGCAGACAGTCTACTAATACTCTAATGACTGCTAGAAGACATGTAGTTGCAAAGTTACTTACTGTTAGTAGAATATCTAAAGTGGACCAGCAAACTAAAGTGTTACATCTTGCATTATAAAAGTCTGATTTGTGAGGTAAAATATCAACACTATCTTTTGATTTTCATTGGTTATGGATATTCCATGGTGGGGAAAAACAGAATCGCAAGATGTATATTTTGCTTCGCATTTTTACAAATAAATGTTTACAATCAAATTATTAAAGTGGAAAGAGCACTTTTCTGACCCAACTAATAGTGACTACTGATTATTGTTGGTTTAAATAATTTTTTATATTTTTTTCTTTAAAGGTTTTGAAAACCTCCTCCTGAAGGTCAGTCTTTGTCCACAATTTTAATTGCTCATTGGCTTAAACCAATATTTCCTCCAGCCCATCCTCCAGAGCCCTGCTGTGCTCAAACGCCACAACTTAAATGTCAGGATATCAACTGCTGATATTTGCACATCCTTCCAATCAGTCAGCAAGAGAATCTTTAACTCCATGTCAAGGCTCTGCTTTTCTAATAATGAATCATACAAGCTGCACCAACTGTTTCATTCCCACCTCACTGCATCCAACCTCATCTTTCAAAAACAAATGAGCGTCTGCTAAAAAATAAGCCAGTACGGTTGATTACATCCTTTTTCACACATCATAAGTATTTTCAGTCCTCCTCCTTCCATAATTAGGAACAATCATGTGTCTGCTCCAAATGTTTTATGATAGGTCTATATTCCAGTACACTTAGTTTAGGATGAACAGATATCAACCTCTTCATCTGAAGTCTTTACCTCCAACAGATCATGGGATTAAATTAGATCAAATAAATTGATTTAAAATATGAATACTACCTAGATTAGTGTGCAATAAGTATTAATTTGTGAAGAGACATTTTTAATGTCTGGATGGACACTGATGTATAACATCTACATATGGACAAATGAAAAGATTTATAAAGTGGACTATTTTAAATTAACATTACATTTAAATGTAAACTTTTATCCAAAGTGACAACTGAAGCTATCAAAGTCAACAAAGAGCAATGATATGTGCTATAACACATTAGCTTACGCAATACACACAGCGTTTTTTTTATTTTTATTTTAGAGTTGTGCAAATGTTTATGCTTCTGAAACATACTGTTTAAATTGCATATTGCTTTCCTGTATTTAAAAAAGATTTTGGTGCTATATTGGTCTGTGTTTTTTAGGTGAATGAAATACTTTACAGATCACTATGTCCCTTTTCAAACAGTGACATGCTCTAAATTAGACTGAATTTGGTAGTAAAAGGCAGGACATTTATCTTTCATATCTGAGCCACTCCATGTTAATTTGGTCATGTGTTCATCTCGCCTAAAGATTTTCTATCGGGCTCTAGTTTTTCAGCAAACTGAAGCAGCTCATTTGCACTGTCCATTCTTCCTTTGATTTTAACAAGATGCCTATTTCCTGCTAATAAAAAGCAGTATGATCTTATCACCACCATACTTGACTGTAGGCATGGTGTTTGATTCATATGACTTTCGAAAATATTGCCTGAAAGGCAGCATCCTGCTCTCATCATGGCCACAAAATCACTTTCCACATTCCGACTGGGTCACTATTATGCTTTTTGCTGTGCTCCAGACGTGCTTTCACATGGATCTTTTTGAGTAATGGCTTCTTTTGTACAACCTTCCCATACAAGTCACTGTTATGTAGAGCTCTAGATTCAGCTGACACTTTTACTCTGTTCTCAGTTACTGAACTCTGTAGCCCCTTCAAAGTGATTGTTAAGCTCGCCGCCACTACTCTCCAAACTCTCCATCATGTTCACGCAGGGAGTTATGAGAGATGACCTTTCTAAACCATGTCTCTGTACTTTGATGTAGCTTTAACTTCCTGATAATTGAACTAACGGTGCTCACCAGGAACCTAATTTATTTGTTTTACTTTAACTTTTTCGAAAGATTCTTTCTTCCTTATTTTCACAGCAGTCATCCAGATTCATGAACTGTAGGGATTTATCTAAAAATTGCAGCAGTTATTTTAATGATTCATAGGTAGAAACCAATTTCAGGCAATTGTGTTCTTATTAGACCTATTTTATCTTCAACTGTTAAAATTCAAAGCTTATGCAATACCAACATGATCTCATTAGTATTCTTAGGTTTTTGTAAATAAAAGTTCAAGCACACAGTCTTTTTTAACTTTAAAGATTTCTCAATATTTAGATTTTTTTGCACTCTCAGACTCCAGGTTTTCAAATAGTTGTATCTCAGGCAAATATTGTGCTATCCAAACAAGCCATACATCAATGGAAAGCTTATCTATTCAGACCTCAAATCCCTTATGACTGGTTTTGTGGGCCAGGGTCCAAAATGTTTAAAATCTTTCAATTAAGAGCTTTTGGTAACTTGAATTCCCATCTCTTTAAAGATATACTGTACAAAAGCTTAACCTTTGCTAAACATTAAATATTGATTTTTAAAAAAGAAATTAGGTTAATAAATGTAACAAATCATCATTTGTGAACACACACAAAGCCTCGATGATACGTACATATAAAAAAACTGGTGTTACTGGGGTGGTATTTTTTTAAAAGGGTACTTATATATACTTTTAAAGTACTAATGTACATTTAAGGTACTAATATGTACATTGTAACAGTTAGCTGTTTAAACAAAAAAACAGTTTAAAAAAATCTACTAAGGTAAAAAGATATTCATTTTAGTCTTTGTACTTAAGGGTATTCCAGTGACAGCTCCTGAGAGTGCACCATACAAAAAATCCAAATTACTTTACTTTTGTCCCATCTTGATTGACTTAAAATAGGCATTAAAAATGCATTATTCAAAGTTTCTCCATTATTTAATGATAAACGAATCCTGCTCTGGGATTGTTTCTGAATACTGAACTCAGTGACCTGTAGCTGCACCGTCCCAAATGTTTCGGTAATTGAGTTCCCACCAGTATTTCGTTGACAGGACAGACAATCTGTAAAAGTCTCTAAAGTCTCTGCTTATATTTGCTATGTTTATAAAAAAGCATAAACAAGTATAAATTTGTAAGAAAACCCTAACAATACAGTAAATGTAATGTCACATACATACAATAATTAAATCTGAGCATCTGTGCTTTTAAATAAAATATGCAAAATGAGTATACGATAAAAAATAAAAAAAATACATGTAACCCCTTAATTTGCTTTGCTTAGCAGAGGTCATGTTTACATATGGTCCGCTATAACCAGTGGTACTCTTCGTTTGATGTTATAATGGGTAACATATGGCATTTGCTCTAATCAAGTGTAGACAAGTTAGTATGCATGCATCTGTTTGGACTGTTGGCAAGACTACGAGGTCATGCACAATTACAAGCAGCAGAATGAGATGCTATTCATATCCTTCTGCACAAGAGACAATTTCCTTTCATGCAAACTTAAAATGTTCTTATCCTACAAAGCGGTTTTGAACACAGTAACAACATGCATATCAAGACATTCATTCACAGATGTGTATTCGTTTTTAGAACAGAATTTATAACAGCCAGATCTAGGTCAAGACATATCTGTTACGTTTCTGAGTAATGAATATGTAAAAGAAATCACTTAATAAAAATCTACAATGCTGCAAAAACTCCCTTTAATATGCAAGCATCTAGATATGACACTCAGAGGCGAACGCGATCGTGGGATATTAGACAATGATGTGAGAAACCTAAGATGACAGACTCTGTAGAGATGATTGTTTTCATATTCAGAAGTGCCGCAAGGCAAGTACTTATATTTTATAATGTGGCCATTAATTCTCCTGCACTGTGATATTAGTTTAGCTTTATTAAGGAGTTCTGTTGCATCTCAGTGAGGACAAGAATAGTTCCCAGTACATATCCTAAATGATTCACAAGTCATCCATTATGAATGACTCGGTTAAAACCATGTCACAAACAAATAGATGAAGACCACTAGACTGAAATATCTGAGTGTATTACTTTGACGCAGTCTGGATATTAGGTGGAAACTGCAAGCTTGTTGGTGTGTGTTTTAACACAGCGGTTCTCAAGTAGTGCGTCAAGACATAGAAATGGGCTGCAGGTCTGTACAGGCAGCGAAGAAAAATATTAGCAAAAAAAATGTAGTCAATACTAAAGTCAATGGTACATTTGACCCTGTCAGTTGAATAATTTGATTCAAAATGATTTGTCTGTCACACCTCAGAACTTGTTTAAATTTGAGACACGTTATGAGACAAGGACAGATAAACAGACAGACAAACAGGCAGACAGACAGAGAGAAAAAAAAATCTTTAAATAAAATAAACAATAAAAAAACACTCAGTTTCCTTCCCTCATCCATTAGTATAATGCACAATGAGGATAGGATTTTTCACTCCAATCTCAGAACATAAACCAATGCAATGGTTTGCTGATGCAATCCAACCCACAGCGCTGTGAGTGCTGAAATGGTCACATGATATGACTGCCAAAGTCTGCAAGTATCCTTTTTTTTGCATTGTTGTCTCATAGTCCTCTTCAGATAAGCTGATATTCTGATCCAGACCGTTTCATATGGCTGGAACAATTATCGTTAATGCATCATCATAACTAGGGGCACACAAAGCAGAAGGCGCTGCCAATATCTCTCGTCTGGCAGGGCGGAAACATGCCCTCACATTGCTTTCATCTCTGCATGCACCATGATTCATAATTCATTATTTGTAAGAATGAATGGGGGGGAAGAAAACCAACAAGTTATCTCAGCTGTGCAATTCATCTGGGCATGAAAAGCAACTAAACATTAATGTCTTGTGCATTAAGCAAAAAGGGGAGGGAGAGATCTTTGTGCGCCAGCTCTTCTATATTCCAACACAAAAACATAATTGATAACTCAGAAACTCTTAAATATACTTGAGTTTTGTGCATAAATGATTAAGGTCTGAAAAAAGCATTCATGCTAATCGCTTTTGATTAACGGCATATTTTTGAATGCCCTTTCATGTTCACCAGCACTAACGAAGAACATGAAATGTCTTCAAACATTTATATGCCGCTTCATAGGAAACTTTCAGAGCTCTGAAACTATTGCAGAGAAACTGAAATTTCATTCATTTTACTTGATTTCTCATATTTTATTAGCATTAGCACAACTGAGATTGACAGAGATGAATGAGAATGTTGACCTATAGTGTTAGTTTAAGCAGAATGAGTCAACCTATAGATATGACGGACTTAACTGTAAAGTCATTTACAAAACCTCTTCCTGGATCCATAGTTGTTCTTGCAAGATCATCTCAATTAACTCATCTCAACAGTTTGATTTTTCTAAAAAGTATCTTAACTTTGACCTTCACTGACAGAATTTTCCATCATTTATGATGTTTGTAGATCGTGAAGGAAGAAACAACGGCGTCCACGTGCGCTGCTCCTCAGCCCAACGCGTAGTTTTCTCCAAGTGTGCAAACACAGCAATGATGCACAGCAACAGTCAACGCCGAATTCACAAAACAGCTTTCCCAATTCAGCCGCCACTATCACACGAGCAATCCACACGCCCTCATCCTCCTGTGGATCATTCGACTTTTCCTGTAGTCTGCAGGGTGATCCACTTCCAGTTCAAATCTTTGTTGTAAACTTTTGAAAATAAAGCTCTTTATCAAAACCAGCTTCAAACAGCAGTCAAACTTTTTGACTTTATTTGTAGATTGTTGGTTCTGACGTATTTGTTCCTTGAATGGGTCGATAATAAAATGAAATGTCCATACCTTTTGAAAATAAAGTTGGATATTCCAATCCATTTATTGTCCGTTTTGTCAAAGGAAAAGAAAATATCAAAATGAACAAACCATTATCAAGTCCATGACGGTCAAAAAGTTTTTGACCTTCTTCTACGCACACCATGCAATTGCTTAGAGAGCATAAATACATTATACACCCTCTAGTGGTGTGAAAGAAAATTAAAACCAAAAAACGGCTCCCACAGGTAAATTCCTGTAAAATTTACAGGATGAAAAACCCATAAACTGACATTCCCAGAATTCCCCACTTTCCCCTGAATAGCATTTCAAATTTAGTTTGAATTTGATGTTTATTCTTTGAAATAATGTTTTATCTTAGTTCATGTTTATCAAGATTGCATGTTATATGTAATGTTGTTAAATTAATGTTTATTGCATATTTCAATTCAATGAGTCTCACCATGATGGTGTTTAGTGTTTGTGTGAACGACACTGAGCACTTTCTATACAGTATATGTTCATATTTCAAAGATGCTTGTGATGGGCTTTGGTTTATCATGTGACTTTCACATCACCACCTGAATTTGGTGGTTATCAGTGTATTTCAAATGTACAAAATAGATTTCAGTACTTTAATAGGTTGGTATATTAACATTATATCAGTTAATGAAATTACAGTATTTAACTGTAAATTTAACTTAAAACCTAAAATTTTACCTTATTTTTTTGAGGTCAAATTCCAGCAACCACAGCTGCCAGTTTTTTACCGTAAATGTTACAGATTTATTTTTACAGTGCAGCTGTCCCATATGTCTTTAAACAAAAAAAATCATTTAAATATCACATAGATATGGAATACAATTTATATTGGACTAAAAATAAAAGTATTCCTCTTCATTTCAGAAGGACACTACACTTTAACCCAACTCTGCCAAATCTAAATACAATGATTGGCTGAAATGAATGCTGCTCTAGTAGCAACAATGCTGATCCAGGAATATGTCCCACTTTGTCTTTGTTATAGGAAATACAGCCATTACTTCGCACTGACCCTACATGGATAGAATGATGATGAGATGATAGAATGATAGAATGTCAATGTCCCTTGTCCCTGCTGAATTTTAAAACTAAAATAACTTTCAGTTTTGGCCACTTTAAATGCTGACAGCAAATGCAAGACCTGGGTTGTTCAATAATTCAATGGAAACCTTTTTGTCCTTTTTGGAACAGATAGACAACATCCGAAGACAGACTTTGCTTCGGCTGACACTCATTCACTCACAGAAGGCCTACATTACTTTAATGGCACAAAATGATAGTTTCCTGTCTGTCAGTCACTACGACAGACTGGGGTCTTGCCTAGAGCTCTGATTCGCTCTGCTTAAGAGAAAACGCCAATGAAAATTGGCAAGTGGTTAAGCAATCCTGAGTCGCTCCCCTTCATCCAGGTATAAAGAGGCGACAGGTGCAACCACTCACCAGATTTTGCTTTGGAGCCGCGAGTTTATGTCTGCTGCTTTGAAGTGCTGCAACGAAGAGGAAGCTGAAGCAGAAGTTGTTATCTGTGGTATCAAGACACAATCAGCGGTTTCCCTGTCAAGCGAATGCCCTGGGTGTTTCACAAAAGGCACCCTCTGCTGCCACCCGGCCCAACTGCGGCTACCGCTGAATCTGATCCGGAGCTGATGGCCATGCTTTCCCGGGCCGCCGTGAGCACCTGGCGGAATCGTCCCAGACTCCCGTCCAAGGCCTGTTGGACCACACTGCTAAGGCCTACAGCGCTACGGGCCAGACTGCCTCTGTCCTGCACGTAATTGCTATCCTGCAGGTACATCAGGCCAAGGCGCTAAAAGAGCTGCACGAGGGTGGCTCCAACCCTGGGTTGATGCAGGAGCTGCGCACAGTGACTGATTTCGCTCTCTGGGCAACGAAAGTCACACCGCGGTTTCTAGGGAAGGCAATGTCCGCTTTGGTGGCCCAAGAGCACCATCTATGGCTCAGGATGCACCACTTCCCCATGTGTCTCTGGCCGGTTCCTCACGGGATCCAGACAGTCTGACGGTGGACAACCAGAACACTATGCTTTCTGTACCTCTCAGTCCGTTTGTTCATCGCTGCACACCCCTTGGCACGCCGGTGACTCTGATGATGCCACTCGCGCTGTGTCTGGATGCATGGATGTCGCTACCCAGCCCATCGCAGTCGCTTATTCGGACGATTCAGCTGGGCTACGCGATCCAGTTCGCCTAGCGACGTCCCAGGTTCAGTGACGCTCTCGAGACTTCGGTGGCAGTCTGGAGTGCTTCTGTCATGCGCGAGGAGATTGCTGTCCTCCTGGCAAAGGATGCAGGAGGAGACTCTGTGAGTATGATGGCACGTCTCTCAGAGACACACAGTCTGAGTTCCTTCAGAGGCAGAGCACTGGTTCCACTGAAACAGTTTCAGAGGCTGCTGGGGCATATGGCATCCGCAGCCGCAGTCACGCCGCTCCGATTGCTTCATATGAGACCACTTCAGCAATGGCTACACTCCCGAGTCCCAAGATGGGCATGGTGCAGGGAGACACTCCGCGAGACAATCACGCCGACTTGTCGTCGCACTTCCAGCCCATGGACAGACTTGAGTGGCTTTCCACAAGCGGTGGTAGACACGATTACTCAAGCTAGAGCTCCCTCTATGAGGCAAGCTTATGTGGAGTCTGTTCACAAGCTGGTGTTCTTCTCGCCTAGAAGACCCCTGAAGATGCACGATAGGAGTTGTGCTTTCCTTTCTGCGGGAAAGGTTGGAGTGTAGGCTGTCGCCCTCCACCTTGAAAGTGTATGTGGCTGCCAATGCAGCACTTGCCTTGTGTTCGGGCCGGCCTACTCTCACGTTGTCCTGAGACCCCGGCCTGGATACGTGCCCAAGGTTCCCACCATGACATTTTGGCTTGCAGTTGGAGGAGGCAGATCCAGCTTTGGCATTGCTGTGTCCTGTAAGAGAAATACGCATATACGTGGACCGTACCCAGTGCTTCAGAAGCTCTGAGCAGCTCTTTGTCTGTCACGGAGGTCAGCAAAAAGTTGGCCCATTGGATTGTGGATGCCATCACCTTGGCTTACCAGACCCAAGGTGAGCTGTGCCCCCTAGGGGTGAGAGCCCACTCCACTCGGAGCGTGGCCTCCTTTGCATTGGCCCACAGCGCCTCTCTGGCAGACATTTGCAGAGCTGCGGGCTGGGCGACACCGAACACCTTCGCGAGATACTACAATCTTCGCATTAAGCCAGTTTCTTCCCGTGTGTTGGATAACAGGTAATTAGCGGGAAGAACTGGCCAGTGTCACGCTTGATGCTCCATTGCCCCTAACAGGGGATGCAAGCACTGTTTACTCTTCCAGTAAGTTCCCCAGGTGGCGAACCCTGGTAGAGATTCCTCCAGCATCCTCGGCAGTCAGACTGGGTGGAGCAGTATCGGTGTGCATGCCCAGGGTCCGGTCAGCCCCTGTACTGGGCTAGATGTCCATATAGTTGATTCCCTGTGGGTAATCCTATATGTGTATCCTCCACGGTAAGGTTTCCCTTGGTAAACCTGTGTCTTCCCTTGACAGAGTACTCTGTCCATCTCTACTGCCAGTCGTTCCTCTCCTTCCCTAGATAGGACCTGCCTTAGAGACAAGATTGTATGTTGTACTGTCCCACTTTGGATCAGTCCATACTAGGGTTCCAAATGTCACCTCCCAATGGTAGGATGTGGTCTCCGTAGTGCCCTTTTCAGAAGGTCCGCTTCCCCATTGTCTTGTACAACAAATACAAGAGGTTGCAGCTCCTCTTGCGGAAGGTTGAAATCCCTTCAGGAAGTAGAAAATTGCTTCATCAGGAACTATAGTTCTGGCCTCTCCAGCAGCAGTGTACTCACTCTGGTCCCTACGGGTATCAAAGTCAGTGAATCTGCTCTGGGGCGATGGGAGAGTTACGACCTTGGCATAACAATTGTCTGACATGTGCCGCTTGTCAACATTTGTAGTGCTACAAGGTTGTAATGGTTCAGGTTGTGGTGTTTTCCATTGGACCCCAGTCTGTCGTCAGGACATAACTCGTAGTGACTGACAGACAAGGAAGGAACGTCTCAGTTATGTATGTAACCCTCGTTCCCTGATGGAGGGAACGGAGAAGTTATGTATCCTTGCACCTGTCGCTTCTTTATGGAGGGGAGTGGCTCAGGATTGTTTAACTACTTGCCAATTTTCGTTGGCGTTTTCTCTTAAGCAGAGAAAATCAGGGACTAGGCAAGACCCCAGTCTGTCGTCACGACATAACGTCTCTGTTCCCTCCATCAGGGAATGAGGGTTACATACATAACTGAGACATTACAAAGTCTTGCAGAGCATCAGACTGTAAAGCATCGAGCATCATTACCCTTTCCATCTATAATACAAGTCAATCTTACAGTTAAATGTTGAATATTGAGCCAAAGTTTGTGTAAGAGCAAAACCTTTCTGAAAAAGCACTCAATACATGCCCTGACACTATATTCTTTTTATATTCTGAAAAAATTTTCAGAGAAGACCCTAGAAAGCATTCATGTAATTGAAGATTAATGGTAATCCTATACAAACATATACATACATACACATATTATATATATATATACACATATTTCTCTGACATCATCAGCCATCTTGGATGCATTTTTCCCTGGGCTCGTTGCAATGCACCATGGGATTATCCTCTTCTTCACAAAGGACATGTTGTGCTGCCTTGGCCAAAAGGAGGCATCTTGGGAGGCAGCATAATCAAGCCTATGATGCCTGTCTAGATTTTGGAAGAGAGCTAGAGTACAATTAGCTACGATTCAGAATGCCCTGAAAATACAGCCGCTATAAGCTCTGATGGCCAAATAATACTGAAGAGAACTATTCAAACCACAAGCATCTGCCAGGAACTGCTCAATCAAAACTGATCTAGGAAAAACAGACACACGAGATTCTGTCCTATATTTATCACTAACAACCGTACTGATGCACCGCTATCCAGCCCAACTGTTATTTGTGCTAATTGTTAATGTAGTTTACACTGACAATGCATCTAAAATCTGTTATATTCAAAGTCCTTGAGCTGGAACAGTCTGGATGTGAGATATTCTACTAGCACACTGAGAGTTCGATGTACCAAGGGCTTCAATTATCAGTGTTTGAGAGGATTAAATAGGGATAATAGATATATGCTTGTAATTTGGTTTAAATGCTTATTAAATATACCTTCCAAAAGATCAGATGGAACAATTTAATAAATGCAATAACCGCTGTTAAATTGAGAGTACAAGTGCTGAAAACAAATGCTAATGGACTCAACATAAAGCTGAAGATTTTGTATGTCTATATGCATTGCTACGGCATTAAACAGAATTGTAAAAGAAAATGACTGTTTGCAAGCCTCATTCCAGTTTCATGAACATTGTACATCAGGGGCCTAATGTGTGTGTGTATGTGTGTGTGTGTGTGTGTGTGTTGACTACATGAAGAGTGTTTGCAAAAACAGTTTTTCCTTGTGCATTCCAATTAATATCAATTAAACTGCAGTTGGGGTATTCTGACTAGGTTAAAAAATAACAGAAAAACTGTATATATATATATATATATATATATATACAGGGTTCGATTTGTGAAAAAAGCAGAGGGGGGGATACTTTTGAAAACATTTTTCTCTAATAAATTATGATAAATAATAAATGATCTCATGATAAATCCGCCTTTTTAGTCAAGTAAGTGTCATGTCATGAAATGTTTTTAATATGACAGAAAATGTATCAACAGAGCGTTTTGAGTCAGTTAAACCATTGCAACCCAAAATCATTCGAAGTCCTCCAATCGAATCATATGACTCAGAATGGGATTTCAAAGTGTGTTTTGTGAATAATTTACATAGATCTCCCCCCCTCCTCCTACAAATTGTATCCTGTGTATCTATATACATGAAACTGTTTAAAGCGCTAGTTCCAAGTTTAATCACCGTTCCATATTAACGGCCTGCTTTAATTGATTCACACTAACCAACACACATCACTCGCACACACACACACACAGAAAGAGAGAGAGTTTGAGTGACACTGAAGAGTAATGATGCTGAAAATTCAGGTTAGACATTACATGAATAAATTACATTTTAAAATAAAAATAAAAAAGTTACTTTCAATTGAAAAATGTCACAATATTACTGTATTTTTATCAAATAAATGACGCATTGGTGAGAACAAGACACTTCACAAATTTTTGAATGGCAGTGTATACAGTATTTCATAATAAACACAATATATATTCCTGTCTTTTCTTATTACAGTAAGTGAAACTTATTTATTTTCTTTTTACAATAGAAATTACACACATCACCAATAAACCAGTGGCAGAATCACAGCGAACCCCACGCTGTTGTTTACTGGTTATGCTGTTCAGTGAAATAATGGCCTTCAAGCCATTTATAAAACAAACTAGGTATGACAGTATAACTCAAATGCAAAGCATTTGTTAAAAACTATTGATTCTGTGTCTATGCAACCCTCTCCATGTGGGTTCTCCAGCACCCCCCTGTAGTCTGGGATAAATGCGCCAATAAGCTGTAATTCATTAACCTCTATCTCTAACACTTTACTGCTGTGCCAGCAACATATGTCAGGTCCAATCCAGCTCAAACAAAGGCTCATTCCGTCCAGCATCCATAAGCAATGCAAATGATAGAAGGTGGAAGATGCGCTGGAGGGGTCCGCAGCGTGGATGGGAAATGGAGGGTGAAATTCACCTCAAGGATGCAACAGAGATCCCACATATATTGCCACTCTGGAAAAAAGGTCTGTGTGAGCGTGCAGCCCTCTCGCATGCCCTGCTGTGATAAGCCCGGACAGGAGAGTGAGCAATCACTGATTAAATCGGTGATTTAGCCCACGCCAGCACCCACCCGCAGCCCTGACCTCTGGGTTAGAGACTGCAGCAGCTATCTGATCATGAACAAAATAGCTCTCAGCTGGTGGGGCTCCTGCGCTTGGGAATTTTTCAGTGGGGGTCAAAGGTGTGATCCATACGCACCCGTAGGGGGCTGATTCAGGAACAGCTGTGAACAACACTCCACCGGACTGAAAACAGCACTGATTAGCGTTACACTTGACCACACTGACAACAACCACAACATTATCGCAATCACACACACACAGGATTTAAAAGAGCCTTTTTGATGCTAATAAAAGAAATCCCCATAGAACTGGTGATGGGTGCTTTTAAAACACTACTTCATGAAGCTTTGTGAATCTTTTTTTTTTCAGTGTTTCGAAGCATGTATCAAACTGCCAAAGTCAAGTGTCTTCGGTAGACAAGGCTTTGGTACATCATAACTGTTGCAAACATTCAGTAGTTTGCCTTTAGGGGGCGATCTCTCTGAACCATGAATCAGTGTCTGTATATGTTTTTTTTTTACATGATCTCGGATTAGTTCTATAAATTTGCGAGAAGAATTTTAGCTATTAATCTCATATTAGCCTCATCGACCAAGCTCTCTATAAAACAAAAGTAAAAAAAACAAAAAAATCTAAAATTTACATTTTCAACTTAAAGCTATTTTCTTTGAATACGAATGATTTATGATTCATTAGCTGCTATAGGTAAATAAGAAGAAGAATAGTAAAGCACAGTAAAGCTAAAATATTTGCACTACAAAACAGCATGACAATATTAATAATATTAATATCCGTGATAATTATTTTATTTGATTTTATTTGATTTTATTCCCGCCAAAGTTTCATATCATGGCTTAAATGCTACAATCTACTTTTTTTTTTTATTTTGTGAATAAAGTATGGTCCAAATGTCTAAGGCCACACTGTGCAATACAAATTTAATTTAAATCTAAAAATAAGTTTAATGTCCTAAAATTTAATGAGTTTTAGGGTTTGAAAAGATAAAATAAATTAATAAAATTAAATTGTAAAATGCATGTATATTTTTGGATTTAAGATTCAAGATTCAATTCTTACAATGTTAATATAACTTATTAATTTGTTTATTTATTTATTTTTTTATTAAAGTTAAAAAAGAAATTCTTATTGTCTAATAATTTTGAATCCCACTAAATGCTACACCCATATCAAAACACCTTATTATTATTATTATTTATACAGTTTATCAGTACATTTTGTTCGGATCAGTGTCTTATCTAATGTTCAGAGTTCTCATGTTCTATCATTTAGCCAACTGATGAGGTATTCTCTCACACACACAAAACACAGACCCCTCTCACCCTCTGTTTTGTTTCTCTAATTTGTCACCGCTAATCAGAGAAGAAAGCTGCAATCATTGCACCTCAGTGTTGAAGCAACATGCTGATGACAGCCAAGGTCTTCTTCACTGAGCTGATGAGCATGAGAGATGCAGTGAAGTACACTTGTGGACTTGAGGACTTGTATTCCCAGATTGGGACAAGCATCTGTTCGCCTTGAGAGCTGCCATCTCACATCAAGAAATGCCCAAGCATAATACAGCAAACCCGCTTCAGTTAGATCTGTATCATTGATATTGTGGTTATCCATTATAAGTTCATGTGAAAATAAATAAATATATGTAAAGTATCTTAACCACTGTTTAATGAGGGACCCTCATTGTCAACTTACTCAACTTAATTTTGATTTATTTTTCCAACTTAATTTTGATATATATATATATAGATATATATATATACATTACACATATACATTATATTATATACACATTACACCTGATTCTGCAATTTTACCAGAGGATGTAATATTTAGAAACCAACTATTTATCACAAAACATACAAAATTAATTTCATTAAATTCTAAAAACTTATGTCTATGTCTTATTGTCCCACTAAAATGATGTCCCTTCCTGGTAGACAATGTCAAAAACTGACTTTTGTTACTCATTACAATTAAAAGATTGCCATTCTTTAAACAATTTGAATGAACGACAACAATATATATATATATATATATATACATACATACACACACACACTGGATATTGCTTAACAAATTGCTATTTTTATGTGATTTCTATGCATTTTATTGAATAAAATAATGAATATTAATTATTTAAGAATTTATTTGTATTATTAAACCTATGGGATGAAACATATATGAAATTGTGTATGGCTTCAGTCAATAGTTTACTTCCTTTAGAGTCCCATAAGCATAACAGCCTTGATGTAAATTCCCACGACCGAACAACCTCATGTGAACATGACTAAAGTATAGAGGTTATTTGCATCATGTAAACATTTAATGCAGTGCATCAATCCCCAAAAACAGAGAGCAGTGCCGTACTAACCATCTAATCAGTTGAATTTATGCACCATGGCTGTTTTCAACATCTCTGCATATTTTCTCCAGCAACCCGACAACCACAGACAAAAATAACCATTTAAATTATGAAGCACCATATGCCCGTACACTCTATGGATTTCCTTACCGTCCCCAGTGCAGTCACAGAGAGCCGTAGCCATGCAATTAAACACCTTAATTATCAAACTGCCCTTTCACCATAATAAGATAAATGTTAAAATTAAAATGCAGATTCTACAATTCAGACTTTTTTCCAACCCAGTTCCATTCAGGATTAAGAACAGTTGCCATGGTGATAGAGATCCTTAAGAGAATAAATAAGTGCCACTGATGAGCTAACAGAACTAACAAGTAACCTGACATGTAGAGGTACAAAGTGTTCATCAGAAATTCTCATCAACAACCTGCCATCCAATTCTGCATATAGAGGAAACATACTCTACTGTGTCTACCCAAACAAAAGTGTAGACAGCACAAGTACCGTGTGGTTCAAAGTTGGAAGAAATGAAATGGCTGTGAGGGTATGGTAAAAGCGAGAAACAGACCACTTTAATAATCAGGATGAAAACAATCACTATGACTCCCTGGAAACATGTTTGTACCGATCAGAGATATATAGGAGCAGCGTAAGATTGTGCACTCTCTTCCTGTTAGATTGAACATTCTGAAGCTCAAATGCAATAATGAAAACTGTTACATTTCATGGCATTTATTTGCTCCTGGCTGACATCTTTTATTTGAAGTACATTCAAAATGAATGACTTTCCAACATTCTGTTATGTCTGTCTGTTAATACTGCCAAAATAAAGCAATACAGAGTGTTGGGTTATGAAAGAGCATTTCACCTTAGTAAGAAATACAAAAATTATTGTAAGATAAAGGATCAGATTAGAAATACCTACATTGTGA
>JAUMHE010000062.1:16686668-16730926 GCA_032359235.1 Enteromius mattozi | reverse complement strand
ATATATATATATATATAATTTTATTTAATTATTGTTTTTTTTTTTATTGTTTAATTAAAACTATAATAGAATCTCCTACTAAAACAACATTGGTTGTGGCAAATAAAGTCACATTGTAAAATATATTTGCAGATGTTATATATAATGTCACAATAATAAGATACACTGTTGCCATAATTTAATATGGCTTTTGTATAACATTACGTCTTTACACTAAACTTTAAGCAGGCACAGAACACAAATAACCTGGCTGTGTAAAGACACCTTAAGATAAGAAAAGTCACAGCTGTAAAAAAAGAAAATAAAATTGCAAATAAGATATATATAAATCACAATTGTTAGATTGAAGTTACAGAATTGAAATCTAAATGAATTTGGAGTTTTTATATATAACTGGGTATGTACCTTTTCATTTTTTTTTCTTGCTCTGAGGGAGAAATAAATTGTGCTAGTGGGTAAAAAGAGAAATGGCAGGATTTCTGTTCATTTGTACACAAAAACACGTATTGGACAACTCAGAATAAAATAAAAATTAGTGTCTGAATGAGGCATGACATGTACCTGCTACACGTTAAATTGTCTCTATGGCCCAGTGGCGATGGGGAGCAGGTTTATCCAGTGCATACCAATATTTAACCAGACTAACAGAACGCAGTGTGTGTGTGTGTGTATGTGACAGAGCGATTTTTGCTAAAGACCAGCTGACAGGGTAACAGGCAGATTCAATCACAAGTAAATGTGCTGATTACTAAGATCACAGTCTTGCTCTCACACACTCGTCCCCTTGAGAAAATCACTAAACTACATATCAGTGCTGTCACTTAAATTCAGAGCATGAGCAACCCCTCCCCCCCGCACCAATGAGTACACTTTACCACAGAGGACCTTAGTGAACACTTTACACACAGCCTGGGACAATGTTTATGATCATGTCAAGTTGTTGATGGATATATATATATATATATATATATATATATACTAAAAAAAAAAAATTATTTATTATATTTTTTATAAAATATGTGCAGCCTTGGTGTACATAAAATACATCTAATATGTTTACAATTGTTATTATTTAAAAATATATATTTTTAAAAGACAATAAGTAGAATATTTAAATTATTTAAGTACTGTATATCATAAACTAAGACATTTGAACATGGATGTAACGGAAGATCCAGTGGCACTCTTGCCCATGAGATCAACACAGACCATCACTCGATGCACAGTACACAACTTCTTACATTAAATATTTACATCTCCAAGATACCAAACTACAAAAGTCTTACATGAAAGACCTCGACCTTAACTGTGTTTTATCTTCAGATATGCATGAAAAGAGGAATTACGTTTAACTTATCACATCACAAAGAACACAATACCAATTAAAGACTCTTTTGATCTCACATGCAACCGCTATAAGGAGCAAAACCCATTTTCTCAACCACCCCTCAAGAAAATTAGCTCAGGCTGTGGTCCAAAACCAACAGCAAATCCTATACTAAAAAAAACACTCTGTGTGAAATACACAGAGAAACATGCTCAACTGCCAATTGATAATGCCACACAATGACCATTTCTAGTGGAAAACGCGTTTTTTTCCATATCAATTCCTAGGTGTATTTTTTTTATTTAACTTATCCTTGGAGACGTGCTGTCACCTGTTTGCCTCAATCCTGCTTTTTGTTAAAAAAAAAAGAAGATATTTGGAAAATTGTCTCCAGCTTCCTGTCGTCTAAAAGAATGAGGTAGCAACATAGAGGGCAGGGGAGGAGAAGGGCTGCTCAGGTGGGGTGTTGCTATTGATTCCTTATGTGGGGACCATTTCCTGAGTGCCTCTGATTTGTCTGTCACATCCCATTATGACTTGTGTGCTTTGAGTTCCACTTTCCTCTGTGATACTGCATGAGGTGTCGCAGCTTTTTATGTGCCACCGGTATTGAGGGAATGTATTGAATTCTCTGCAGTTTGGTTATTATTGTCTGTGAACTTGATTTACCCATCTGGGCGAATTTCAGAAAGCAATACTGAAATGCTGTAATCAAGTTACCCATTGTAAAACTGTTTCAGTCAATGTGTGGGCAAGGTGGGAGGGGGCACGTCTGGGTTTTAGACGGCTCGCTGTGCTTTGGTCTGGAAGTTCTGGCAGTCATGATAAGGGAAAATTGTCATGTATGAAATAGTGTATCTAGCCAATAGAAATTCTCTTATTGCCGCCTTTAAAGGCTTTAATGCATGTGTAAATCCAATAAGCCTCATTACTATTGAGGTAAAAGGATCAAATGACTTTCTTTGCATAAATTAGGACCATGGTGCCTTATGTCTTTGCATAGAAACAGTGGTTATCTATTATAACGCAACAGTAAACCTCATGTATTCAGATGTACACATAGGGACTTCTGCAAAATATATTTTTCAGCCCACATATTTTTGAGATGTTAAATGCAAATTGTACATAAGTAATAATAATAATAAATTGGGCAATATGTCGCAAAATATATTTATGTGCATCTCGTCAGTAAAGCCGGTTCTTTAATTAGTGGTAAATTTTCATCACCTGTTTTTAAACAGAGCGGCAGTTAATACATAGAGCCGTAGATCACTGACAAGCTATGCAATGTCATGTTCAGTTTCGTGGGTGATTCATTTGTGAAACTGAAAGTGATATTGCATAGCTTGTCAGTGATCTATGGCTCTGTATTAACAGCCGCTCTATTTGAAAGCAGGTGATTTAGATTTACCGCTAATCAAAGAACCGGCTTTCCTGATGAGATGTATCGTGCAATATATTGCCCAGCCCTAACAACACAAAACAAAACAAAAAATGAGTAGTTCAGAATTTTGAAATTTAAGACCTTTGTTTTATTGCAGATTTTAAGATGTGAGATGTTGGTGGGTAACCAAAACAAAACAAAACAAAACAAAACAAATTGAGTAGTTCTGGATTTTGACTTTTTTTTTTATTGATTGTTGATTATTGTGGATTATTGATTTTAAGATATGAGACTTTGGTGAATAAAACAATACACAAAAAAATTACAATAAAAATATTCAATAAAATAAAAATTGAGTAGTTCTGGAAGACCTTTAAATAATTTAAAATAACACAAAAATCTTGGATTTTTGAGAAAGACCCTTTTTTAAACAAAGCTCCATCTCCCTTAAACGACACCTGACACCTTTTCTGCTGTGTAAGAAACATTTGACACATTTAATTCAATCTGCTTAGTAAGCCCAACAGGCAAATCAAATTAGCCAGACTTTTGCTGAGATATCTCAACCTGCTCGCTTACACCACAATGCACATGTAACACAGACCGCGGGTGATTTCCTGTCTTCCTCCTGTAATTGAATGTGATCAGCCTTGAAAAATCCACAGTTGAACATTTATCCAAGGCGTTCAGAAAAATAAATGGATTAAACAAAGTCGACAACTTCCTGAAAGGGTGTCACTGCAACATTTGCATTTCACAGGAGAACACCACCAAATGAGGATACTTTTCATAAACATTGATGACATTTCTTTCATGTTCTAGTTTCCATTGCATCAAAGATGATTCTAATAGATAATGCCAAGGTTACTTGTAATAGTAATCAAAGGAATAGTAATTGTAAAAGCGAGCAGAGACTGCTTATGCATCGGGTGGAAATGAAATTAGCATTCGTTAGCATAATCACGTGGGAACAAAGAGAAATCATCATTTCCTTTAAGGATGATGCGTCAGAGAATAATGCCTTGAGAAACGATCTCAAAAATAACTCAGAGCAAGGTCAGTGTTTGTACTCATTTTTGGAGGTAAAATCATCTCCGCTCTAATTGTTTTTATCTCTTATTTATCTCCCAAGTGAGGAAAAAGAGTCTCTCTCCACAACATCCCATTCAAACTCTGGTTAAAAGTTGTGCCACTTTTGCACCTTCAGCACAGAAATCTGCATCTTAACCACTTGATATCCAGTTTAACAAAGAGTTAAATGCATTAACACAGCGTTGCACTTTATTTAAATTGTCATCTGCATCTTTCTAGCACAAACACTCCTTGTTTCTATGCAAATTAAGCTCATTATTTCTTGTGCCTTTATATTTATGGAGTCAGACTGCAGAAGTCTGCTGCATCCTTCCACAACGTAGCACTCAGAACCAGGAACTGTAGCGTGCAAATTGCCTTCAGATTTTGTGGGAACGTTTGCGCCATTACCTGATTTGCATAACTCGTTTAGCGAACCTGAAAACAACACACACACACGGCGCATGAAAAACGGTGCTATCAGTGAACTACCCTCTCTGCATCTGAAACTCATACAAAGTGATATGGCTTCCAAATTTTACGGCCGAGTCGAAACATCTTACTGAGCTCTGCCTTGAACATCATGTTTTAACAGATAGAGCAAAATGAGACAGACCGTCTAGGAAGTCAATTAAAAGGAAGTAATTAAAATGCATTCAGGGCAAAACATGTCTGAAATCGCAGCGAGCGCTGACCTTAAAAGAAATTTGCAAAACTTCTGTAAATGAAAGTGTCCTGAAAAGCTTTTTTTGACATTTTGATGGGCTCCTACATTTATAAACCTGTCAAAATGCAGGGCTAAGCATGTTTTACATAACTACAGATATAATTTACAAACCTCCATAATAGGACACTAACTGGTTTCTTACTGAGCAACACCTTATTACAAAAAATATATGGTTTGATAACAGCTTGTGTGACACGAACACTTAAAAGTGGCAATTTAATTGCTAAGTACTTTTATTCTAACTCGCAGAGAGTTGTACTACACTTGCAGCGACTGTCGCTAACCTATAATTGCTTTTTCAATTGCGCTATCAGCATATGACAGATGCGACAACGATTTCAATTCGATTTTCAAGTGAAGCACAGTCGCTTTTTTCAATTTCAATACGGCATTGGATGAAAGGAAATGCACATTATCTCTGTTCTCATTACATTACGCAGCTGCTAATCAAACCTTGCCCTCAAATGACCCAGCTGAGAATGTCACGGAAAATAATCACTTTTGAAACACGCGTCTTGACCCCCGTCGACTATTCGGGAGGCTTCCACGTGGCGGCCCAGGGTGACTTTAAAGTGCAGCGTTGCTCGACTAAGGTTGTGTCAGTCTGCATGTTCGTCAGCTCTCCCCGGACGCCCAGCCCTCCATCGACTCGTCCTTGAGAAGCACTCTCATCTCTGCGGTTTGTCCTATCACATCACTGTTTTATGCCTGTAACATTAATAATAGGCCAGTTAATCTCATTGCCCATTTCTGAAAGTTCTCTCTCTTGGTGACTGAATTTTATTTGTGCATGCATCCTACATTATAATGAGGGCAAAAATAAGCCTGTTTCCATTCTAATGCTTTATTAGACTAATGAAATCTTTTTAACTTGTTTATTTTTGGTCTTTCATAACAGCGTGCGGTTGTATACTGTGGAATTTCAAAAGTTAATTATTCATGTCCTTGTTGTATATCTAAAGTACTGCACTTCTAGACAAGCAAAATAAGTTTTTTTTATTTCATTTTGATCTTTTTTGGTCCTAAAATGTTTTTAGTTTGAGTACTTTTCTTTATTTTATCAATTTATTCTCAGAGGCCAGTACTTAAAGGAATAGTTCACCCAAAAATGAAAATTCTGTCATCATTTACTCATCCTCAAGTACTTCCAAACCTGTATAAATTTCTTTGTTCTGCTGAACACAAAGGATGATATTTTGAAAAACTTTTGTAACCAGGCTGTTTTGGTAAATTATGACCATGATTTTCATTTTTGGGTAAACTATTCCTTTAAGCATGTGAAACAGCGAAACAAACATATCCCCATGAGATCTTTCTTTTATTCTAGTAGGCATAAAAATATCAATATAACCTATCTAATAACAATGTATATTTCTGAACCCATATGCTTCATCTCAAAGCAATATCTGTCCAAAATAGCACAAAATACATCTCAAAAGAACTTGCTCACTGACACTGACTTCTTTCGCCAATGCTAAATTATCCCTCAGTGGATGCTTCCTTCTGCTCTTTTGGGATATTACATATAGTAGAACAGTTTCTACGACTGACAGTCTCATTTGGTTCGAATACAGGTTAGATGTTAATAGAAAAGCCTCTTTTCTGCTCACTGTAATTGCCGTGCTATGATGTGCAATTGTGGCAGTGGAACACTAGATGATCTGAAAGTATAATATATGCTGGAGTATTGTTCCACAGAGAAAAGTTAAAATCCTTAAATATGCATAGTCCTATTGGATGAGTGACAACATTACATGGGTGAGGCTGAAGAAAACAACTGTGCGAAATAGGCTACTTTAAAACAAGGCATAAAACATGGATTTTCATGGCATGCTGTGAGCGGTTTTGTTAATTTCTCTTCAAAATGGCACAGATGTTAAAATATCACAGAAAATGAAGGTCCATGTGAATTGCATTCAGTACAAACAATGCATTCAGGATAAAGCAAATCACTGTATCTTAAGAGAAACATTACTGGCTGCACATATTCACATGACACTTTGTTTGAAGTATGAAGGACAACATGAACGCAACTACATTTGACTCTTTGTTGTATTGGCTCATCACCTCTTTTTGAAGAAGGAAAAAATGATTCAGATGCAAAAACTACACATGAATAACAGTATTGTTAACATCAATGTGATTTATATGTGATTTAATAACACTAAAAAGACATCAAATATCACACCATGAATGTTACTTATACTCCATATAACAACATACTTTTCTCAAAATCAACTATAAATTGATATGTATATATTTTAGATATAATTGTACACTTACAGGCACTTACAGCTATACTAATCAACCACTAAATATATCCACAAGAAACACACACAAGATATTTTTTTTTGCTTTGAAGGGAGAAAGACAATGCCAGTTTAGTAATCATATTTCTACAGAGAAAATGTCTTAAACTTTAAACAGGAAGCGTAGCCGCATTCCATAAATCCTCCCCCTATTTTCTCGGTGCATGACAAAAACTTTCCTTCAGAATGATATCAGCACCCGGCGGATGTCACTATTATCATTACAAAGTGTCTAAGGCGGCCATGAATTATCCAGCTAAAGGCTCAAACCCATCCACTGTCCGTACAAATCAGTTCAGCTCATTTCACACTTGGAACGACTTATTGTAAGCTATTCACATAAAATCTGAATCAAGCGCATGTTGGACTGGCTCGAGCGACCAAATATTTTTTGATCAGCTAAATAACCTTGCACTGTATCACACTTTAAAAGTGCATGAACAGAATCAATGCCTTGAGCGCTCCATTGTTAGCCACAAAGACAAATTTGAGCTCCTCCACGAGAATTACTTGCCGTATATATCTGTGCCAAATAGATGCAGAGCGGCCTCCCAAGAGATGCCAAAGAACAAAAATCCCCAGTAATGTGAAATGGAGGATGTGCTCATTATTTCTGTTTCAGATAAATAGAGGTAAATGAATATTAATGGAGGATTTATCATCAGCTTTTAATAATATGAGCTTAATTTCACTCATGCTGAGAAGCCCCAAAAAGTCTAAATAATTGAAATAACACAAAACTCAGTGCAATTATTGTCTGCAGTTTTGCTCCACCTACTTTCCAGCTAAAATCATAAGTCAATAAATTAACTGCCAATGCTGTTTTTCACGCAGAGACAATTATTGTTTATCAAACCAGGAAGACCCGAAATATCACTGGCCATTGTGTTTGTAAATCTCAGCAGGGGCATTATCATAATTTCTGTGACTAAATAGTAATTTGTGACAAATGAGTAATTTCACACCTGCCTTCCATTTTAAATGTAGAAATGCACAAACATACAGTATCTCTACTCCTTACTGAATTTGCAAAACTTAACCAACACTATTGGTTGAGACAGCAACACCGTCTTAACCAACAGCAAGTTTGAGATGAAACTATTTGTCTGACCAATAGCAGACAGAAAGGAGTGTCTAGTCTAGTCAAACTCATTTAAAACCAGCCGTTGCAGTTCTATCTTGTGCCACTAGTAGTGCAGAAATGACACACAGCATTAAATACAGAGCTGTAATTGTTTCAGCAGGATACAAAGGATATGACCTCACAGGTTCCAAAGAGGGAATACTTTAATTAAGCGCATTTATGCAATGTTTATTTCTGCAGGTTCAGAGCTTGTTGTTATCTGCAATCCCTTCTAATCAGACAGTGACAAACGGTAGGTCAGCATGGCCACTGAACAGGGTCAGCCCAAAGCATAATGAATCAATGTGTTTTAAAACATTTCAGCCTAATGTGTCACAGGAGGAAGACTATTCACAAATACTCCACAGGGAGCTATTCTGGCTGACTATTGATGTGAAAATTAGCAGTTAATGGTAATTTCACTCACTATACAGTTATCACATATACAGTGGGCTCCAAATGTCTGCTAGCACTAGTGAGAATATTTCATTTTTGCATTTTTCGAATTCACGGTGTCTTTGTAATAAGAAATGATTACATCAGTGAGAAATTAAAAGTTTAGTTAACGTTTATTTAGAATTAAAATGTATTTTAAATGAAATGTGTGTCAGCGTGGGTGTAGAGAGAGAGAGAGAGAGAGAGAGAGAGGAAGAGTCATTTTAAATCCCAAAACCTAGCAATTCAGTTTCAAAATGTTATTTTCAATGATGTCTCATACTTTCACTAGACAGTCAACTCAGTGTAAAATAATCCTGAGAGATAAAAGTCACTGCATAATCACAGGCTAACAATAATCTTATATCAATGTTTTGACAACCAACATAATCTTCCTTAAACTAGAGAAAATCTGATATCGTTCTGATGTGAACTACTTTCGAATAATCAGGAAAGCCCAAATATTTTGGAGGCCTTGATAAGACTGCAAAATCTCTTGGAAAGTTGTGTCTGAGAGACTGAAATTATGAGTAAAATAGTGCCGTAAGTAAACATGGTTAATATGACGACAATGAAAATTTTGCTTACTCTTAAGAAACGATCACGAACAGTGTTTTCACTTGCAGTTCTCAGCATTTTTGATGCCCTATAGTCACTGTGCTGGAAAGCCGATTGGATGACCCTTTCAAACTGTAATCCTCCAATCAGAAGCCATCAATTTTCCTATGCAGCATGAGAGCATAATTTTGATGATGATGCTAGTAACAGGACCATATGGTCATTCAGCAGTCAGGGACCTCCCAGGAAATCTAAGCAACTATGCACTTGCCAAACATTTGTGGGATGTAACTAACTGGCAGAGAAAAGATTCAAGCCTACCAAAGAAGATGGTATAAATGAGAAAAAAATGATTTGGGAAATGCAAATCAGGTAATTTGCATAAATATTACTTCACGCCAATCAATATTAATTAAAAATGGTGATGAAAGAGAAGATGCATTTAGAATGAGACCCATTTGGTTTGTCTGTAGCTATTCTGAAAATTTTTCAATATTCTCAAATCACATAATTAATCTGAACCGTGTTATACAGGCCAAACCGGCCTCCCAGCGTTCTCAGTATGCAAATGTGAATTTCTGTGCTCACTTATTTAAATACACGAAACATTTGAGATCACAAGTGGAGCCTTGGGATTTCTTGTTTGTCCACGTGATCAATTACAGCTATCTACCTGATTTGACTCAGTAAACACAGCGGAATGTACAACCCAAATAATTACAAAACAGTTTTGCTCAGGGCTACCTTTCCCTTCATGCTTTCCAAAGTGACACAGAGGAGCCCAATTCGGTAGAGTAAAATTGAATTCAATATGCAGCCATTTATGGCTCTTCCGTACGACAGGAAAATATGCAGGCAAGAACAATTTTTGCTAACATAAGGCAATCTGACAATATATTGAGCGTTTTATTGTTTGAAAGAGAGATGGCAGCTGCGTACCTGGAATCGTTTATGGACTTGGGTGCTGAAGTCACTATTCTAAAGCAGTCAGACGTGCAGTTGATATTTCAAAGTGTACGAAACTGTTTAGGAATATTCTGGATTAAAAGTAAAGAAGCACATTTCCATTTGTAACTTCTTTACGTAAAAAATATATATATGGGTTACAGTGAGAGACTTACATTGCAAGCAGCCCATATATTTCAAAAGTATAATCACAAGACTTAATATGGATGCTACTGTAACATGATTTTTATGATTTACTGACATATTCTGTGTACGCTTATTTTACAGCTTTGTCGCCAAAGCAAGACAGAGCAAGGCCATAGAAACTAAAAACTGAAAATTACTGTAAAACAAAATGATTTAAAAAGCTTTACGTCCTAAATCTATTTGATTTAATAGAATTCAGATTCCCTACAAATTCATGCCACCTTAAAAGTGTATAAAGAGACCAAAAGAGTCTAACATGATTTCACTAGAAGTCTTCATATGTAAACATATACGTTTTCATTATTCACAGCACCAAAAAAAGTAAGCCTTGTACATATGAACAACTTCCAGGATGCATAAATGTTTAAGAACCTTTGAATTCATGAAGTTGTCACCAAAATACCTAAATTATGCAACGTATTTAAATATTTTAAATGTTTAAGATGTTTGTAATATCTTTGCAGATGTTGAATAAATTTTACTGACACTAAGCCTATGTATACTTTTGGATGCTGTCAATATGGCCACATTGTTTGTGTATATCCAAACATTGCACAAATTACATATTACAGTATAATACCTACAAATAAAAATAAGATCAGACTTGTAAGTGCATTCATGCTGCATCTGTGCATAAAAACAGACCATTCTGTGATATACTATATGGTATTCCCCCACTTGCCCCAGAAGCACAAAAGTGTAACTTCTATAATAAAGCAGTTTAATTTGTTTTTGTTGTTGCCGTTGTCTGATGCCACGAACCTGTGATATCCAGAAATTGCACAAATACATCACATTTAAAGGTTGAACACACCAGAGATTTAGCAGCGCCTATTACTTTTATTCCTGCTGGCTTTGCAAAAACCAACACTGGCATCATTATAAAAGGCTTTAGAAGAAATTTTACTTATATGAATTTGATTGATATGAGCTTCACAGATAATCCGTGTACCGCAGAGGTTTTGCATCCTATTGGTAAATGCAATTTTCATGGATGTATGCTAAACACTTCCCCCTACCAACAGTATATCAGAGTCTGAATCTTGAGTCAGTAAATAAATCAAATGGATCCTATTTACGACATAAATGCACAATTCTGGTGCCTTCGTAATCTTGTATCAGAATGCAATAACTCACTCTGCCTCTGAAACAACATTTCTTTTCAGCTGATATCACTAATGCCTTTTACTTTTCATATTGTTTCTCTTTTATTCTGGAAGGTAATATATATATTCCGAAATAACTTTGCACATGCAAAATGTGTTGTGAACTAAATTTTACATTGACTTTAAAACCTTTTTTTATAAAACAATACACCTCAAGCACAAGCATAATATTTGACATTTAAAAAAAAGAAAGCAAAAAAGTCTGGAAATAAATAGATGCATGCATTCTCTCTTCAAGAAGTGACTAGAATTCAAGATGGCCTCCAAGTTGAGGGAACAATGGTGATGAACATGATGCGCTGTGACTACTGATCCAAAGTGAATAAAAGGCTGCACTATGCAGTGGAGATGCAGAGCGTTCTCATGGCCCCTGGCATCCATAAAAGGGGCCTCGCTCTTCTAAACTACCAATAAGCAAGCGTGTCTCTTCAATATCTCTTTTTGGGTTGTAACAATCAACCCAAAGGTTTAAGACAAATTTCTCTGCAAATGCAACAATAAAAAAGTCTACAAATAATTAATCGGTGCAATGATGCAATCCACCCAGCACTAAGAGGTCAGAAAAAACTAAATAAATCATCTCGCTTTTCATTCTCATTTGTAACCATTCACATTTCTCTGAAATCTGACATTTTAAATTCCAGTGGGAGTATATTATTACATGTGCATGACTCAGCACTAACTGACACACTGTGGACGTGCACTTCATTAGCATCAGCCGAATTCCCCTTTCTTGCTCCGCAACACACTCTGGAGCCCTGGGCCTGACAAGGGTCGTTTGCACAAAGTGACAGTTCAGTTCCCCCACAGATCGGAGTGCAAGGGGCCCGGACCCTGCAGTGCAGTCAGGCAAGTTTCTTCTCCAGAAATGGTCAGGCAAAAGAGCAAATGGCCACTGCTGTCTGAGGGCAGACCAGTGGTGGAGAGAGAGAGAGAGAAAGACAGAGAGTAATGAGAAACAGCCTCGAGACGTTGCTCATCTTCTCCAGCAGGGCTTCATTTGTGACTAATTTAGGAGACACAATTCGGAGCGTTTGACTTTGAGCCATCACATCAAGTGTCACTGTGCCTGGAGAGGAGATGATACAGAAATAAAGAGAAGAAATGGCACTTGCTGATAATAAGAATGTGGGATTGCCCGCATGTCCCATATATGGCCACCACACAAAAGCAAGGAGCCCTATGGGGACCATTGCTTAAAAAGATCACCCATAACAAGACTGTGGTACAAAAATATCTCCATGCCAAGTAAAATATGAGTTACACTGTTGCATCATCTAAAGTACAGGACTTGGGAGTTGGAATACAATTGGAAAATGATGCTTAAATGCTTGAAAAGCTCCGTCGCAAATGGTCAACATTTGAGAATGACTTCATTCAAAGCCATGGGTTTTTTTCACCCCCAAATCCTTTATGTCACATCAGACAACCATGTCATATCAAGATGAATGCTGGAGCTGTGAATAAATTGTGGCAGCTTTCTTTATAGACTACCTTGCTGTGCAAAACTAGCCTTGGCATCCCATTTTCCCAACTGCGGTTTCAACAGAAATCACTAGTTTGAATGTAAGAAGGCTGATGAGATGGATTTCACTGCTTTATGTGACGTTCTTGTCAACTTTTGTCAAAAGTGCCACACTAAAAATGGCTTCCAACTCCAAATATTAAGATTCAAACATTCTAAAGGGTATAAATGACTTTCCTGGTTCCATTAGCGCTGATCAAAGATGTGCCCTTAAAAAACGGCTGTTTTAAATTCAGATTTGTTTACTGAAACTCTGGTTAGTTACAGTCAAACACATAAACCTGTTTAAGGTCATGTTCAACAAACCTAACGTGTTAATAAACCAACAAAACCATAAATCCGTTACTGCAATATTCCTGCAATCAGCTAATGCCTGCTCAAGTGCATTTAATGTGCACCAGCATCATAATTATCCATTATGCAAGTCTAATATGTTTTTACATTTCAAAACACTTTACTTTCATCCTTGGCAAGGCAGCATTTCAAACACTGATGTTATCATAAAGTATAATCAAGCTCATGTCTTTGCTGGCTTGCTGGATATCATCCTGCAGAGTGCAATGAACCAGAAAACCAGTTTTTAGTGATCCTCTCACCGCCCCATTCAAAGGCCACACTTTGTTACCATGCACACAACCAGGCGTGAGGGATATCAAAGACAACCATTTATTTTGGACCCGCTCAGTACAGATCTTTTTTTTTTTTTTGTGGTGGCTGTTTGAAGGCGTGCGCTGCTGAACGCTCATCCGGGAGGGCAGAAGCTTCATTCTGACACTACAGCAGGGCTGTGTGCTCTTTTAAACCTGTGATAGCAATCCACTAAAGCCTCCGCTCTATAAATAGAAGCTTTCAGTGTAATCTTCGAAAAAAAAAGAAGAAAAAAAGGAAAAAAATAAGCTGGGGCATTTAAGCTTCTCTTCACATGCAGATAGCTGAAAGTTACTGAAACATTACTTTTTAATGGTAAAGCTATATTTCCAGTGTCTATAATGATGACTGAAATGCCTTGAGATGAGACTTCTGTTTAAGAATTCATAGATACGGAAGGATTGATATTAATTATAGAGTCTGTGACATAAAAAAACGCTCACACAATAACTGGGGAACAAAATAATCAATGGCTTAATCTTCATTTCAAGCTTGATTCATATTTAAAACATTACCAAATGAAAATCTCTCTCAGTTACGAGATCGTAAATGGAATATGACACAGTTTGGAATAGAATATAAAGCTAATTTGAAAAGGGGGATGAAAAGCGGAATTGGGGGCCTACTTAACTCAACTGAACCTTGATAATTCCAAAGCACCATGTTCTGCTTGATCAGGAAAGCTGCCACCTTCTCCCTAGGGGGTTATTATTTTCAGCTAGTGAAACCCGAATGCCATAGGATGGTTACTCCCTCCCTCTCTCTCTCTCTCGCCACCTCATTATTCATTATTTTTGAATCACTGTGTGCTGGGATTGAAGTGAGACTGTCAGCATCCATTCTCAGCCAACCATCTCTGTAAGCTGTTGTCCTCTCACAGTATGCTGGGTCATCCCTGCCTCCAGTTGATCTCTATCTTGTACCAGTTGTGAAATGTTACAGACCCCGATATCAGTCCATTATGCATCTCCCCCCTCCCCCCTGCCCCCATCAGAAATGTTTATTGCTAGCAAATTCCTTCAAAGGCATTCGTGGCAATCTGTTGCTGCCAGCATCCGTGGACAGCAGAGAAACAACTGATTGCTTGTCGTTGATGGAGGCTGACAGCAGCATAACAATTAAGTTTAGGCCAGGCCAAAAAGCTAAGTATGGTGTCAGGTGCTTTGACCCTGTTCATTTCTGACAATTATTTTTTGGATTTGCAATTGAGTAGTGAACTCTGAATTCGTGGTTTACTATGTTAAAGGATAAAATAGGTGACATGATGTAAAAAAAAAAAATACATTAGACTTAGTGCCCCTGTGCCAAAAAAACATGAATTAGTTCATTAATTAATCGCCATCCAGGTTGTTACACTTTTGACATAACATAAAAAACATAAAACACATCAAGAGAGGACATTCCTGTTTCCCACTACACCCAGAAATTGTTGTAAAAACTAAACAAACGAAACAAAAAAAAGTCATAGACATCAGTAGCAGAGCACAGTGAGCTGTTTTGCCGTTCTTTCTATGTGGAAGGGTGGAGGAATACAAAGGGGCATCATAAAGACACAGTATAATTAAGCTGTGAAATGATCTCCAGCGTTAAAGGCCTGCAGCTGTCTGGTTCATACTCACCCTCCTTGGATGGGCGGCGCACCTCCGTGCTCAGATTGCACACCTGCGCCGAGCGCACCTGAGGAGTCAGGCATCCTTCGGTTTGGGGATTTAAAGGCAACACCACGTTACTGAGCATGAGCACGCTTTCAGATTCCCCATCGCCTAAATGTTGAGGGCAGGTGCATTTAGCGTAGACTATTCCACACGATTCAGCTTTCTCTCCTTTCAAGCAGTTTTCCAACCACGTGCATAACACCTGACATCCAAACTGACTCGGGCTCGCCTTGTTTAAAACCACAAACTCCACCACAGACCTCTCCTCCTCCTCGGTCTTCTTGATCGTCAATCCGTTGTAGTCGTAGGGAAACACTCGCCGGAGCTGCACGAAATTTTTGTCGTAATGCAAAAACACATAAATATTCTTGGCGTCATCACACAGGTGCACGATGGACTCGTTGATCCTCAACAGCTCGTTGATCTTCTCGTGAGAGAAGTGATCGAACTGGTAAGCCAGCAGAGAGAATTCAGAACAGCTAATTTCTCGTTTGTAAAGTTTTAGGTAGATGCTGTATTTGGTAGGATCTGGGTTCTCCAACGTCCAAGTGCAGTTTGTGAAGTTCTTGGGAAACATTTCATTTATCGAGTAAGATCCATAGATAACTCCTTTTACCAGCGTGGAACACCAGAAATCTTGGGCACCAGTATATCCAAACATAACCAGGAGATAGGTGGAAAATATATAAATCAACAGATTACGAACAGCCTTCATCCTATGTCATTTGGCCTGCAAGAGAAACAGATGCACTACATTTTATTGTCAGCCTGTGTGGTGTGAAGCAAGGATTTGTCAAACTGTTTCAGTCTAAGATCTCATAACTGTCCAATTTAGCTTTGTGTTAAACACACATTTACCTACATTGTTCGTTTGAACCGCCTATTTTCAATCATGAACTACCATCTCGATTTTATGGCGATTTAAATGATCCTTTCCATGGGAATGTAACACATTTCGGATAAACATTGCCACCTTGTGGTGTTTAATAAATTGGGGGTAATAACTTTGGGCATCTGCTGTGGCAGGATGAAACTGCAGGATATTTAGCGATCAAAAGATCATTTGATATGATCATTACACACTGAATGATCTTTACAGTGTTTGAATGACTGACAGTGTCGGACACAATCGTCATTGACATTCAGTAGCTTTATTGTTATATTAAGTAGCGACTGGTTCGTTTGAAAGGATACAAAAAGGCTGGAGACATGTCACCAACAAAAAAGACATGTTGGCACAATAAAACGTTTTGGTTTTATATTCACTCGAGGGTAATGTGTCGCAATTCTGCAGTGATCTACATGTCTGACCGCATAATAATCATCTACATATCTGTCTGCTCAGACACTGTTGGGATTTCTTATTCAACTAAAAAAAAAAACACATACATTCATTAAATATCGTCTTTTATATAATACAGAGAGATCATATCCGATTGTCTGGCTGGACTATAATGTCGTGATCTATGTAAGGATTAAAGCAGCGTTACTTTCAACGTCTAATTCCCTTACTGAACGCAATCTATGATTTTCATGAGGCAAAAACTTTGATTTCGATGAACGCATTGTCGATCGGCTGTACGTATTTCATCATAATGTGGGCAAATGTGTTGAATTCCCAAATATTCTAGGAGTCTGAAAGAAAGGCGGCGGGAGAGGGAGAGAGAGAAAAGAGAGAGGAAGATCCAGCAGAAGAGAAAAGCTATTCGATGTCCTGTTTGCATGAATCCTGCAGGCATTGCAGCTGTGTGCAGTGTCACAGCGTTCCCAAACCGAGCCTTTATTTTCATTCTTTAATCACCTTAAATGCGGCACTACTTGTACGACATCACAAAACGCGTACGATGCAATATCCAGAGAGGTTATACGTGACTATATAGGACGAGACAGCATTGGCGCACATTGCAAGCATCGCGCGCTACTTTTCCTTTACATCCGATGTCGCGTCGCGCGCTTGCACTTTTCGTTGATTTTCACGGGAGCGTTCCAGTTTGTCGCGTCGCGTCACGATACGAACGGATTAGAAAAAGCCGTAGCGACAGAAATAAATAAATAAAAACTGCAGCGACGTCTTTTCGTGTCCATACTCTTTTACAAACCCCGAGAAGTCTGGCGTGATTGTCAATCGTCAGTTTTTGGGGATGCCGACCTGAATGTGGTAACCAAAACGGATTTTACGATATACAGTCGGCGCCAAACTCGATTCCATGTCATTTTCCTGCGAAACTCGTCGATCATCGTTTAACTTCACGCTAGCCCTGGTAACGTTCGAGTCCTCTGAAATATTGACGTAGTTTGTATTGCATTAATCAGAATGAACTACGGAACTCAGATCTTTAACTCGTTTATGCATTGAAGATGGATAAACTTGGGCGAGGGCCATCTCACCATCGTTCAAACATGCCTATTTATCCATTTGCTTATCTATAATAATAATTAATACTACTACTAATAAATAGGTCTTACCTTGCACTCTGAAAGCTATGGCTATTTTTCCCACATACTTGGAAACATCCTTTTAGAAATGAAACGTGTCGCTCTCCTGCGAATCGATATCTCCCATTGCCGATGATAGAAGTCTAGAGCAACAAGATGGTCAATGAGCAAAAATGCATTAGACTCCAGGCTGGATCATCATCTCGCTCCTTTTTTTTTCTTTCCCACCTCAACGCAACCAAGTGATGAGAGCGCAACAGAAGTGAGCAGACACTAGAACGAGGGCTAAAAATGTTGTGAATCTCGCCTGATCATTAGTCGTTGTCTGCCCGTCCCTCAAGAGATGCCCAGGTCGGGTAGCAGGTAGAGCGCAATCCCTGACGGATGGAGGATGCTGCTGACTCGCTGTGGAGTGAGATGGAAAGCGCTTTCTCGCCGAGCCTCAGGACTGGAGCTGCAATATCACGTCACTGCCACTAAGATAAGGCACGTATGGACGTCTCGAGCTGCGTCTCTCACCATCTCACCCCCCTTCCCCTGGATAACATAGAAACTCTTTTTTCATGGGAAAATCAAGGCAGAGGAATGTCTCTCGGACTGGAACTAACGACGCGGTGTCTTTTCTGCGACCGCCTGGACTATTTTAGCAGAAGCGAATGGAATTATAATTCATAAGAGGCTTGTATCCGGGGGAATTATATTTTTGCATGAGATTTTAAGAGATGTGTACTGGAACTCGTGAAGTTGCTTTGTCTTTTTTTCATCATCGCATCATCGTAAAGAATTGGATTGTTTTTTGGTCTCGAGAAAGAAAATACTGTATTAGACTAATTAGTTTTGTTCATTGAAAAACTTGTAGCCACTGAGAATATTATGATTTTCAAAGGACAACAAAACTTGCTGAACTTGGGAGCTACATCGACGTATTTAGCCTACTTCAGAAGGGTCTATCGTGGCTATAAATGTTCATTTTAATGTTTCCAGTGTGTGTTTTTAATTGCTGTGAGACACAAGAATTCACTAGGAGACCTAGTTTCAAACAAAATATAGGTGCAGTTATTTTTCATATAATAAAGCTTTGACAATTAAAGCTCTTGTCTTGTCAAAATAAATAAATAAAATAAAAAAATTATATATATATATATATATATAGTATAATAAAATAAAATGCCATTCTGAAGAATACACAAACTATTTTTAATCCATTATGGTAGTAACAATAACATTTTTGGAGTAGCCTATTAATGGTGTGTGTATAAGGGTGATCTCAGTTTATTCCGCGACAGACCTGTAAAACCCCATGGGCAAGGTAAGTTACTTAAGATAAAACGTTTACATAAAAGTCACAATGACGGAATTTTAGCGATGTACAGTAATGCAAAGAGCATGAGCAGCATGCTATTGTTATATGTAGCGAAACTGATTTGTAATAACAATGTCGATACCAAACCGTTTGAGAAACACGTTGGAAAATAAATACTTGCATTAAAAAGTAAAGGATTTGTGGGAAAATAGCAAATAGCCATATTCCATAAACTGTTTTAAAGCACTACCTATGGTCACTGATTCCTCTTTGAATATGATGCCCCAGTTTCGCAGAGGACAAACAAGTTGGAGATGGATGGAAGATGCTCACGCTGCAGTTGGATGAACTGAACCGGAATACATTACAAGTATATATATATATATATATATTTATTTTTTTTTTTTTACAGTAAACAATTTTTTACAATTTTCAAGTTTCTGCTATTCATTACAATGTAAAACTACCGTTCTATTTACCGTTTTATATACAAATCCGAATAAATAAATAAATAAATTGCAGTAGCCTGTTAATACTGATCCAGGTCCACCGAGGTCATTTTTACAAACGATAACTGAGACGACAGATGGCGTTAGTAAAAGCACTAAAAAATCAAAACAACAATAACCAGGTACAATATCCAATTATTGGCTTTTAATGTAGGTCTGTATAAATAATGGATATGCGAGCAACTGAAATGATTCATAGCCTAATTACTAAGTTATGGCTGTAGTTCACTGCATGGCCATACATGTAGCTATACAATCTCATGAACACTAATCAAGTTTTTCTCGTGTGTATTTAGCCAGTGACAAGGTCATTGCAACATCAAACTAACCTGATCAGAGGAAAGCTGGCCACAGTCTTGAGCTTTCATCTCTTAGAGGCTTTAGTCTTTATTTCAGCTTGATCAACAGCATGGTCCCATCATTATCATGGTTTCAATGTAAGATGGCTTGGCCGAGGAGCTGGCATCGCCATTAAGACTATGACCTCTGAGAGTAGCTCATGTTATTGTGTGCTTTATAGGTTCAGTCTTGAGAACTGTCCTCATGCTGTTGTGTAAATCCGAATCATTTTAACAGAAGTTATCTAAAGACCTGTTTACACAAATCATTAAACTGTCAGTAAAAGCAAAGAAAAGACATGCCATTACTCCCTTATAGTTTCTTCTATGCAACCCAAAATATCTACACAATAAACAGGAACCATTTACAAAATATTATGCACGTGTGTGTGTTTTGCAGAATAAAGCAATCTATACAGGTTTAAAACAGTATGGTGGTGAGTTAATAATAGAATTTTCTTTTTTGTTTATTTCAACTTCCCTTTAAGGAAAAACATATACAGTAGCCTACATTTCTAAATGGGTGCAAGATCATATCTGTTACATGGCTTTGCTTAAATCTTGCTAGTTTGTGACTTATCTTGCTTTAGACTTTATTAAATATCCTGTAATATTTGGAATCGTGACCTCAGTAGTTCATTGAAAAGCAGGTTATTGGCAGTTGAATATTTATGTAGCAAAAAAGATGGCAAATATCTTAATTTATTGAATAATCTCTTCATTGTGAGAAAGTCTTTAATTTGAAATTTACGCACACAAGTCATTGTAGAGTCAACAAGAAAAATCTTTTAATCAAGTACCTAAGTAATTGATTTAAATGTCAGTGATGAGCGACATGTGAAAGCCTATTACAACAGAGAAAAAAGACAGAAAAAGAATTTAGCTACATAAATATTTCAATGACAGGGTGTCATTTTTGTTCTGTTAACTAGGTACAGTTTCCCACACTGCGCCTGCAACAGTCATTTTATGAGCACCAAACTGGATAATTGACAGTATGAAGTGTTTTTAAAACCACTGGGAGGTGTACCACACATTTACAGAGAGGACACAATTATTGCTGTCATCTATAAAGTCCATACAAAGATTTTTATCAGTAGCAATCTGTCAAAGCATAGGCACTAAGAATCAGGACTGATATAAAACTGCAGACAAAACAGACTTGCACGCTTCGGAGCAACAACTCTGTCAAAATCAATAAATCAATCTATAATTACTGTAAACTACTGTAACTGCACCTCTGATTTCCTTATCATAAAGGTTTGCAAATAATTAATCTATAATCTTAATACATCTTTTTTTCTTGAATTTTTCTGTTGAGAAAATGCATAGAATTTGATAATAACATCCATCATTTTCTTTCCCATCCACCATCAAAAAACTCATTTACAAATAATATAGAAAATGTAAAAAAAAAAGGACATACCACACCTTTTCGGAATCTGTTCATAAATGGGGTTTTTTTATTATTAATTATATAAGAATATAAATAGATACACATTTCTGTAGGTGTGTATAGTCTGTGTATAGTCATATACATTTAACTTTAAGTGTACTTGCGCATCCTGTTCGCAGCCTCAGTTCAAATTCTAATTTGGAATTAGATTAGATTGAAATTAAAAAGCTGAAAAATTCATTTCTGACTAGCACACAACCTTGGTTTGGAGCTTTGTTGATTTATATGCCAAGTGCTGATATGTGTTTACCTTGTTGACAACTCGTAATAAAAGTTCACCACAGCTAACAACAACTCAGCTCCTCGCAACACTCCGCCCTCTATTATTGTGTATGGGAGGTTATATTGTTTCAGTATCTCACATAGAGTATAGATTGCAAGTTGATGAGCCTTAAGAGTCAATCATAATGCAATAACCCAGTGCAACCAATTGTGTTCTACTGTAACTCCATTACACCGACCTAGAGAAAATTAAATAAAAATAAGGTCTGAGTTGCAGCCAAAGGGAACCATAACGAAAACACTATTACCACACAGTGTGCTGCAATTTCTGTTTATATATTATTAGTTTTTGTGTGTTCTCTATTTGCATATTCCATGTATAGTACTATTTATATATAGTACAATGTTCTCAATGAACAATACAAAGTATGTATTTATAATTCTTGTTCTTGTTCTGTTCTACAAAGGACATGCATATACTGTATATATAGAACAAGAACTCATTGTTTTAATAATGAACAAATAGTGCCTAATCATTTCTTCCTCCTCATCCGCATAGCTGTAGCAATAACACTTGACCTTAAATTACTGCAAGTATTTTAAGTCCTTGAGCGTCATGCACGATGCCTCATCTTCAACCCAAACTTTCATCAGCTGAATATCACATTGTGCTCCAAGGACCTTGAAGTTCAACAAAAGGACCTCTATTTGGTTACCAATAGTCCTTTTACATTTAGATCAGAGAAAATATGAATAGTATTAATTGCTCAAGGAAATAGGAAGGAAACACAAACTGTATTCAACAAAACAGCTGCAAAAGTAACAGAGGATTTTTCAATCCTGCACCCTTCCAAAAAGTCCCCAATCTCAAATCACCTCTTCCTGTTCATTAAAAATCAGTGATCTCTTGCTTCACAGATTGTGTTCCCCTGCCTTTGGTTGTTCTGGCACGGCTTGTGAGTGCTGCATCGAAAATCCTCCTCAGGCGGCCAGAGGAACATCAGGAGTGACCCGGAGGCGTCCCACATACAGCGGCCATAATGAAGAGCAGGGAGCTTTGGGAGCTTTCAGCTCAGTGAGCTGTGATGGTGGGGGAGAACTATTCAAAGCCTTATTGAAACATGAATACACTGAGAAGGGTGTCTCCTGTGAGGAACAGGGGCCAAATATCAGGCTGCAGGAGCCGTGCCGTCTTTCTCTGCCATGTCACGAACGTGCACTTTTTGTCCCCCCAAGGCTGCATTTGCCCTTGCTGAAGCTATTTCAAGTAATATTGTGTTTTGGTGACAAATGGTTCTTGAGCTTCCACATGTATTACTTTCAAGATCTCCAACCTACACTTCACCAACCAGATAAGCACACGCGCAAACCAGCGGAAACACCTCGCCTCTGAATATTGTTGACACAAGACATGAGATTCCTCCCACTAGACATCTTGAACCAAATGAGTCAGGGGAAAAATTGAGATGAAAGGAAAGTCAGAAACAGAACTGAGTCTGGAAGAGAAAAAGACTTTACTATTTATTTGCTGTTTTTAGTACATTAATATTATTAACGAGTTTAAGACCACGTCTGGATTAAAATTTGTGGTAAACAAACAGGATTTTAATGGACGTTACGTCCCTCCTCCACTGAAATCCCCAACACGGAGCATGCTAACAAAAACATCTGTGAAAGATTCGCAACAATATTGAAATCATTGGGCAAAGTGGTACATCCCAGCATAAAAACATACCTAACCAGCAAATGCTGTTTTTTTCAGCAAGGCAACCAATGCTGGGAATCAAACTTTTACAAATCATACAGTTACAGAATGAATTTGAAAAATTAAAATGAACAGTTCCAAAAAGGGGGTTTTCGCAGCAATGGCTTGGAAACAATATTTTTGGTTCCCCAAAGAATCTTTGAGTGAACAGAATGAATGAATGAATCATTTAAACATCTGAAAAATCTAAGAATGTTTTTCCTCACTAAAGAAACTTTTATGTAATGGTAAGAATCCATAGATGATAAAAGCTCTTCATAGATGCCAATAAAGAGCCTTATTATACTGTATTTTGTTAAAAACAAGTGGATCTTCACAGGCAATTCAAGTAGCATTCTGTCAACCTCGCTAGCAACTTGACATGAGACAGATATTTTAGCCGTAATACCTTTCTTAGTGTTTGAAGGGTGAAAAATGGCTCCCCCGAAGCAAGACTTGGTATTTTCCAATGACGTGCCAGCTTTCCCCCTAAAGTCTAACTTCTTATTACTTTGCTTCTTATTTGCCAACGTTATTGTTTCAGCCCACTGCTTTCCCCGAGATGAACCAGCAGCTATTATTCAGAGCGGTGGAATTAATTGGTGAATCTCTCATATGCTTTGAGAAATGAATAGATCTACATAATCAATTACACAGTGTGGGATGCTGCCAACAAAACTTTGGAGAAATGTCTGCTTCATGACAAAAGAAGAACTGTGGGGAGCGCAGGCAGAGAACGAAACGAACCCTGACAGGGTTGTATCGGAATTTCATATGAGGCAAAAAATATGTTATGGACTAGTCTGACTGTTTTCCCGTTTCTACAAAACTACTGCTCCACATTTCTGGAGGCCCAGCGTGGAAGCTGTTGAGCATCAACGCAACGGTTTCCTCTGGCTGCTGATGAAACATCATGACTTGTAATGTTATGGCAGATGGTTGGGTTTTCATCACGTGGATGATTCTTACTGTGCCAATTAGTGTTTAGAAGAATCTGAAAGTGATAATCAAGCTTTGTTTCAGCTGTTTCGCATCTTATTGTAGATATTATGATATTGCATGCCTACTTTGAAATGTTATTGGGAATTTTATTGGCTCTCTCAGGAGTAAAACTGTAATTTAACTTAAGCTTGGTTACAATGGATATGACTCACACATCCGAGATAAATTCTATGTTGAAAATCATGTATAATGAGACTTTTATAAGGAGCTTAATTATTCATGCCATTTTATACAACTGAACTGCAATTATATATGTCATATAAATTAAGGAAATGTACTCAAGCAGTTATTCCCCTTAACGTATACACTTGCATTGTTCATTTTTATTTTTACACTTTATTTCTTTCAGCCAATTCATGGCAAGATTTTATTATTTTTTTTAATCAGCTTTAAGGCTGTTATTGTTGTTTTTTCTCTCACACACACAGACATCATGTGAACGTGTGAATGTTTTACAGATTTGTAGCATACCATTCAGCCGTTCTTGGATCTTACCCTGGAAAAAAAATTGACAGGATCTATTTCACATGTCTATTAAAGAGCTGACATTTACATGTTTGTCTTCAGGCCCTAGCATTAGGCCAGCACTGATGCAGCCTAATTTCCTCTGTCAAGATGCCATGGTGCCTACGAGCGATTCTGGCATGTGGCGTCTCTGTTCCGCTTCATCCCCTCACACCTGAGGCATTGCAGTCCCTTCAAGTGTATCAAGGACCATTTCACAGCCCACAAAATCTAAGCCAGATCTATTTATAGTATAAAATAGTTTCAAAGTTATATATTGCGTAGACTGGAGATGTGCTGTCTTTAGATGAAATTAATCTTTTTGAGGCTTATAGTCACATTTGACCTTAGTACATTTATTACATAATGTTAAGGAAAGGAAAGGAGGAAAGGAAAGGACGTGACATGTGGCCAGGTATGGTTTCCCATACTAGGAAGTTGTGCTCTGCATTTAACCCATCCAAGTGCACACACAGCAGTGAGAAGTGATCAACCACACACACAGTGAACACACACCCGGAGCAGTGGGCAGCCATAGCTGCGGCACCTTAAACATTTTAAAATTTGTCCCTTGTTGAGTAGTGAGTTTATAGTATAGTTCATTCAAAAATTAAAATACTTGTATTATTTGCTCAACCTAACGTTCTTTCAAATCTTTTGGACAGTCTTCCTCATGAGTATTTCAAAATAAAGCCCAAGCTAATTTTTTTTTTTCATTCAGTGGAGGCAAATAGTGACCATGATATAGACTGCATGATAGTTTGAGATACTCTAAAATGGTGGAAGACGTAAGTCACGGGAAAAGAGTAAATTATGTTATTTTTGTTTTATTTGCACAAAAAATTCTCATAGAATCGCAAAAGGAAGTTGATACACTGGTGTCACATGGACTGTTTTACCGGTGTTTTTACTACGTTTCTGTATCTGGGAACACTTCAGTTGTATTGCTTTCTATAGAGAGTCAGATGACTCTGATATCATCAAAAATATCTTAATTTGTGTTCTGAAGATGAACGGAGGTCTTATGGGTTTGGAACGACATGAGGGTGAGTAATTAATGACAAAATTTTCATTTTTGGGTGAACTAATCCTTTAAGTCGAGTAATAGAAAAATTTTGAACTAATTTTGAATTCTGAATTTACAATGTAATGTAATCTGGATCTGAATCTATTCCTTTATTTACATTAGCAGCAGTATAGGCAAGACAAAATATTAGATATAGCTTTATATAGCATTTGCATGTTTTATTAATTTAATGAACCTTTCAGTGGCTTATCTTCTAGTGCAGCAAACTCTTTCAAATGGATAGCCTCACTGTAGTTTAGCTACTTTGAAACATTTGAAGCTTCAAGCTAAACATATTTTAGAGTATCTTTCCTACTATTCCTTCCCATGGGTATCATTTTCTTGTGCACAATACACACACTTACAGGATATAGCTCTTTATCCTGAATAAGACTAAGGTCAGGAGTTTTTTATTAAGAATAACAGCATTTCCTCTTAACACATGGCTTACATTATTTCATTTTTAACTCTTAATGAAAGTAAACAGCATTTTCCTTTGTACCTATTTCCTTTCATAACAAGCTTTTTACTGAGAAGAGGTTTCTTTGTATCTGATGTTTTCACAAAATGTGGTTTCAAGCCAAATAGGTCAATTTCTGAGTGTGAATAATCTCTGGAGCACACAGAGTTTATTCGCAGCCTCTTAATCTGCCAGCAATGATTATGCAACACATAGTTGATCTAATTGTACAATTTTATTCTCTAATTTATTGCGTAATATATTGTGAAACATATTTGAATGCAGTAGGAACCTACACTTTGCATAAGCATATAAATACTTAAATGCTATTGTTTGTTGTATTCTATAGAAAGTTAGTCCCAAACACCCAGAGCAAATAACGTGTGCCTATAATTATAACACAATATCTTCTCAAGGCATCTTGTTGTTAACCCCCAAATCTCTTACCTAACATCATTTTACTAAATTCACCACTCCTAAATTGAGACCTATGCTGAGAAAATGACCTTAAATGAGATTTTGAGAGAATGTTTCATTTTATTCACCCCCTCTGCTTCTCATTCTGCACACTTGTGGTGTTCGCCCGAGCCATGGCTGGATTTGTAAGCGAATTTTAAATCAAGGCGCTTCTTCCCCAGCAGTGCTCCTGTTTTTCAGAGACAATGCTCCAGCGCCACATGGATCCTCTGGGTCTTTCGTCTTTTTCCTTTGAACACTACACCAACCACTGGGCCCTCGCCTGCCCCAGACCTCCAACACGGTCTATGCAAATATTCTACCAGAAGCCGCCCTCGCCGTACGGATGAGAGACCAGATGCATCTGAAAGTATCAGCGTTTCTCACGAGAGGCTGAAACGGTCCCTTAAACGGGCATATGGCGGCAGCAGATGTGGCCGTTTGGAGGTCAGTTCTGAGAGGGTGGATGAATATGCTTTGGATTCAGTTGTTGTACAACTCACTGTGTTTTTCTCGAAAGAAGAAGAAATTTCACTGAATTTTCACAGCCAATTAGAAGAAAATGAAAGCATTCTCACAGTCACCTGACTGAGACTGTCTCTTCTCCAAAGTCGATGTCCTTTGACTTTCTGACTTTGACGACAAGTAATACCTATGCATTAGCATGACACACACTCTCTATAACTACAATTCCCATCACGCTCATGAATTCTTAAACAACTTTAGGTGCTTATGCAGCTAAAATATCCCCCTATTTTGCCAAATTCATAGACCAGAGAGTTTTTGATTGTATACCTCAGTAAATAAGTAATATCAAGTAAACCACATTAATGTAACTAAATGGCAAAATTTTGCATGTTGTTATGGTTCAGTCCAGTTTAATAACTATCCAATTTCATTGATTATGAAACAAGTTTAATTCAACTATAAGCAGCTCTACAGAAGAAAATCATGTCATTATTCAGCTCGAGTCAGTTCAGTGTTGATTCAGTGTCGACGTAGAAAAATTATTGAACTAATTCCATTCAGCTATAAAGTATCTCTACAGAAGATAACTGCAGTCATCGAGCTTATTTACTCTCATCCGATAGTTTCAGCGCCATTAAATTAAGTCAAGTCTACATTACTATTAGTATTCAGTGTCTTTTAAACCTCAACTAAGCAAGCCAAGGCGACAATAGCTGGGTTGAAGCAAAATCGGCAAAAACATGAAGCAAATATTTTCAAATAAAACTTGTTGAAATTAAGTGCGTTTCCATCAAATTATTTGAATGAATGATGGTGCTCTTGGTAGTCTAGTAACCAACAGTAATTAAAAAAAAATGTAAAGACACCATCAGCCAATTAGTCATGTGTGTTTAATGTTCACTACATCAGAGTTTATTTGTATCTCCCATTCCATATTCGCACAAGTTAAAAACCTGACACTTTAAAAATGTGCATAAATACAGGGTGGAAGAAACTCCATCAGGTGACAGAAATGGAGAAAAAAAACTTTGGGGGAGACCACGCTGAGTAACAGATTATACTACAGGAAAGGTAATTGTGCACCAAAGACAATGTAAAAAACTGTTTCTTCATTCAGTGTCTATTTAGTCCACCATTAATCTAGCCAATGGAAATTAAACCCCTGAAACCAGCTCTGTAACTTCAATATTGTACATAAAGCATTACAGGCATACATCATCCTAATGCTGTACAGGTCAAAACACAGAATATAAAGAAAAAGGTAAGGTAATCATACACCAAAGACAATGCAAATCACTGCCCTTCATTTCATGATTGATGCACTTGTTACTATGAAAAGCTTTCAGTGAAAGCTCCTACCTTGCATTTTACTCTTTCTGACTGAAAGGAGCCAATTAACAGTTAGACTGCTTCTAATCTACGTATCTGATGAGTCACAACGGAACTGATTTCTTACAATGTTGATAACACCAAAACTCACTTTAACAAATGAACATTATATTAACAGCTAATTTCTTTCGGTCTTAACAGATAAAGGAGGGCACCGTCTTCTAAAGTCAAATCTAGAAGCAGAGAACAATCCACTGGTGAACAGTAACATTTATTTAGCCATCTGCACAGGTTGTCAGAGTTCGCTCACAAGGCATCTGTTCAACGTTTGGGAAACTTCTCTCACTCACAGCTAACCTACGGGTAATGAATAAATGATTCTGAGTATGTCACATGTGACATCCATCAACACTTGTGTAAGAGACTTTCAGCGCTAAGCGCTGCTCTAGATGCAGCTAATTAAAATTTTTGTGATAAAATAATTAGCCTCACTTGCAGACAATGGGCTGGAAAATTTCTCTTCCTAATAATTAAAATAAGAAGATAAGAAAGTGGGAAATAGTCTTTGTGGAGAGTGTGGCAGCAATCCATTGCAGCTTTCTGTGCAAAGCATGCTGGGTACATGTTTGACAATTATTTTGTAACAATATGCGTCATTGAGAAAAGTATAAATGCATCAATACATGAACAACACCAGTATATTATCCACAAAAACTGATTAAGGTGGCTGCATTTACTACTGGAATAGTTTTATAATCGTTTTAAATGCATTATTGCTTCTCTGCAAAGGTGAAACCCATGCTCTCTCTAACAGAATATTCTTGTGAGAACAAAAGCGAGATTCCCTGTTGAATAAGAGCTTTTCTTTGTTATGAAATAAATGACATTTTGTCAAACCTGATGCTCAATTATCTTAGGAAAAAGGCTCTGTGGGGTTTCTAGAGCAAAAACTTTGCAGTGAGACCTGACAAATGTGGTGTACGATAAAATTGGAGAGTGTCGCAACAAGACATATGAATGCATATCAAAAATGACTGCAGTGACAGTTGTGAAAATATTGCACTTTAACACATTGCAATACAATATTGTTAATCAAAAAAAACTAGTGTTTAGCATCAGCCTTCTTACAATGCCAGTTTGGGTAGCGTTCAAATCCGAGCAGGATCCAACACCCACTAAACATCTCTGCGTGTTTCCATGCTGTGAAATTTTATGACCCATGCAGGCAGTCTTAGAATGATGTACTATCTGCCAAAGATGGTCATGATCTAATGCAAAATATTCCTTTAATGATCCAGCACCTTATATACTGTCTCCTGTTGACATATTATTGTATTTAGGCTGCATGAAGCTTCACTCCTTCTAAGACCGCAATTTAATTTTCTCTTGTACTGTATTGCTTAAATCTATCAAGACCAAGAAAATGGGGGGAAACGGCATGTTATGATAAGAACGAGCTTATTGCAGAGGCTCTGATAACTACTTGTGGATTATTCTTCCGCTATTGAAGGGAAGCATTGTTGCAATCACATCAGTTAACACAGAAATGTTGAGACATAAGACAAAGAAATCATGTAGGATAAAAGCAAAAGGCTTTCTCGTTACTTTCTTTTGGAAAATCCTTGGAGAGTTCTCTGTTCTTTTAATCTCCTGAAGTCTAAATGAAGCAAAAGTCACTTATTTAATTTTTTAGAAAGTAAATTATGAAAAAGCCTGTGCTCTCAGGCCCTATCTTCACAACTTAGAAGACAATTTTCCACGAAGAAATGTGTTTTCAGTCATTAAAGTCGACTGCTTAGACATCGGTGGAGAATTTACCCATTCAGAGCCCAGTTTAGTCCACTATCAATCTGGCCAATAGAAATGAAATCAGCTCTGTGACTACAAATGGATATTAAATATGCAGAATCAGAGTTTAAGCATATGTGTGCTCAATCGTTATTGTAAACTGTAAATGCCATACTCAGTCAGTTACGCATTAAAATATGTGAACATTACCCTCAGAATGCAGTTTTGCCAATGGAATCTTCATGCACCAGCAGACTAACAGGCTCTTGTTCCATTTAATAGAATGAAGGTAAAAAAAAAAACAACCTCTTATACTACTCTTGTCTTATAATGACCCTGTTAGGTACCAATTATTCACTGAAAGCATTGGAAAAGATATCTGGATCGCTTCCATATCATCCTATCATTCTTTTTTTTTTTTACGATATCTCACAATTATTTGCAATTATTTTAAAGCTTATTAAACAAAGAGATTGTTAGGTGAGACTTTGGGAATACGGCTTAATTTAGCTTATCTTATTAACAAATCTGAACTTGAAAGGAAAACGCGAGTATATACATGCCGTTCGTGTTTATTTTCTTCAGGGGATTCGTGAAAAAGTAGCTACAAAGTTTTCCACGCCTCCTACTGAGTCTTCATTCCTGTACATGAAGATATGAGAGGTGTTTGGCTTGATTTTGTGTAAATCTTGCAAGTCCAGGGGGTTTTAGGCTTTATACACGCTTATTGATACAAAGGGAGTGTTTTCAAATGGATTGTGATTATGCTAATGAAATACATTGGGCAATAGGCTAACGGCTACAAATGAGCAGATTTCATCTCCAATTATTCAAACCGTGGACCACAACGTGGCAACCTCTGATGTCCCTCAGATGTGCTTTTTAGTCCGTTCTTGCAAACAAATTGGATAAACATAAAAGCAATGCGATTAAAACAAAAAAACAACATAAAGCATAATGGCTACTTTGCTAATGTCGAATTCAGTCTAATGCACTGCTATTGGGCAAACACAAAAATCTTCTCGGCATGGGGTATGCGCGTGTAATTGATCAAGAGAGGGAACGAGAGAGATCTCCCATTCACAAACGCTCTGAGTCACTCCATGCCAGCCTCATATTTACCAAACTCCTTTTCAGTGGGGCTGGTTGTTGTGTAAGCTCGAGGCAGGCAGCTGCATGTAAATGAAGCAGCGTGTCTTTGTACGCCTTTGTTAACGCCAGGTTTTGCGAGATATTTTAAGATCTGGAGCAGTGCTGAGAAGGTCTGCCGGTGCTGTCTGACTCTTAAAAATGTATAGCATTTCTGCAGGTCATGATTTAAAGGTGGTTATGTCTGTATCTCGCAGATGCGCACACACACACACACGCTGCTGTGGCATCTGTGTTTGAGTGTGTGTGTTTATAGAGGTTCAGGGCTCACTAAAAGCACAAACCTTTACAATTCTCTATATAAAACCATATATTTATAGTCGTTTTACCTGCCAGTGTCACTCATTAATCATTTAATACCATCTAGCGTCTTAATAGCTTCTGTTTCAATACCTCTTACAAAAATACAAGGTTTTATCTGTATTTATGAACAGCATCAAGCTCCATAAAGTTAGCAGGAGACCTCTGATTAATGTTAGTGCCATATGAGGAGGCAAATAAGATACAGGTATGCATTAGAGATCGGTATAGCAGAACGTGTATGTGCTAAGAATTGCTAACAAGCATTTATACAGCAATAATGAAATGTCTTAAAGGTGAAGTGCCTTTTCTGACCACTAGAGGCATCAAATTGCTGGGAATAATGACTGATTTCTAACAAGTTTCCCAAAAATTATACAAACAAGCAAACTAGGGGATATTAAAAGTCACAATGTTATGCTAAAGTCGCTCACTTGTTGAGTTTATATTCTCTAATATATATATAATTAAAATTATTTGCTTGCATCACCATATCACATTTATGTACAAAAATAAATAAATCATATTTATTCCCAGGACAAATGTTTTCCAAGAACAGTCAACTGTGCAAATTCAATAGTATGTCTCATTAATTCTCATATTAAACTCAGAAAAATGTTATACACTCCATAAAAAAAAAAGAAAAAAGGTCATTTACTGTTTCTTATTTAACCCTTGATCAAAATTTTAAACGTACACAATATATAAACTTTTATGATAATTTGATACATTTTTATTTTTATTGATTAATAAGAATTAAACAAATCCTTCCTATCAAATCAAAGAATCTTCAAAAAGTATGTTATCCACAAAATTATTAAACAGCAGAACCTTTTTTTCAACAAATAATAATAAGAAATGTTTCTAAGGCATCATGTAACGCTGGATACTGCAGTAATGGCTCCTGAAAATTCAGCTTTCTCATCACAGAAATAACATACATGTATAAAATACATAAAATAAATATATTACATATATTTATTTTACATAAATTAAAATACATTTATTTAGTTATAAAAAATATTTATATATTTATTCAAATATATTTATTTTACACACATAAAATAAAAAAAAATAAAAAATTTTGATCACATAAATGCTGCCTTGGTGAATAGTCTCTTTACAAACTATTAAAAAATCACTGATTAATACCGTGGCATTTCAAAAGAATCATCCATATGATAACCTGACTCAAATCCAAACCAGTTCCTTCTTTAGCAAGGGATGTTTTGTTTCATTTAAGCTCAGCTTAATGTCTGTTTACTGATGCCATCCAATTCAGCAGGCAGTACACAAGCAGGACTAATTAGTGTGTCAAAGTATGTGAACACATCCAGGTCCTGCCTTGAACAATGGCTATTTAGGGACTCTTAGCTGAATAATAAATAACGAAAGAAATAGAGCAGGGTTGCTCTCAGGAAACTGCCTGCTACATATCTAGTTGTCTGAGGTTTTTAATATAGCACAGTTAATAACCGCACTTTAGAAATCACACTATCATCCTGAAATATATGTCCTAATGTTTTATTATTTATTAAATGCATTTCATTGCTCAGTATATTCCCTAAATGGAAAAACTAGTAGGTTTTTTTATGCATTGACAGTACAAATGCCCTTTTCATGTGCTCTTTATGTTAATGATAGCTCATTCATGTTATTAGTATTATAATTATTAGCATAAAAGAAACAATTAATGTCAAACTTCACATTCATATTCTCAACCATTTCTGACTGAATTATCATCTATTAAATAGTGGATCCACACTGGCATTAATATATATATATATATATATATATATATAATATAAGTAGCACAATAGATAGCTAACATTTTTTTCAGTTTGACAGCAGTGACTCAAAGCTGCTTGGAAATTCTGGATCATTGCTCATTATATCATATATAAACAAAATGAAAACTGCTACTTGACAATTGGAGACCCTTTCACACTGTATTAGACACATACCTGTCATGAGCGGCGGGGACAAAAACAGCTATGAAAACATGCAGTGGAAACATGTTTTTACCATTCACCACAAATAACTGTAGTCAAAGACTTAAGTCATAATGTTACAGGCACAAGCTCTAAGTGCTCTAAAGGAAACTAGGAGTATTGATAAAATTGTTGCGTGAATAATGTAGAAATGTTTTAAAGAAGAAAAACAACAATAAACAACAAACAGCATTTAATAAAAGTGAATATCGCTATAAATTGGCTTCATTAATGCAAGGAATAAATGTGGAGGATTTCGCTAAATCGTACATTTGAGTAGAATATACCAACAAAGAACTTTTGTTGTAAGTCTTAATCTATCAAATGTTTGAGGCTGGTAAGATTTTTTTATGTTTTAGTCTTTTATACTCACCAGGTTGCTTTTAAATAAAAAATACAGTAAAATAGTGCTATTGTGAAACAATTATTACAATTGTCTCCTGAAAATGTATATATTTTTATCAATATATTTAATTTAAGTTTTTTTCTTAAGTGTCACGTGAACCTTCAGAAATCATTTTAATACAATGATTTATGAAATACGAAATGTCTCAGTATTTTGAATGTTGAAAACTGCTGCTGAAGTTTCATTAAAACATTGAAAGAACAGCATTTATTGGTAATAATACTCTTATTCACCATTAATTTTTCTCTCAAAAAATTCCAAATTTGCTGCTTATTATTAGTTAGTACGTCGTTAAGCTTAGGTATTGGGGTGGATTAGGGATGTAGAATAAGGTCATGTACAATAAGACATTAATATATGCTTAATTACTTCTAATGGCTAATATTCTATATGCATGCTAATAAGCAACTAGTTAAGAGACCCTAAAATAAAGTGCTACCCATTATTTTTTTTAATTTTTGTAATAACATAAAAATCTTTACTTTCATCAGAATTTAATGCATAGATGAATAAAATTAATTTATATATAAAAAATCAGACTTTCCTGCTTTCCTTATGACTTTATCCACTTAATATTATGACTCATAATGTTTCATTTTCAGAGTTTTTGAAGTGATTCTCAAAAAAGAAGAATCTCCTTATGATATTTAATTCTCTGAATCATACATTTCCTTTTAATATGGCACTAAAATACTGTTACACTGCAGACCAGTTAACATCAGTGTCACTAAAACATTTCAACCCTGATGTCACTGTCAATGACATTCTGGCATTCTTCAATAGATTCAGAGCACTTTCCTTCTCAATACTACATTTTGACTCATTCGTTAAGCAACTGCCTGGCGGAGTAACACTGTGTTTTCAACTCGGCTCCTTCCACCAAAAGATAGTTGCCATAAAGGGCATGAATGGAAAGGGCAAATGGACTTGTAGGCTTTTTTCATTTGTAAGTTCCTTCCACCAGCAGAGATACGGCACTCTGCATCTTTGAGATGAAAACAGGGGAGGCACAAAAAAGGTCCAGACTTGTGAATAAATACTCACAATGTTGTTATTCCCGTCAGCACTTCAACAGTAACTCTCTAATGATCACCAGGAGACCAGTGTACAGAGTCAAGTGGCAACGGTGAGCAGCATAATGATGCTAATTCTATGAATATTAATGATTTTCACAGAATTTAGTTTATTTATTTATTTATGATCAATACTCATTAAATGAGCCGAGGTAACACTGGCCTGTTTCTTTTTCTCTCTCTTTACAGTGTCCTGACAGAACACGTCAGATCGCATCCCCTGGAGAGGGCAGATCAATTGCCCGGTCTTTATTGATAAAATGACACTGCTCTCCCTCCCCGAATACAGCCCTGCGGCGGCTGCACACGAAAGGTAATGGAACCAGATGGGGGAACATATAAATGCCCCATGCTGCTCACCTGGGGCTGAATTTATACTCTCAAAAGGATTATTTCTTTCCGATCCCTCTGCGAATAGTTTGGAGATATTAATGGGGTAATTTGTGCTGTGCATCTCCCGGGGAGCTTCATGGGAGAACTCTGGGAGGATTCATTTCTCACTTTTGGAGGAACTTATGCAGCTGGACTAAAACTGGACTCATTAAATGTTGAAATTACAGCCACTAGGCTCCAGAAAAGTGGGATCGCCACATGTCTGGTGCCGGTCGCTGGTGGCGCAGGGTTGTATTCAGCTCACAGTCGCGCTGTGAGAAACCACATCAGTCAGCGCCATGTCGCGTCCTCTCGTTTAGAGGTTGATGAATGCCACCCAGGAACTGAAAGATGAAAACTTCATGCTGTATGGGAATATTTTGGATGGCACGGTTGATGGGGTAAACGTGGCAGAGTCATATCGCATGCTGCTCTCAGCAGAGGGTCCAGAGACATGCTCACCGCCACCAATTAAATGCAGCCTGCGATCACCTTGAATGGGCACAGGGCAGTGGTCTGTACAAGCATGCTGTGTTCTGACAAATAATGATTATACTCAGTCCACGAGAGCATGAGACCAAGGAGAACAGATGTAAGCAATATACAAGTGCACTGATGTTAAAATTCAAGTGCGTTTCCATGCATTTAAAAAAGCTTGATTTCGATGAATTGGTTCTGCCAGTTTTTTCTTTTTTAATGAATGCACTACATTGAAAAAATTGGTGTAGAAGGCATTTTCAGTAACACACTGAATTAAACATGAAGTAGGAAATAATATTTTTGGAAACATTTTAGTTTAGGCACCAATTCTCACCAACAACTTGCTATTAGCATGCATATTACTAGCATTTTGGCTCTTTATTAGTACTTATAAGCACATATTAATGCCTTATTCTGAATGAACATATATTAGATTGTTTAATCTGACCCCGCACCTAAACTGAACAACTATCTTAACTGGCAAATTATGAGTCTTGAGGCAAAACTCATAGTTAATACTCAGTTAACAATAAGAATTGGTCCCCAAACTAGTGAAACTGTATTGTCGTGTAAAAACTCTTAAAAAAAATATTGGGCTGCACAGTCCAATTTTTGCTGTTAACAAACAACTATGATTTTCGCCTCAGTAAACTCGTAATTTGCTGCTTAGTTAGCAAGGTAGTTGTTAAGTTGATGTATTGGGTAGGATTAGGGAAGTAGAATATGGTCATGAAAAATATGTGCTTCATAAGCACTAATAAACAGCCAACATGTTAATAATATGCATGCATATAAGCAACTAGTTAATAGTGAGAATTGTTCCCTATACTAAAGTCTTACCAGTCGTTTTTAGTATATCGGAAATTAATTTATTCACCTGTTTTAACAAACTGTTCACCCAGAAAGCAACATTCATTGAAGAAATTTAGCATTACATCACTTGCTTATCTGTGCAGTGAATGGGTGCCGTCAGAATCCAAACAGCTGATAAAAACATCACAATAATCCACATGTTCTACATGACTCGAGTCCATCAATTCATGTTCATTCAATTCATGTCTTTGTGAATTAAGTTAAGAAACAAAGCCATCATCAAGGCGCTTTTAACTTCAAACCACTGATTCCTCCACCCATAATTTGACTTTTCTCATCTCATTTGAATCAGGAGAGAAATATGCTCAGATCAATCAGTGTATACAAATAAAAACAGTCTAAAATGGTTCTGAACAAAAACATTGGTGGTTTTTGATGCGCGAGAACAACAGGTGGTTGTTTTTTTGTTTGTTTTTTCACTTTTCATTTCCAAGTGAACTATTCCTTTAATTCCTAATTCCTTTTAATTCAATACATATTATATTGCATCTATAATAAGGCTAGTTTACATTAAAACAGTATGTGTCTGCACTGAAAGAATGCAAATTCCTTTAAAGATTCATGGTGCAGAGCTACTGCATCAATGGTTAAAATGGTTTGTGAGTGGCTAGTAAAAAACACCATGCATAAAACTCTTTAGTAAATTCTTGCCCTAAGTGCTCTAAATATAGATTTTGCTTCCATTTTCATAACACTGCCAAAATACGAAGCCATATCAGTGCATGATACTCTGCACACTGCCTTGCAGTTTTTAATAGCTGTGTGGCATAATACTGGAGAGATTTAGCATTTGCACAAAGCCTCTCATTCATGCTCATATCTGCAGCATGTCTTCATATTCTCTGTGAAGTCCGAGACTCGGATCTGGGCTGCTGGGAATTACCATGTTTGGCTTTTAATCAAGTAATGGCTGTACAACACCAGGGAGTCTTTGTTTGTCATGCAGGGCTGAGCTAAAACAGGATCAACATAAAAAATAAAGTTAACACCAGAGGGTGCCAAAGCTTTTTGTGTTCCAACATATCACATCACTTATGTTTTTAGCCTATCCTCCCCTCCCCCCCTTTGTTCTTTATTGCATTTTATATATATATAAAAGGCAGTTAATTCCCAATTATAGACATTTTCATAGAAATATCTGCATTTTCTGTCTCTGCCACCTCAGAGACATAAACCCAGGAAGCTGCTAAGAAGCTTGGCAACATTCAACTGTCAAAACAGAACTGTTCAAAGGCTTTTTTGGCTGAATTTAAAAGCAGTAGGTAGCCTGTGTGAGGCCAGCTCACTGAGTGATAGGGTTTTTTGCTCATGTGGTCCATTTCCACCACAGTCATCGTCTGTACTGCAACCCATGGCATGCCATTGGAAATATGCCCCAACACTTGAATGACCTGCCACATTGGAAATAATAAACTCTATTAGTAATCACCTCAGATGTTCTAGCTGTGGTGTTTGTGCATTCCTCCAGCTGCCAAAATCATTTGGGGGTTTGGAGGTGTGGTTGAAATGCTGACAGCAGCAAAAAGAATGGAGAAGTGGAGGTGGAGAGTTCCAGATAAGGAAAGTCAACTTGCTGCATGCAGAGTTGAAACATATCGAATTTTCTAGGCCAACATGGGATTGCTGATTTCACACACCCATGAAGACACCACAACATATTTACTATGCCAGAGTATATACTAATGCCAATACTAATAGTCCTCTGCAAATTAATGTAATCAGCTGACCTTTAGAAAAGAGGTCACAACCACTAGTCAGCCAGGTCTATTCTTGAATGCAAATAGACAATTGTTTTTTGAACAACAGAAACGGGTGTTCATGTGTAATAAAAGCAAATGGGTCAGTGTTTTTGGAGAACGTGCTAGTTGTCACGTCACAGCATCTATTGAGCAGTTGTAGGAATTCATATGTTGTTTGTTTTTTCATACAGTTTTGTTGTCATAGACACAGAAAAGTACATGAATAAAATATGGACAGCATATAAAACAAGAAGTTCATGTATAAAAAATGTCCAGTGTTGCCAAGTCTGTGGTTGTCCCATGAAATTGTGCAACTTTTATACTGTTGGAATGGGTTTATTTTAATCTATGGGTTGAAGTGAAACCACAGCATCCCGCAACTTAACCTTACACAACTTCAACCAAGCTGGAACCCTCTAGAAGGAAATTTTTTCCCCTCTAAATGCAATTTTGGAGAGATTATGATAGCCGTTTCCAAGTTTGGGCTGGTTTTGAAAGTGATTGGGCTAGTTTTGAATACCAGTTGGACTGTTTTTTTTCCCAGTAGACCTGGCAACCATGAAAACAACTTTTTACAAATCCATTTGTTCATTACATTTATTGTCTGCCAAGGCCAGTCTCATCAATATAATAGTAAAATTTAACTATATTTATAATATGTAGGATTCAATTTTAAATGTGTTTAAATGTTTTATTAAACATACTTAAATACAGTACTTTCATGTTTTAGTGCTGTATATTGCAAATTTTATGTATGAACATATGATAATATTCTGTTTATCATACACATGCACTGCAGTTTTGTCGTCTACCACTTTAAATGCTCAAGCTCAATGCTCAAGTCGGGTGGACTCTGATTGTTTTGTTTTTTTCAGCTGGAAAAAAATCATGATGAAAGTGTTGCAAAACAAATTAAATTCTTTGTCATTTTTATTATAGTTATAGTGTGGCTGTTATAGTGATGTTTATTCTCATAGAATTAGAATTTTGGAGAGCCATTTCCAAGTTTGGGCTGGTTTTGTTCTGCAGACCTGGCAACCCTGAAAATAACTTTTTGCAAATTCATTTGTTCATTACATTTATTGTCTGCCAAGGCCAATCTGTGCATAAAAAAAACAAAAATACCTCAATGTAATAGTAAAATGTAGCTATATTTATAATATATAGGATTCATAAATTTTAAATGTATTGAACATACTTAAATACTTTCATGTTTTAGTGCTGTATATTGCACTTTTTATGTATGAACGTGAAAAAGGCAGTTCACACAAAGAACAATAATGATAAAAACAACAATACCAATAATTTTTTTAGCATCCACACAAAAGAATGATAATATTCTGTTTATCATACACATGCTCTGCAGTTTTGTTGTCTGCCGTTTTAAATGCTCAGGCTCTCTAAAGTTGGGTGGGTCCTGATTGTTTTGTTTTGCTTTTTTCAGCTGGAAAAAAATCATTTTGAAAGTGTTGCAAAAAATGTAAATTATCTGTGTCATTATCATTATAGTTATAGTGTGGTTGTTGTAGTGATGTTTATTCTCATAGAATTAGGATGATTATTCTAACATTACAGTTTTAGTTATCATCCTTGGTGTGAATGCCCTTAAAGTGACATACAAATACTCAAGCTGGATTTCACAGGAACAGATACTGCAGAAATTGAGCATGGAAAGGAGCTGTGTGTGTGGTAGAAAGAATTGTCGCCATTGCTTTCCACAACCGATGACAACCACAACGACCACTCAGCAAAACATAACATAAAATATAACAAATTCTGGCGCCCAATTGCCTCTCATTATAGTACCCATTAACGAAATGAAAACTTCGGCTCAACAACTGGAGATGCTTCATCTGTATTAGATACTAAACTGTATATATTCTTGCCACAAGCCATTTCATAAAGTGGTGGGGACAAAATCATCCGAAATGTCCCCACCATAAATGACATGTATATTTTTTCCACAAACAATGATTAACAGGGATGCACCGGTCTGTCACCACATCTCATAGTGAGTGTTGCAAGCCAATATGTTTGCGAGCTAAACTTAATAAAAGTTCTGGCTGATCTATGGTTTGCCGCAGGAGGTCGAGGATAAATTCTGTGGCTAAGTCGTGCATGTCGAAGACATTTTGGGATATCTGCTAGAGATGCTGCCAGGAAGGCCTCCCAACACGGCAGGCGGCTGCTAGGAGTGACAGATGTCTGATATGCTGGCATGGATTTGCCAAACCATGATTTGAGCCTCCTCCCTGGCTGAAGAGTCCCATTACCACGGAAGATTGAATGCTCCCACAACCATATGCAGCTTGTGATGCACCACGTAAGTAACTCAAGCACATTTGCCTGAAGAGAATCTCTTAATGACTCGGTGTGCAATTACAGCAGACTGATCTCATGATGCTGATTGTCAAAATTAACTGAAAATACTCCAAAAACAGGGTTTCGTTCCAAAAACCAGTGCATACTTGCTTGTCTGTAGGCCTATTTCGAATTATGGCATGATGGCGAATGAAGTGAGATATGAATCATATGTATATATATATATATATATATATATATATAAACACGAATAGATAGATAGATAGATAGATAGATATATGAAGAGCTAGGCAATAATATAATTATATTTGTTAAAAATCTGTTAAAATTTGCACTATAGTATTATGCTTGATATGAGTGTATTGTATGTATTCAAATAAAGTTGGATATTATATATATCTGCTATAGCGAAATGCCCAAAAATGAACTGTTTATTTCCTCCATTTCCTTTTTTTTTATTATTAATAATTGTCTTGTCTGCGTCTGAGGAAACATTACTGGATTATTAATTGGATAAGTGGAAAGCCCTGGCAGTTGTGGAAATAATGCCGTGAGAGTTTGATTAATTTATTTTCCTGGCAAAGTCAAAAATAAATGATAAAACCTCTCTTCTAATGCAAAGTGAAAAGGTTTATCCTTTCACATAATGTTCTATCTAGCATTGCCCACAGTGACAAGCAGTTGAATTGAATTAGGAAGACGTTGCTTGGGGCTCTGCTACAGCTGTGGCTGTTTGATATGGGGTTTAAGGTGAGAGCGAAGCTGGCTGGACCTGAAAGACCAGTGAAGACACATTCAATATTAAATACCAGGCTACAAGCAACAGCTCAAAAACTCATTGCAGCCTTTTGGTCCCGTGGAACAAGTCAAATTAATGTGGCATTACCAAATAGCCAGAGATTTGACTAATTAGCAATGCTTGGACTTACTTTGTTTAGACTGTTTACATGGATCTGTTCTGTTCTTGTTTCTGCAGAAATGTTTTGGAGGACATCTGAAGGTGGTCAGCTCACAGAATGAGCATGGAAATCATTTTATTTGCATACTCCCTAACCATCACATGTCTAAACAATGCATTGTTAGCTTCACTTTACTACATTTCCTTATTTAAACTACAGCAGCTGACTTATTGTCATCAACAGCATCAAAAGGGACACTTAGATTCAATTGGGGGCACATCTTGAGGGTACTAGCTTACAGTGGCAACAAGTCCAACATCAAAGACAGCTAAATTTACTTTTGGCTGTCAGTCTGAGGAGAACATGCTTGCCAGGTCTCCCCAGGGTATGTGGCAGGGCCAATGTTTTCGATATCCCTCGCTCCAGATTGGTTTCAAAGTGCTGAGAGAAAATAGATATGGTCCCATGGAGGCCAGCATGCTACACAAGTGCAATCGTCAGATTAACTGGAGGGGATGAGGTCAATGTTTTTGTGCACTGAACCAGTTTCTTATAGGCCATGTCATCGGTGCTAAGCTGTTACGCTCACATGTCACATCTGTCTTTTTGTGTTAAAGTTGACGGATTGGATGAAATTTACATATCATATTTATATTTTAACGATGTAATGTTTTTTTTTGTTGGATTGCAATAAAATTAAAAAATAGCACTAAAAAGAGTGTTTGTTTTAACCCTTGATGATGATTGTTGCCAATAAGGCAGCTTTGTATTTTCATGCAGTAAAAACTATTTATATTTATACATTAACTATATATATTTAACTATTTATACTGTGAACAAAACTAAAACTTTTTGACTAAAACAAAACAAAAAGATTCAGATTCAAAAATGGGAAGTTGATACTGACGTAACCCAAGCTGACATTTTATCAGTGAATAATGGCTATAAGTTTGCTCTGTTACTCAGACAAAGCTTCAAAGTCCATGAAGGGCATTTAATGAGACTTTTTTAGTCAATTTTAGACTCGTCACTATGAATATTTGACTGTGAGAAAACAACAACAACAACAACAAACAACAACAACACTATTGTGCTTGTGGAAAAAAGAACAGCAGGTTTGAACTGACATGAACTTTTGGGTGAACTGTACATTTAAAACATTCTCAAATGATTTATTCCTTCATCATAAGCTCTGTGTCCGACACTGATGAAATGTGCACCCTTAAGAGTAACCATTAGCAATGAATCTCACAGCACGCTTGCAGTTTGCACAGTATTGATTATACAATATACATCATGTCAAATAGAGTCAATTTAATCGAAACATAAATGAGAACACTACAGGAATAGATAACGCATAGAAAACCCATGGGAATAAGTTGACCTTTGCTGTGAGAATGGAAAATAACAAGCGCACAGTACACAGAAAAATGAAATTTAATAACTAGACCTCCCTACACAATTCCTTAGTTAGAAATGAGATACGGTTTCCCTCACTAAAGCTCATACAGTAGATGGTAGTAAGTTTAAAGGCGTCTCCTCAAACGTAATTGATCAGATTTCTAGGTTTCCTAAGAGCACTTCCTGAATATGTGTATGATGCTGAAATATAGATGACAATGAATACATTTGCCCATCCACAAGCATCTGATCAATTTAGAGGAGGGCAGAACATTCAAATCCTTAGGGTCTCTGCGTCTCTTTCCTGTCCATCAATTCTACCTCGCTGTTTGATTGCAGTTGATGGGATGTCTGAACGTCTCAGACACAAGACGGAATAGGAAATCAGTTTGGCTAATCAGTCATAAAAGTGAGAGCTGCCCAGGGAGAAGAAATGGAGCCAGAATGCATGCAAACAGGCATAAGTTAAGAGAAAATGAAAGCTGACATTGCCATGGGAACCACGGCGCGCATCTGAATGAGAATGTGTAACCACAATGGTGGAATAGACCAACAGACATTTTCAGCCCAACCCCAAATTAACTCAGATGAAAGAAGGGCAGGATCATACTTTATATAGTGCTAAAGAGTGGGGGGTTGTGTTTTGTGCATATACTGTAAAGTCTTATGTGATGCAAGTTCTGTTATTCGACAATAATACTTTAACTGTTCGGAGTAAGTACGATTATATATATAAATATATACAGTGGGTATGGAAAGTATTCAGACCCCCTTCACTCTTTGTTATATTGCAGGCATTTGCTAAAATCATTCAAGTTCATTTTTTTCCTTATTAATGTACTGAAAAAAACTGAAATATCACGTGGTCCTAAGTATTCAGTGTATATGAGTGTCATGCTGTGACACTCATATATTTAACTCAGGTGCTGTCAATTTCTTCTGATCATCCTTGAGATGGTTCTGCACCTTCATTTGAGTCCAGCTGTGTTTGATTATACTGATTGGACTTGATTAAGAAAGCCACACACCTGTCTATATAAGACCTTACAGCTCACAATGCATGTCAGAGCAAATGAGAATCATGAGGTCAAA
>JAUMHE010000062.1:16629616-16652851 GCA_032359235.1 Enteromius mattozi | reverse complement strand
AGCTCAAAGGCAATTGGTCTCTCTGGCGAGTTCCCATATGTAACGTCGAAGTGATTCGACTGAAAGGGTAACTGCAGGGAACTTCATGTTAGATATTCAGAGTAAAATAAAATTATTAAAAGTGCACACCAATTATTTATTTTCTTTCTTTCTAAAATCTTACATCATTTTTTCCACTTCAAATTCATGAATTTGATTGATAATTTGAAATAAGTTTTGAATTCTGAAATGTGCGGCACACTGGTATGATTACAGTATATATGTATCTCCTTCAGCATATTATTATTATGCTGAGACACAATAATGCTTCTCTACAAAAGTTAAAAACTTCATAGCTGCGAAACATAGCTTGATTAAATTGTGGTTGATTTAATATCAGTTTTCACACCCCTTTGTCTGAATCTAAGCATAGTTGAACCAAACCTGTCACACAACAGATCTTAAGAGACCCAGTTTCAGTCTTAATTTTCACAGAATGTATATTTATAGCGTTTTGCTTATGTTAAACGGAATTGTTTATGTGTGTCCATCATTTGATGTAGTTTTGTTTGGAACCAGTGAATGGCATCCTAGGTAGACAGCTAACAATGAAATTTCAATAATTTAATTTCTGCTGATAAGTATGGCAGGCAGTTTAGACTCTTATCCGACATTTCAGTTGAGCAGCATTGTTTTGTGTTGAGTATTAAATCAAGTGTCAGACTGAAGACTAAATCACCTCATCTTCAGTGTTGCTATGAGTGATCGCTTCTCTGATGTGTTTATAACTCACAAACCACATGCTGCTATATTAGATGTAGAGTTTAGAGTCTGAAAGCTTTGGCTGGAGAGCTACAGTATCACCACATATACACAATGTCAAAAAAAGTTCTGGAATCACAACTTTTCACAGGATGTGAAAGTAAGTGCCAGACTGTCACTGATTATGTTTGTTTTGAATAATTCAAGCACATTATTTCACTGTCAGACTCAGAACTGTTTCATCTTTATTTTTGCCAAAACCAGGCATCACAATGTGATGCCTGCTGCATGTTTCTGAATGCTTTTTGTTTAGCATAATAAGGGCTATTTTTAGGAGAACATACAGGATGCATATAATGCATGACCCTTACAATTCAAAAAATAAAAAAATGGGATTATGCAGGGAAATATAATGCAATATCTTAAATAATATAGTTCCATTGGAAAAATATCTACAATGCAATATAGGCATGGACCAAGGTACCTATATGACCAATCAGTGTGTATATATATATATATATATATATATACACACACACACACGCACATTATACATTACATTAGGCAATATACAATATAGGCTTTTATTCTATAAATTAAATAATTTCTTATTATATATAAGGAAATGTAAATGAAAATGTATTTTCTTTGCGTAAGGGGAGTGTAAGAAATTTCATTTTCCTTATCAAATCATTCACGTAAGCACGATTGGCTGATTCTAGGCTTTTCTACCGCTAAACCGGACAAGAATGAAGTGATGTATTGTTCCTGCAGCGTGACAAAGACCTGAAATCATGCTGATCTCTGACACAGCAGGTTTTTGATGGCTCTGTAAAAACGGAACATCATTGCTTTCGGCAAGGTGACGGATGTACTCATCTGCCATAATTCACATTTAATATCTTAATCCCAGAGGTCCATGGAGGCACGTGCTGTGTGTCCTTGCTGTGTATCCTTTCCTCTTCACTCACCGTTAAGCACCGTGGCTCTGCTCTGTTTCCCAACAGGATAAAACATGAATGAAGCAAATACCACAAACAAGGGTAAACCTTTTGAAAAAAAATAAAGAAAACTAGAACATTAGCACTAAACTAAAACTAAACTACATAATAATCTGTTCCACAAACATCCTAAGGAAAGAGTTCGCAACATTTTCTGAATTGTAACATAATCATGCAATTACTAAGTTCTAGTTGAACTGTATTTATAAAAATTTCTGAATTACTTCTAATGGGTAAAGCAATTGCTATGCTAAAAGGAAAACTGTTATTCTGTCTTCATTTATTTACCTATCAATGTCGTTCCAAACCCATGATTTTCAAATTCTTAAAAAAAAAAAACACAGGTTTAGATAGACAGAATTATGACAGAATTTTTCTTTTTAAGATAACTATTTCTTTAATTAGGCTGATGATTTTGTTCTGGGTATGTGTGGAATGCTGCATTCCCGCATTCCTGGATGCTGTTTTGGGCATCATGCCAGACAAAGATGCTGCTTACCGCACTGCTGAGAGAGGTCAGACAACACTGGGGCTGAAAAAGGCTGAGAAATGTTCATCATAAAGTAGCTTGATGTACTATAATAATATACTGTAACATTCAGAACCTGAAATATCTTCCCCAGCCCCCAAAATGCTCTTTTGGTGTTAGAGAGAAGATTTTGAGTTCTCAAAGTTGGCATGTTTTTACTGAACATCAAAAATGGCTTTTGCAACTTTTTTCAGGTGCAGCCTCCATGGAGAGTTACATTATGTACTATTATTATTTGAGAACAGAAGAGCTCTTGTAGTATAATGATGGCAAATGTTGTGCCGAATTGGCTTAGGGTTACTGCTGTTTATTTCAGCATACATTACTCTGTGTAACAATGTGATGCTGACTTCACAGTTAATAAAGAATAAAAAATGTATCTAACAGCAAACCACAGTAGGTTTATGAGCACCAGGTCACAGCACTCAGTATTGCTATTTTGTCTTAGGCAAAAGCAATCAAGCAAAGAAAGACAAAGACAAAATAAATAAGCTTTCAAATATATATATATATATATATATATAATAACGCGTTCATAATCACAGACCGTCGCATGCGATTAATTCAAGCTCGAGTAGTTTTATCTATTACAGCTCTGATTTTTATGCTTTATGAGTATTTACACTACTGTTAAAGGTACTATATTTTACACCTGTCTGGATCTTCTAAGAAACATTCTGATTGGTGAGTATATATTTTCCTTCAATTCTTTTGGGGTAGGCTCTACCCCTGCCTTCATTCGGCAGTAACAGCTGGAATCTACAACTCCCAAATTCGAGCTACAGATGGGGTCTACGACAAACTCCATTTCTAATATTTCAGTTGGTTTTGTTAAAAAATACTATTGATTCATATCATTACCTCCCAAGTCCTTCTGGTAGAAACACAAATTAAAAGAGTGTTATGACTGTGTACTACCTAAACTTTGATGTTTTACAATGCTTACTCCAACCCAAAATGAAAATTTTGCCATTTATCACTTATCATTAATCAATAAGTGATTAATAACAAAATTTCATTTTGGGGTGGAGAAACCCTCTAAATAAATATTTATTGACAAATTATTTTATGAGAAGTAAGACAGTTTGTACAAGAAAGTAGCACAGCTATACAGCGAATAGGTTGCCTGCAACAATGGTCAAAAATACAGTTAATGGTCATTACATGAAAATATGTGACCACAGAATCTAAATTACATGCCATAATTATACTACTATTGTATGCTGATTTATTCATGCGAATGATAAGACACTGCTTCCTGTCCTCAAATAATTAAGTTTTTGCAGACACACATTCACACACAAAACTATTACTGATTGATGAAACCGCATTAAAAGAACAAGTGAGGCCTAATTTAATGTCATCTTAATGTAAACCAGTTTGATTTCCGGTTTCAGTTTGAACATGACACTGAAAATGAACCAAGACTATTATTAACAAATTCATCACACAGATTTTCAGTTCACTGATCTCATTACGGTTTGAGTGTCATATCTCACAACAACATAATTATATCTGTTCATGAGCTATTTCTCCCAGGACCCTGTGAAGGAAACTGTGAGAACAAGTTCCATTAAGAAGGTGTTTAGTCAGCAAACATCACTGTCATCCTAGTTCGAAACCTCTCAAATAACATCCACAAAAATAAAACTCTTTAAAATTATTTATCAATTTTTTTTTACTCCTCCAGATTTAAGAGATATACACAAAACTACGATTCTGGAATGGCCCAATGTACAGTATGAAACATTTTAAAAAGATGTGTGATAAGTGCCCCATAAACATTCAGAGAAATAAAGAGCCGCGCTGAAATCATATACAAATTATATTTACATTTATTGATACTCATAACTACATGCAATTCTTGACATCATCATATGCAAGTACTTTTACGCAAGACAGGGGTTTGTAGAAAGGACAGCGCATTCTTTTCAGTTCTGTCACCACCGCTGGACTGACACAGTAAGGCACTGCTTGATAAATATTTCACAGCTTCTTTACCCTAAGGGTTCCTCTGAATTTCTCTCTGACAGGTAAGCAGCTCAGATGAGCTGCATTGATGAAATGTTTTCACATTTTTTCCTTTTACCAGCCTTTCCAATGACCACACTAAACTGCCCTGTAAATGGACTAGACCAGAAATGATTTTTTGCTTAAAAATGTGCTGCTGATAATTTAAAATCAGTGAAATGCAAGACTGCTGTCATTCAGAAAAAAACATAAAAGTAATCCCATGAAATCATTATTGGACATTTTTTTTAGTCCATGCTTGTTAGCTTTGAGTGCATGTGCTAGCTAAAAATAAACATGCAGAAATAAGCTACATTTAAAATTTAGCACTTCTCTTCTGTGAATATGGACCAAAAATATTGATGACTCACTCTGCAGTCATGGGTGTAAATTGTTGTCCACTAAAATGCTGTCTAAAATGAGACTGTCTCTCCCCTAACATGTCAACCACCTATCTCTGACTAACAACAGCGAGCAGCAAATCAATTCATGACTATAACGTATACATTATACATAAAAAACATGTTCCCATTTAATGTCCTGTTTCAATAAGAAATACGTTAACAATGTAAAGAAAGCTGCTTATCAACCCAGTTCATGAGGTCTTGAAACATGAATACAAGCGCGACCCATCATTAAAGTCATTAGGAATCAGCTGTAGCAGCAGATTTTCTCTTCTTCATTGTGATCCGAGTGCAACAGATTATTGAAAAAAAAAAAGATGTAGGAAGGGGACTTGGTTCTAAGCATCCATTGTTGACTGGATTTGAGATTAGGCTCAAATTTCACTCTTTGATCATTTTTGGGGCCAAAAACTATCAAATATATATATATACAGCTTGAGTAGCAAGATTGTGCTTTGCTCTTTCTTCCATGTTGTATTTTTGGTTAAGAATAAGAAGCACTTCATTCGGTATTTTGTCTTTATTCCAACATAAGAAAACATTTCTGGAATCTGCATCTGAAATAGTATTGCATATAAAAAGTTTTTGTATCACAGAGGGGACACAGATGCATTCAAACTGCAGTTACAGTGCACAAATAGGCCTAATGTTTTGTTTTTAACATTGAATACTGATATTTGAAGTAATTTAAAACATAAAAAATTGCCTAAATGTGAAATTAAAATCACCAGTAGGTGAAAGCAAGGGATTCATTCAGAAACAAAGCATTTGACTGTGTTAATGAGCAAATCACTGAATCATTTATTCAACCGATTTGTTCAAAAAGCTGATTCATTCAATAAGTAAACACTGTCCATTGCTTAGAGCCGCAAAACAGTGCTGTGAACTTTGACTTGAAAGATCTTGGGAGTAAAAGTATACATTTTAATTAGAAAATGTAGTGAAGTAAAAGTAAAAGTTGGTTCAAATATAAAAACTCAAAATACTCCCAAAAACCTCTAACGAAGTATTATTATTGTGTCACAGTATACCACTGCTTCTTCTGGACCACCATTTTCCTTTGGAGGAATTCCAATCTTACACAAGAGCTCATGAGTCATCTTATGTCATTTCCTGTATCGCGTTTTAAGACAATGTTGTCATGGCTTCTTCTTAGTGAAATATTGTGTAATGTGTGACCTCCAATTGCTGATCCATCGTGTAATGCACAAACTGCACAACAACTTCATGATACCTAAAACAGTTGTATAATTTGAAAGGAAAACTGAAAATGCTGCAGTAAATGGGTGGCATGAGTTACTGGCAAGAAAGAAACAGCAATGAATTTATGCCCCAAATCACAGTTGCAACAACTAAATGATTTTGTGGTGAGTGAACTTCTGATGAGCACTTTGGGCTAAGGCCTCACATCCAAACCTTGCTTGGAGTGAGTCCTGGATTGGAAACACAAGCTTTGATTACAAAATCAATTTCTGTGAACTGAAGGCCAGAGACAGATTTATGTTTATCTATATAGAAATAGTATAAAAGAAATATCACAGAAATGAACACAAAAATGTCAAAGTGAATAAAAAGTTTGCCTGGGAGCAGTTTCAAATATCATTTATGTATTTAGTCCCATTTTATTAACCAATGTCTTTGCTGCTGACCTTCGATGATCCAATTCAATCAGACTAATAAACATATTTGGTATCACTGAATAGTGTTGAATTATCTTCTCCTGTGTCATATTCTTCATGCAGTTTGTTTGACCTGTGCCTTCTTTTGTACAGATGTGAATTTACATTTCCTTTAGCCTGAGGTGTATTTAGTTCATGTCTGGTGTGAAAGGGACACTTTTACATTTGTAAAAAAAAACAAAAAAAAACTTTTTTAATATTTAAAATTACTTTTTAAAGTAACTTTCCCTAACAACTTTTTGTCGATGGAAATAAAACATGGAAATATTAACTTTTAAAGCCACTTTCCATAATGCTTACACTGTAAAAAATGATCATGATTTTAATGGTAAAAAAACTGTGAAAATACTACAGTAAAAACCTGTTGTTTAATGGTAAATTCCTGTAAAATTTACAGGGAAGCACTGTAAACTGTAAACATTTCCAGAATTCCCTGCATTGCATTTCAAATTTTGTTTAAATTTTATGTTTTTTCTTTTTTTTTTTTTTTGTATCTGTTATGTTTATTATGTTTGTATGCTACATGTAAAGTTGTTAAATTAAAGTTTATTGCATATTTCAGTTTAATGAGTCTCACCATGATGGTGTTTAGTGTTTGTGTGAATGACACTGAGCACCTTCTTTATATATGTTCATATTTAAGATGCATGTGATGGGCTTTGCTTCATCATGTGACTTTCTCCTCACCACCTGCTTTTGGTGGTTATCAGTGTATTTCAAATGTACAAAATAGATTTCACTGCTTTAATAGGTTGGTATATTAACATTATATCAGTTATGAAGGTTTTTTATTAGAAATTACGTTATTTAACTGTAAATTTAACTTTAAACCGTAAAACAAAAAATATTGTTTAACATATTTTTTTTAGGTTTTTATTCCAGCAACCACAGCTGCCGGTTTTTTACTGTAAATGTTACAGATTTTTTTTTACAGAGTAGAGTAGTCAATGTTTTCATCTGCCATGGTGCCGTAATGTATAAAATTACCTTAATTTGGCAGCTTTTCTGAGTAAATATTGATTTATGCAATTATTCAACAAGATCTATATGCAACATAATATTTCATTATTTCGCTTAATATTATAAATAATGTAGCAGGCCTAAAAAGTGTGAGAATATGTCTGATAAGACACCTCCCAGGTGATTTCTAAGACTTTTTAGATAAGCAGGTCTATAGTGAGACAGATGGTCATTTCATTCTCTCAGTATACACGGATCGTTCCACAAAGACGTAATCTTATTAGCATTAATAATAAAGTCAAGCTATGTTATGTTTTAACCTTCTGCTAATTAATCATCACGTGTTGACAACATAATATACACTTAGCATTGCAGTAATTACAAGGTACAATAAAAAGGTCAGCAGAGTGTGTGATATCTCACACAGTCTCTGTTTAGTAGGAAAACCGTTCACACAGAGCACTTTATAGCTGGGATGTAACTGCAAAACCTTTTATGGGTTGATTGCACACCATAATGCAAGAGACAATTAGATCAATCATGATTTGCCAAGAAGGACAATTCTGAGTAACTGTGTTCTGCATTCAGATTCCCTCAGCCATTATGAGCAATATGCAGTAAGTGTTTCAAGAACATTAAAATTGTCGACAGTTTTCTGGATGTACGTAGGAGGTTCAGGGATGAATTCACTCCGTCTTATGAATTTTAAAAGATGATGACCGTGTCTTTCCAAGCATCATCACTGATATTATGGGTAATTGCATTGGTTTATCGCAGTTCCTCAGCATTTCATGTCAGCATACATTAATTGCCTAGATGCACAGCAATAAACATTAATGTGAAATTAATAGTTTCAGACTAATAAGACATAGTACGATGAGAAAATCACACAACTGATGAAGCTGGTAGCTGATTAGTATCACTCTCTGTAGGATTGTAGTCCTTCTAATATCCAAGACAGCTCATTTACATGCTGATTTTATTATTATTTATTAAATACATAATGCAACAACCAGATATTCCCCAGATGCCACCTGCCATAAACTGAAAAGAGTTTCTGAAAATGTTTCAGGTTAGCTTGATTGAATGAAAGAATTGAAAGATTGACCGATTAATTCATTAAAGGCTTTTCTCACAAAAGGATTGGCATTTCTGCAGATGGTAATATAATTCACAGGCTATTCTGTTATTTTCTTAATTAAATGTATAATCCATCCCTCATGGAGCTGTTCTTGCCTTGTTTTGCCAGAATATGCATCTCAATCTGTCTCTATGGTTTAAAGTGATAATGAACTAAACATTTTAATACAATCTCAGATATTTGAATATGTTCTGCATTAATTAACACTATAAACAAACAATGCTTTTATTCTAAAAGGTATTATCTAAAATTAAATGTCACAGGATCTCAGTTAAAACGCCACACCGCACATTTTGAGCAGGTACATTTACACTTAATACTAAGGAAGCTACAAAACACCATAATCAGGGTTTCTGTGGATTTTATGAAGGTCAATTTAATACTTAAAATAACAATTTAAAAAACTCTGTATACTTCTAGTGTACCATTTATAAAAAATAAATGCTGTTCCTCCTCAGTATTTCTGTCTTCTTTTCCAGTGCGAACGTCCAGATTCTTACATCAATAAAGAGAATCAAAATGACATAATGAAAAGATATTTTGATTAAAACGAAAACAAATATTTTCTGGGCTTCAAAATAACAACTTAATTCTAAGGGAGAAACATTTTCATACCTTATTGAGTGATTTTTGTGTTTTTAAGCATAAACTCACTTAATTTTGTTCAGTTGTTTCAGAAACCAACATGTATCTTGATTCAGTCCTGTTTAGATATTTGTATTAATAAAAAAATACTGTGGAAAATATTCTTTTTTTTTTTTCTTTCTTTTTTCTTCTTTTTTTTTTTTTACAGCAGATGCAACATTTAATACCATGGCTAACCTTTAAGCTGCATGTATGGACCCTTTTCATAGATGTCAGGATGTACCCACAGTTATTATTGAGATTTTTTTTAGATTTTCAATTAAAAAAGCACATTTATAATTCTAAACTTAATTTTACTACCATGGCATAAAATGTACCTTGGTGCACTTTTTAGCGAGACTCAAAATATGTACCAACAAGTACATATTACTGCATATAAAGAACACTAGAGGCAGTAAAACTGATGCCTTTTAATCTTTTTCACACAAATTTACAGTTTCGATTAATAAAGCATAATATTCACACAATAACTTGAAGAATATCATGCTCTGACTTCAAAACAATATTAAAATGCTGGGATATTTGAAAACTGATGCTTTTGAACGTTTGCATCACACATATCCAGCCTCATATCTATAGGTTTTCAAATAGTAGGTTTGTTGAGGCGAGGAGCTCAAGCCAAATCCAACTATGGTTCAACAAAACAGTTCAAATCTGCATAAAAGGCATATTTGCAACATGATAGAACATTAACTTTTAGCAACAGTCCACGGATATTTCAATTCTTAACCACCGCAATACATACCTATATCAATGTAATAAAAATGTGCCAGGATTCACATATGAACCTGTGTTTTAGCACCCCTCAGTGGACATTTTTCTTTGGCACGTAAAAACAGGGTTGCACAAAAAGTGCACAGAGGTACATAATTTTATGAGACCAGGTTATCATTTTAATTTGTCATTAAATTACAGAAAATGTGTTTAATGCTGTTGTGTGAATGTTCCTAATTTAACCTTTTTCTTTTAATCTGACCAACACAAAGTAAATGGCTATTTTGTGTTCACCACTGTAGAAATGTACCTGACAATATCTGCTTCTGAGAACTCCAGAAATATAAAATGTGTGCACTGTGCCAAAATATTAATGCAGGCTTTTGTCACACTACACTGCAACCTGCTGGAAAAAGTAGCTTGTTATCGGAAAAGCTACATTTTTAACAATAGCTGACCTACTGTCTCCCATCTGATAAATGCAGTAAGGTTAGTACTGCGTCGCTATTCTGGTTAGTTACTCCCTAGCACTGGTGAGAATACACCAATATCCTTGTAGGCCTGACATTTAGCATGTGCCTCCATTCTAGCAGAGCCAGGGTTCTTGGACCTTGATATGATGAAAAAGGTGGTAAGAGGCATTTTAAGGTCCAAATGATGATGCTAGTTTGAGGAGTCACATGGATAAATGTTTACTTTACACTGCTATACATTCTCATAAAGACACTTGAAGGTCAATATTTCTCTCTCTAATGAAGATTCCCCATGCCGTAGGGATTAGAAATATGGGTAACGTTCAAAGCAAAAGGGCAACTCGTTAATCTAGCCTAAAACTGAAGGAAAACCCATAGTGCTAAAGCTGAGCATTGCCAAATGCCCTAGAAATAAAGTTATTTATTTTTTACATGCTCTGTAACACGGACCCCTCCCCTATGCGCCGGTTAAAGGATCGTTTGCAATCAGAAATGTTGTTTATCCCAGCGCTCCAATAAACAAACAAATGTGAACATGACTGCAAATAACATGATCAAATAGAATACATAATCTCAATTTGGTCAAAAACAAATATTTACATCATAAACCCAGAGATGGTGTTTTCAAGTCACAGAGGAATAAAATGAGTTTCATTAAATTAATTGCCCAATCACAGACTGAATAAATTTGACACAGTTTACGTGTCAATTTATCCATTTTATTTATCCATGCATGAATTTCAGATATATTTCAAGATGTTTAATTCTTTGAGGTGGCCCCAAATGTGCAGTAGAGCTTGTAATCACACCGAGAAACAAATGATGCTGTCGGCTGTACTCGTTCACTGACTGGCTTTCCACACCAAACCCTGTGTTCTTATTATTATTATGTGTGCAGCTACATGTCTTAACTGAAATTGCATTCACTGGGTTTGAGGAGCATTTTCAAATAATCGGTAAATCACAATTCTAACAGTAGTACTGCACCCAAATTTCCATGTATTCAAAGTGTAATAAATGGGACAAAGAACTTACTTCTTAACACTGATGAAGTAGTACACTCTGTAGGTATGCAGGCCTCTCAGTGTCAGTGTCTGTATATATATATATATATATATATATATATTATATACAGTATAAACATTTGCTATGATTTAAAGGGCCCCTCTAATGCCATTTTTAAAGGAAAACACCACAGTTTTTCCATATTCCACTATGTTCTTCCCTCAAATTGGACAAGTTAACACATATCTCTCCTGTCTCAGTGTGTGCACTTAATCGCTCTAGCGTGTGCCGCTACTATGTTAGCGTTTAGCTTAGCTCCATTCATTCATGATGTTTACTGCGCCAAGGTCGAAGTGCTCTTCGGCCTTACATTTTAGAAAATCTCCACGTTTTATTTTGTGTCACCATACTTACTCGTGTAACTATTCATGTAACCATCTTTAAATAGGGAAAACGTGGAAGTGTTTGGTGGTTTCTAAATTCATCCCTGTTTGGATCCTATGGAATGAATGGAGCTAAGCTAAATGCTAACATAGTGGCGCCACACACCTGAGTGATTAAGTGCAAGGACTGAGATGGGACAGATATCTATCAACTCGTCTAAGTTGAGGGAAGAACATAGTGAAATATGGAAAAATGGTGGCATTTTCCTTTAAGGTTCCTAATATTTGTTTTGGGAGTCTCCTACAATAGGTTTACATGCATGCAAGGTGAAAAAACGCTTTTGTTTTCTCAAAATAAGCATTTAATATCACCTCATTTTCCAGAGATTCTGAAACAATTCGTTCGAAGCCGGCGGGAATTATGCAAATGTATTACGCCATGATGTGCAGCCATCACAGAAGTGGGATTTGAATTACTAACGAATTAAGATCATTTACATTCACACACAGCTACATAACACGCTGCATGAAAGGAAATATTGGAAATGACATAATAGGGGCACTTTAACAAAATAGTTGTTTCTGAGCCCTCATGCAATCAAAACCCTCTCTTCGATTCTGTATGGAGCTTGATTATTTTCAGTTGTTAGTCCAATCACAGTAAACGTAATCACGCAATGTAATTATGCAGTTACTGCTATAATTGGCTGAACAGTCATGTGTGAACTTTCTGGAGCACTGGAGCCCAATGTTCACAGTCAGTGCGGTTGATAATTTGCTGATCTTCACAAGTCTGCTTGTTAGTAAGTCCAGTTGCAGACAGAGTTTCTCAGACATCAGGTTGCTTGCAGTAACAGTGAGAGATTGGTTGTTATTGGGACTAGTTGATTTGGTCACTGCTGTAGAACTCTTGACTGCCTCATCAATAACATCCAATTTAATGTGTGTGAAAATATATAAATAATAATAACACTGAATAATAATAAAAGTGTGCTAGTTTCAACCATCCTGCTCAACCTATATGTAAAGCTGCTGAATGAAAACAGATGGAAGTTTAGATTAAATGGCATTTAAGTGCATTTTGCGTTCTAAGAAAGTTATTTCTCTAAGTATCTGTATCCGTATAGACTGAATGGCTGGGATTAGTTAGAGCCTGATCTATAATACGAAGAGCTTTTCTTATTATTATTAGGGCATGACCTCGTTTAATGAATTTTTATTTTATTGAAGCAATCATTGTTAGGCTTAAGGTAGCATGAAGGTGATCGTTCAAAGGAGGAGACAGATGAAGGAGATTTTGAGAAGACTAGAATTTAGGCAAATCCCATTAAATTCTGGACATGTCACTCTTGATAAACTGAGAGTTTTCACAAGAATATTAGAAGTGCTAATAGAATGAAATCTCACTGCAAGCAGAAGCAATAATCAAGGACAGGCACTCGCCGTGCATTTTGATTGTTAAAGCTACTTTCTCTCTCTAACTTGCTCTCTCTTGCTCTCTCAGAAACAACCTCATGTTATAATCATATATGCCATGCATGCACAGACTCATTTTAATGTTTTGCTCAATGTTATTATTCAAAAGAGAATTCTGAAAGTCAAATTTGAAGTTTAAATGTCATTTCAAATTCTTTCACCCATGAAAATAATAGTAAATATAATAAAAACAGATATGATGGTGAAAACCATCTTTTCTCTCTACCATGATGTCTGCATTCCCAGTATTATGTCTATATTCCAGGCACAATAAAATATCACTTTTGACAAATAAACCAATGCAACCGTTGCAGTTACATAAAGTAAAAAATATATATAATCTCTCCTTATGGAATGTATTTAAACATGTGGTTTAAACAAAAAACCAAAAATAAAAGTATCAGAATGTTTTTAAAATAAAAATTTTAAAATAATAATAATAATAATAATAAACCTAATGTGGTCTGACTAAAGCTGACTGAAAAAAGTTATGACCTCTCCAAAATTATTTCCTATGCAAAGAGAAATTAAAAAGCATAGGGTGGACCAAAATCACAAAAAGCAACACATAAAGATTCACAACAGAACAATATAAACAACAATAAAGAGAGCTGATACTACTATTGATTTTGAAATTAAGCTTAAATAAAACTATTTACATAGCCTTATAAATCCCCATTACTTGTTAACATTTACAGGACTGGTCAGATTCAATCAGAACTCTGAAGTTTGGCCAATTAAGCAATAAGAAGTATAGGGGAAGATATTGTTCTAAAACTTATCCTGCCAAATTGTTAAAGTACCCCTATTATGCCATTTTAAAGGTTGCTAATATTGTTTTATGAGTCTCTTAAAACATGTTTACATGTATGCAAGGTCAAAAAACACTTTAGTTCTCCAAAAATAGATTTAATTTTTTTTAATTTTCTAAATGATTCGTAAACGACTCGTGTGAAGCAGTTTGAAGAATCAGTCTGTCTAAACCCCTCCTTTCTGTGAGCCCTCACTGCTGTGATTGATCAGATGGCGCTGTCCTTTATGATTGGTCTACTGCTGTCTTTCTGACATTACTAGGGATGCTTTCAGAGAGAATAATAGTCAACACGGACTACCGTGGAAAGTGCTCGCAATTTGCTTTTGTAAGCGAATCGGGCAAACCTCTACGTTGTGAACTTCAACATTGTATGATGCATAACACTGCGTTAAGCCATCGTTTACTTCAGTGGCTCAGTTTGATGCTTTGCTAGCAATACTAGAGCGACATATTAAAAAGTACTGGTAATTTACTATGTGTGTGAAAAAGCCTATTGATTTCCATAGTGTTTTTCCCCCATACGTTGTGTGCTCTGTGCGGCAAGACGAAGTGGATTTGAAAATTTTGGCATTCGCTTGTATGGTGGCTCTCAAAAGGCTTGCTGTGGATGCAAAAACGGCAGAAAATCAAGCCCAATTAAATTTTTTTTTTGACGGACAAACGTTTTGGAAGCAGTGTGTAAATGTGATTGACATAACATGACATATTTATTTTTTAATGTTCAAAAATTTGGGGCGGAAATTTTGGACTGAAATTTTGGAATGCGCAGCAACCTTAAATGTGTCATCTGCTTTAGAATTTTATATTTAGCCCAGAGTAGACGTCTTATGTCGCAATCATACATGCTCATAATCTTATATATGTATATATAATATTACCAGAAGCAGTTTTTTTTTTTTTTTGTGATTGTTGTCGTTTCATTTTTTTATTTTTTTAGTTAGTTAGAGAAAGCATTTGCATTTCACAAGAAAGAGGTTTTAAAGGTCTAGCATCCTCTCATGCACAGAACCACTGAAAGCACTGAGCAGATGCATCCTCATGAGCGTCAGGTAACCATAGAAACAGACCCAACTCATGCTGCTGATGCTACGAAAAATCCACCCCCTGGCAAACATCACAATAAACACTCCAGTTTGTTACAACATAATTTGCATAAAATGCTTGCATGGATTTATTAACCTCTTTATGTTGGGCATTGGTCTGCAGCATGAACTTAAGCAGCAAGCACTTGTCGTTCTGGGAACAGACAATAATGAACAGATGGTGGCTTCAGTAGTCAGATTAAGCACACAAAGCCGTGACGGGACTGTGACAGCCAGGAAAAGATGTTAAACGAGTTTCAACCTGGAGAGCTGTTTGAAAACCCAACGGGACAAACAAAATTCTGAAGTGGAACTTTGTAAAGTAAGTTAATGGCTTCTCTCAGCGATATCTCTATTTTTGTCATGCACATCACCTGGATTCTAGAAAATGCATTAATTCAGAGATTTCATTTGATAGAGTAGATGTTTCACGTTATAATCGATGGCTGTGAGCTGATAACAGCTTAAAAGGTAAGTCATAAATTGTGAATAATACTAAAAATAGTCATCAGTATCATTTTGCGTCTTCACAGAGCGCACAGCAGATTTATCAATACTGCGCTCCTGTCATAGATCATATTTATAGAGCTGATGGGCTGTCAGTGGGGAAGATAAAGTTACTGAATTAACTGAAAAGCTCATATTCCTGGCCTGGGCATTTTATTAAACATTTAATATCTGGGTCAATATTTTTTTGCAGGAAATGGTTTTACTGCCATAATTTCTTTAAAACAAAGAATTACATGGATTGGAGTCCTGAAGCATATGCTCACCCTCAACATTACTCCGGACAGAGTGTGAAGGCACACAATAAATTCACAACTTTGAGTGCTTCAAGAAATGATTAACCATACATAAAAGCATTTGGATAATTGGATTGATTCAAAAATCGATATTGTGATCATATGAATAGCCATTAACAGCTTCTTCATCATGTTCTCCTCAGAGCCTTTTAACCTGCAATCTTTCTCTCATTCTAACGGTCCAGGTAACGTTTTTGCTGATTCAGTCCCTTGAGAATGAGGGCTGAAGCAATATTCAGCTGCATGCTAATATGGGATGTGATTTTATACCGGCTGAAAATGTGATTATCATGGTTAAAGTTGAGCATCAGGTGGTAAAGAGCTCTCAGATATTGGCTTTTCTGCTGCTATCAAAATGTTGATACCAATTCCTTCATGAACTGTCAGTCAAGATTTTGCAAATGGGTTTTTAAATGAGCCCAGCATGTGATATTTTGTTCAAAACAATTCAGATATTGTAGTACTATCCAAATACAGCCCTGTATAAAATGCCTATGGTTTGCGAGACATACCATCTGGATAAGAAGGTCCACATAAATTAACTACAATACACCACATATATTGAATTTACTGTAATAGACTTGTGTCAGAAATGCTATTCGTGTCTATCTCTAGTCAAAAGGTTACTATACTCAGCTCTTGAGAAGGGCTTAGACTGCCAGTGCTGCAAGGCTGTTCAAATAGCAGGTTAATCATGATTTATCTTTGAGACTTTTGTGGCATCGATTCTGTCTGACTTTCCAAGGCTTTCTGGTTTGAACACCGGACACAAATGGGAGCACTGAGGATTATTCAGAACAGAGAAATAAGAACTGAACCTGAAGAGCAATATTCTGATGAGAAGCTGTGGTAAATGTATTTATGAAGTACTTCCAGATCTATACCAATAATTCTCAATCCTGGTTCTGTCCCAGTCAAATATGGGAAACATCAGTTAACTGAGAATCACTGAACTATGTGTTGACATTTATTCATTTAGCAGAGGCTTTTACCCAAGTGACTTACATAAGAGAAACATCACAAACAATCGGTCACAACAATATTAATAGTATTCAGTGTAAGGTTTAGTAAGAAACCTACATAAGATAGAGGTAAAGCCTATATAGAGTACTAAGAGTTGGAAAAGCCTGTGAGAGTAAGATAATAAAACAGGTAATCATGAGAAGAAGCTAAATGCAAAAAAATAAGGTCACACTATGAGAAATGTAGTTGTGATATATGGTTGGAAATGTTACATTTGCAAGGTTCATTACAATCTAGTTGTCTTTCTTGTGATAAATGTTTAGGGCCTGTTTTTGTAACTAATAAATGGTCTTGTTGTTATGAGGGTCACTGAAGATAGTCTAGATATATCTATTGATTTGTTGTCTGTTTTGTGCATGTGTGAGTACCTTCCTTGTCATCCAGGGTAAATGATGAAGAGACATCATTGGCCAATCTAGCCAAACATATTTGTAAGAAAACATTAGGCCTCTTTGTAGCTCTTGTTAGCCCTCCCATAACAAACCCCCTGCCTCAGTCAATCAGGTTATTTTTAATGGCTTCACATACTTTGGAACTCAGTTGTTCTTTTACATTTAGTCTCTCAGTGCAAAGCAACACTTCACTCTTTGGCACAGAAGTGCCCTTTTTCAGGTCTCCTTTTTCCTTTGGAGCAGAAATAATTAGCTTCTGATTGCGCTATGATTAACATCCCCACCTCCTGAGCGACTGGTCCAAGCTCTATAGAAAAATATGCTTTTTGTACAGTGAGATAATATCTGTCCAAACAGATTAAGGATGTGTCCAACCAGTATGTCCGCTTCTTCAGCAGAAGGCCCTGTGCTCTAATTAAAGTCACATACTTTCGGAGAAGATGAGGTATTTGCATAATTACATTACACAGCAGTGGCTGTTAATTTCTAATACACTTTGAAATGCCAAAGCTCGAAGGAACATAATTAGAAATCGGAAGTTGACCGATTTCTTTCAGTGTCCATTACTTCATAGTCTTGCTTGTTGCCTCATTCCACTTGCCTTTGTTGAATTGGAGCATAATGTCATCATTCCTCCCATCAGTGTTCATGCTGTTTTCAGGGTGTCTAGGCTTTGAACTGCTGAATCTGAGCTTTCTCATGTCCCTGTGGCATCCATCTGCCAGTAGACAATGTGGTGATAGTGCAGTATTGCCTCTGGCTCCACACACAGGAAGACTCTCAGTTCTCTATATCTGTCAGCCTTCCATCTATACGCTTTGATCACACAGCTCTGGGATAGAGATCGCTTCTCTTTCGAGGGGACACACAGTTCCTTGACTGATGTGAAAAGAGTAAGAAGTTAAATGCAGGGGCAAAAGAAGGGTTTGGACATGCGGAAATACTCAATGAACAATTAATGCTATTCTTGTGTCGATTTTTATTTCAATCCAATGAGTCTTGTTAGAAATATCAGCTACCTTCCTCTGTCATGGTCAGTTTACACATAGTACAGTGGCTACAAGGAGAACATTTAAGCTACTCTCAGATAGAAATATGTCAAACCCAGTGGTATTTATTTGGGGGGGGAAGCTAGTGCAAGCACAATTTTAAAGAAAAAAACATTTGACAAAAGTTTGAGAGAGAAGATTTGAAATTATAAAACACTGTTCAAACTTAAGAGAAGATAGTTTGGACACTTTCTGGTTGCCAGATTTACCAGATTCTGTCCTAATCAGGTTTGACAAAACAGATGTGTCTGTCCACACTGATCACAAACACAACATCCCCCCCCCACCCCCAAAAAAAACAAAACAACAACAACACACAACACAAGTCACAATCCGCATCCGCAGCTTTTCTAGAAACATTATAATACTGTAAATCACAGACCTCTTAGCTCCTCCTCCTTTATTCAGCTTATCCAATAAGAATGTGTCACATCCAATGAGAAAGAGTCATCACTATTGGTTATTCTTATCATCATTCAAAGATGAAGGCATGGGAATTTTGAAGGCACAGAGATATCTACATAAGACTGTTCTTTTATCTGCCTTACAAGCCTGAGCAGGACCTGAGGGAGTGAGAGACTCGGTCTGATTTAACTCCTCTTTGTGGATGACATGGAGGGATCAGGTTGCAGAAAGTGTGTGAGACAGAGAGGGAATATTTTATTTAGCACTGTCACTTGCTGTTTCTACCTTAGGGAAGCTCAAGCTTTGCTAACATAACACGTGGTCAGATGTGAGATATGAGCGTGTAAGTAACAAAACAAGAGGTAGATAAAAACCTCAGCTGGTTTTCACAGCTTTTAATCCATGTTTGTTGGTATAACGTACACCTAAATACCTGGTAAATATGCGGGTACACTTTTTTCTTCCACAAAGCAAAATTTAACTGAAGACATTCTAGTTGAAGAAAATACTTGAAAATCACTGTCATTTATTTATTTATTTTTTTTAGTTTTTATTTTAATTGAAATTTAATTTTGAATTGAATGTTTACATTTTGGAGAACATCTGCCAACCCCCATGCCAGTAAAAAAAGAAAAAAAAGAAAAAGGGTGTTGACCTGTAATCAATGTAAAGATGCATATATGCATACACCCACATATAAATCATTTATTTGAGACAATAATTCTAATCTTCCAGTATCAATATGCCCACATAGGACAAAATCTTTCATAGGGTGCACTTAATTTTTCCACAGTATTTTATGTCCTTTCAGGTCAGATTAGGAAGTGGCTTCCAAGCAATTCTACCAAATACCACATCAGTTTTAAGAGACCTGCATATGGCAACAACAGCTATAGAAATAAGTGTTCCAAGACTGTAATAGCATATCTGAATAGATGTAGTTAGATAAGAGGTCTTAACATGTTTGTGCTGAAAGGTCCTCATAGGTATGCTATTGACATAATTTAGAACAATTTTGATTCTATTAAAGTGGTATAGACTGTAGATCCTATTATGGCAAATCAAAAGTGGAAATTGTCCATGGTAAGAGGCCATTAAAATCATTTCTATCATTGATCTATAGACATCAAGGCCTTTAGTCCTGGCTATTAAATCTACAGTATTACAGTGCTCTTTGTTATGTTAAAGGAATAGATCACAAAAATGGAAAATATGTTATTTACTGTTCCAAACCTGGATGTCTTTAGTTTTTCTTAGGAACAAATGTCAATACAATGAAAATCAATGGTCACCAAAACTGTCTGGTTACAATATATATCTATATATATATCTATATATCTTATTGTTTGTAGAAGAAAATGCATTCAGGTTTAGATCGACGTCATGCAAGTAAAAGAGCTTTTTCAGAATTTTCATTTTCATACCTTTAACACTCCAATGCTGTCAAACAATATTTTACTGTTAAAATCAATTAAAATAAAGCCAAATGCAATTTCATTTCAGTCTACACAAGTAGGAAAAGCGGGTACAACACGCCTGACAGAAACCTCAGTGACTATGACAAGTGGAGCAGCCAGTTACTGCCCTCCTTGCCACTCGTGGTGGGAGATTTGAGGGCAATGTTTCTTCCAGGCTAGCAGTCCAAGATTGAGAGCACACAGGAAAGGAGAGTCAAATGTGACTGCTCATTAGTTTGACTAGCCTCATGCAGGCAGGTAGAGCAGAGAGCTGGCCATTTTACTGAAGTTGATTCCCTGGGGGCAGAGCGATGCCAAGCTGTGGGAGAAATCCATGGTTCTGCAGGGTTGCGAAAGAGCCCTGAAACTACATTTAAAGCTTGAGCCACTCAATGTATGTCATATTCACTGGAGGTTTTCTTATTTTGTATTCTGTGCACAAGTTCCTTATTTATCCAGTTTCACAGCTAATGCAAATGCTTTTTATTCATCCACAGGAGCTATGCCTGCGAGTTAAAGGAATAACTCACCCAAAAATAACAATTCTGCCATTATTTACTCAGCCTCATGTTATTCCAAACCTGTGTGCTGTTATTTTTTTTCTGTGGAAGACAAAAGTTGAAGAATTCGTTTGTAAGAATTAAACTGCCGTCTATACAACAACAGTTCAAAATAGCCTGAATAATGTCAGAATAATGTTTTTCAATCTCATCCAAATGTGACTAAATTCTGATAAACATTCAGTTGGGTCATGTTGTTCATTTTTAAACCTAATATTGTCTAAATGTACAGATTGCTTAGCTAAAGTTGCTTGCTGAATCTTTTGAGTGAATCATATTTTGAAGTTTGAAGTTTATAGTCTGTACTAAGTGCGATATGATTAAAAAAGGTCAAGATGTATCAAATATTCTTTCCCGGTCCAAACCTCTACTCCATTTCAAGTAAGAATACTATTTCAACAATTTTATATGTAATGCTGTAACTGTTTTTTCCATTTTCAAGGCAGTAATCATGCTATTTTTTGCAATATGCTACATTGTTGCATTGTACATATTTGCTAACAAACATCTACATGCTTGTTTTCCAATCAAAACCTACAGTTCAGAGATCCAGAAAAGCTGAAGAAACAAATCAGATGGCTAAATAAAGAAACAGTCAAGATTGAGGAAAGACAAACATGAGAAACCCAGACCTAGTTATCATTGCCTTGCTCCTTGCCTGTGTAATAGAGGGTACCGTCTACAGCCAGGTAACCTGCCGTAGAGCCACGTCTCATGAATGGCAAACTCAGCCAAAGAACATCAGTGTGCAGTGGACCCTCATGGAGAACACCTGCAGTAGCTTGACCCAGTGCTGGAACAGACAAACAGAAACAAATGGACCCTTGTGGACAACTGGGCCATATCACCTTCCTCAGATTTGCCCACTGGAATTTCAAATTGGAGATGTGATGTTTGTTTCTGCTGACAGAACGCTGGAACAATATGGCATCCACCTAATCAATGTGTCCAAAGATGAGTTTGAAAACTGCTTGACTTTAGAGCCACGAAAGGAGCAGTTGGTGTTTGCCAACAGTATTAATGGCACTTTGCAAGTGGAATCGAAATGGCTGAAGTCTGGAATTAATTACTTCACGGTCGTTCATAGAGGCAGTAGTCATCTGTGTAGGCTTGGCCTACGCATTGCACTTCTGGTAAAGCCTCAGTACTGCCAAAGCTCACCTCTTCTCCGTTTGTGTTCGGGAAATGGTGAATGCAGAACTAGATTTAAAGACGATTCATTTAGCTGTCAGTGCCACAAACACTTTTCAGGACGTTACTGCGAGAACATTGACGGATGCTATGAACAGCCATGCATAAATGGAGGCACCTGCCTGAGCAAGAGAACAGCCTACACAGATTTCCCATCTTATGAATGTCTTTGCCCAGCTCCATTCACAGGTGAGTTTGCCAAAAAGAACATGTCTTTTGTTATTTAATACCTTTAGCTGTTAATTGACAGCTTTTTATTCCATTAAGCAAAACTTGCATTTAGAGTCGGAAACCATTTCAACCAATCAAACCATTTTCCTAAACCTTTCAGTTATCAAAATTTTAAACAAATTAACTATTTCCAACGTTATGTTTGCTCATTTAAATCAAACTCAGGAATTTAAAAGCTATTTTTAATTAAATTGCGAAGGGTGCACAACACTGTTTATTTCAACTGAAAATGTTGCTACTACTAAATAAATAAATATGGAGTAGAAAATATATTCTTTTGTAATAAACAGTTTGCCACAAATGCTGCCAACTGAGCCTAATGCTAGCTTAACGTCTCTTTAATGCGGAGTCCATTATGAATCCATGCTGACCTTTCAATCATAATGGATGGGGGGAGGTTTAATGGGTGTCCACCCACCTACAGAGAACAGCCTAGTTTCTTTAAAGACACTTATTTATTATTTATCTGTCATAATTGCAAGTGTTCTACATTTAGCATGGTGCAATTATTTCAGAACTAGAGCCCCTATGGACCATTTATTTGAATAAGCAGTTTTAAAATGATTTTGTCCCCCCACCCCCATCTCTTTAGTTCTCTAATCATGGTAATTATTCTCATATGTTTTTGTGCCACCTGAAAGCATTCTTTAATTGCGCGACACTTTATAGTTTTTCTCCTCCTTCCATTTAATTTTCTTCTCCCAGTCTTGCTTGTCAATAAAATCGGCATCCAAATGTTGTTTAAATGTTGGTCTCTTGGTGAGCACCAAGGAGAGTAGAGTATTCAGAGTGGTGTAATGTTGTCATACTGGCTAATGTGGTTTGTTTTTATGTCTGCTGAATAATTCATTGTACTTCTGTTAGAAGCACTGGAGGCGTTCCTTAGAGACCGCTGGGTAACATGCTATCACAACTAGGCCAGTGTGATCTGAGGCACATTAAAGCAGAAAACAGAAATTGATCACAGTTGGTAAATATATATCATAACCAAGTCACTTGCTCCATCTTCAGCTCATTGACATTAATATTTTGAATACAGTACATGCCTTTCCCTTACACAATGAAAG
>JAUMHE010000062.1:16606567-16629516 GCA_032359235.1 Enteromius mattozi | reverse complement strand
TACCTTGACAAGAATTAAAAGAAGTTTCATTTCCACGTTGACTCTCTTCGTGACTTACCTGCACTGCACCCTGACAGTACAGTACTAAATATACATATTTTACAATAACAGATAAAATGTGACTGAATTGAGGACTTTTAAATTATGCATAAGTCTATTTTATATGTAGTTGTTTCATAGTCTAATGAGTTATAAATGTGCTGCCTTTGTAGTTCAGTTATATTTGCTGTCTTCCCAGCATGCATTGGGGGATGACAAATTAACATGGCTCTACCTTTTTGACTTTCAGTTCAGTAATAGTTTAAGAGTTTATTATGTAACTACTCCAGCAATCTTGTTACTTATTGATCAAATTATTTATTGTTACTTTGAAATATGCATATGCACATGGTTCTTTTTACGTTTTTTTTTTCATACAGTACAGTATGATCTGTTTGGAGTTACTCATGTTTAGTGATTAATTCTGACTGCCCATTTGACTGAATAATATTGCCTATTAATAATATTGCATGAATTCTGCCACAATGTTCCTGTACTGTACCATGTGGTATCACATCACTACCACAAAGTATTCATCATTTTATAAATAGCACTTGCTTTTCATAATTATTTAAAACCATTAGATTATTAATATATATATATATATTACATCAGTTATTTTTTTCTTTCCAAGTAGCAATTTGTTGCACTATTATAATTGCTTCATGCACTATTGCACTAATATCACAGAAATTCATCTCGCATATAGTAGATGAGAGATGTTTCAAACTCATTCTATCACAATTATCTTATTCCAAAAAGAAGTTTTCATGTGCAACTTCACAAGCTTTCGAAATCCCTCTCACAGATTGAGGTTTACTTCCTGGCAGTGTTTATGTAGTTATTTATTTACTTCTGTTAAAATAAAAATACCCCGCACAACCCCGGGTTTCTCGGGAGAGCTACGATCCCAGCTGATGATTTAGCAGCCTAAATAAGATTATACTGTCCTTAGCCAGGGGTGAAAAACAGAAGTCTTCTGGAGGCATCTGATCTATCACACCATGTCTGCATAGCTTCTTCTGTCTTATGAATAAGGCCCGCGGTGCTCAAATTACATTAGGCAGAGCTTAACACTGTGTCTGCGTCTGGATGAAGCTCAGATTAGCATGCACTCCAGGATCAACCCTCAGGGCAGCCGTGATGAAGAACTCCAGCCATGCCTTGACTGTGCAAACCTGTGCTCATTTCCATTGTATAGCATGATGGAATAAACCTTTGCCATGCAAAACAACAGACAGCAAACCACCCACGGTGATTAATTTTCATAATGAAAACTGTAATGACAAAGTGGAGGGGAGAGCCGTAGTAAACTCTCCAAGACAGAAAGGACAGCACATCTGAAGTAAAGAAAGAAGAGAATGCATTTACATCGTAGCTTCTTTTCGAGAACTACATAGAAAGTACGCATTCATTCACTTCAAGTGCTGTTTATTTCAGAGCATGGGGTGTAATTCTGAATATTTCGCTTTGAAATGCGTGGTTCATGCAGATTTCTTTAGTAATTTATGCTGAAATTAATAGTTTGCATGCCTTTAAAGACATGCCTGAATATCTGATGTGCAGTGGTGGGTGGTTGAGAGAGTGCATTTGCATAGCAATGGTTGCTCTTCCGTAAAGATAACAACTTTGAAAACCATACTAAATACATTTGGAGTTAATAGTAGGTGGGTTGAGAGTTGAAGCTGCCCACAGATTGCCCTCAGTGCAAATTACAATATAAACCACAACTGTGTGTGTGTGTGTGTTTCAGCATAAGAGAAATGAATAGGAAGGTGCATTTACTTTGTTTGCTTTTTTTGTTTAATGATTCAAGATATTGCTTGAAGTGTCACCTGTTATTATATTTAAAGTCATATATTTTAGAAACATTTTTTAAACAGTTTTTCAATTTTGTGGAAAAGATATTTTTTTTGTTATTTTATTATTTTTTTTATTTTCAATTTGCATAGAAAGTTTAAATGAACAGCATTTATTTGATGTATTTAAAAGTATGTTTCAATAAAAGTATTAATTTCCTTAATTTCCTATATATATATATATATATATATATATATGTATATATATATATATATATATATATATACACTAACTCCAAATTTTGAACAGTAGTAGTGTACAGTGTGTGTTTGTATAATGATGTTTTTTTCTATAAGCCAGGTAATTTCAGCATCTTTAAAATATTCATTTTTTGGATGAATTATTGCTTTAACGCTGCTGTGCTTTGCTTTAATGTCATCTGTTATGTTGTTAATTTACTGTGAATGCTTTAATGAAGACGTTTTCAGGTGCGTGGAGTGATTGGTGGCAGAACATGCTGTATTTATCTAGGTCAAGGCAAGGGTTAGATGAAAGTGTTACATCGCTCTCTATTATCTTTTCATTCGCTGTCTTCATTTGCATTACAGAGTTACGACTGCCTCTGTCTGCCTGGCTGGGAGGGGGAGTTCTGTCAAAGGGAGACCGATGAATGTTCATCAAACCCCTGTAAAAACAACGCCACCTGTACAGACCTCCTCAACGCTTACAGGTGGGCTGCAAAAACACAGCTTGACAGAGCAAAGAAAATCTGGATGAATGGACAGGCTAGAGATGGGTCACATGCTCCACTAGGTTTTCCCAACAACTACCTTGATTAATGAGGTAGTCCAGTTTATGTAGTCATTTTATTTATTTATTTAATCACTAAAAATAGAATTATTTGCATTTCCTGCTGCTGTTGACTTAAAAGAATAAATAATGAAAAATCAAACCCTTACTGTTTCTCAATCTCTCCATTTTAGCCTATTCTATTCTAGACAATGCATTAAAATGAATCACTTTGTTGTTTTCATCATTTGTATGTTACTTCGGTCATTCTTTATTTTAAGGTCCAATTCTCACTATTAACAAGTTATGACTTTTGCCTCAATAATTTGCTGCTTTTTAATATTTAGTAGGGTTATTACTAAGTTTAGATATTGGGTGGGATTAGGGATGTAGAATATGGTCATGAAGAATATGTGCACATTTTTAGAGAAGAATAACTGGCTATATAGCATTATTTTTCAGAGGAACAGCTAAATATAACGTTTCCTAAATATCTACAAACATACTATGTTATTTTTTTGGCTTTAGAAGAGTCAAAAACTTACGTACAGCACCTTTAAAGCAGTTTTAGTGAGCTTTTAAAGCTCCAATAAGTGGCAAAGAATGAATTTGCATTTTCATTTAGACCAATGCAAAAATCCAGTTTTCCCAGGTCTGCGTGCAACAAGTGGGAGGGTAATAATGTTTCACATTGACTTCAATATGAAAGGGCTTGGGACTCTTTTATAAATGACTCGTTTCAATGATTCAGAGTTGACTCTTTCTTTTAAATGACAACTTTGTACACAATGCACTTTCAGTTTTAAAACTTTGCAGCTTGTTTTCATTCATTTATAGCTGTGTTACACGCTGCATGAAAGTTAATTTTTCAAAAAAACATAGTGGGCACTTTAAGACAGAATGTTCTGATTGATATAAATCCTAACGGCATCAGTTTAATATCAACTAGTTGATTTTAAATGAAGTTGTCAGCTGAAAAAACATTTCAGTAATTTAATATCAATAAATTCAAGTATGTTTTAACTCTAAAGAAATTGCAGTTGTAAATTACAATTGTACTGAAAAATAAATAATGAATATTTGGTCATCAAATAATTAAATGAGCTGCAACAAACGATGCAGCTGTTTAATTAAATTGCAGTCTTTTATTTGATTAATTCACTAAGCTATATCGCAATTAAAAATTTTGCATTCAATATAATTAATTAATATCTTTTCATCAACTCACGAACCCCCTGCAGTTCCTTAACAAACCTCCAGGCTTTCATAAACCCCCATTTAGCAAACCCTGGACTATGTATAAAAAAAAGCAGCGCTAAGTTTAGCCACCTATTCTGTCACAGAGACAGACTGCACTTTCAAAAACGTGTGAGATAATGAATTGCAGATGGCAGGTAAACAAATGAATCAATCAATGCAGCACAGCAGGAGGAGGTTTCTCTCAATCGGTGACTCTCTTGAGAGAAAAGCTCCTGCTTCTGTTTCACCTAGTGTGCCCTCGTGCTAAGGGCATTGAAGGGAGGAAAGAGAGTGAAGGGGGGAAGAAAATAGACTGGAAGGAGAGAGCGAGAGAATAGAGGACGGGTTTAAGACAGGGATTGGCAGCACGGCTGTAAGATCACTGCCACCAAGTGGAATGCAGATACCTCCGGCACTCTCTGGGATTCACTCTGGTAAATATAATCCCAGCTCACTGCTCTAACCTCCCAGTGTCCTACTTCCAGCTGTCTGGGATTTAATGCTTCTCAGACCAGTAGTGCAATTAACCTATAAATCCCCTCAGCTGTCCAGAAATCTCCCAACACTGATTCTGTTTTGACTATGAATGACAAAATAAAGTGAAACCGTGTTTTGTTTTCAGTCTGCATAGCTTTTTGGAGATTTGTGGCTCGTAGCATTGCTGGTAAAGTTGACAATACTAATATACCAATGTACAGATGTTTTTGGTGATTGATTTCAGAATCAATCCTGCTATCACATGCTTGAGAATTGAAAGTGGCAGATGCGCTTGAGCTTAGAATAAACAGACGGTTTCATTTGTTTGTGTGGACACAAATATAGTTATTGTTATTTTTATCTTTATAGTTATCGTGCTTGGTGTGAACTTGGAAGCCCTACTTCCTGTTTCCACAGGAAATACATCAACTAAAAACTGTTCACATCAAGCTATTTTAAATTGGCCTTTAAAACGGAAACAGGATGAACTTGACATTTAAGTAGTTTTCTTATATTTTATGTAAATAATGTACTGTATCTCATGGGCTGGTGTGTTTTGATTGTGAGAATGATGGAATATTATAGAAATGTGCCCGCTATTTTCATTTGCATTTCTACCATGTAATTATGAATCATTGCTCATTTTCTTTTAATAACACCTGTAGGAATATCATGTCTGGCCTCTTTAAAATAGCTATTGTGCGTGTGAGTTTTTTTCCTCCTGAAATTAAGTAGAAGGTTTAATTTATAAGAGTTTAGTTCATGGCACACATTGTAATCCTTGTCTAAAATGAACAAAAAGGGATTTTCAGAGACGTATGACATTCATTAGTGAAAAGCACCACAGGGCTAAGCCAAATCGGAGTCTGCCCCTGGGGGAATTTGCTTTTATGCTACAAGGTCACTGTGTGCCAGGAGTGTCAGTCGGTCTGTACGTGAATGAATATTTTAATAGTACAATATCATTTTCCTCAGTAATTTCACACAATGGAATTCCAAGCGATTTCAAGACTCTATTCTTGTCTGAGTTATGTCTTAAAGCTATAGTTTGAAAATAATTTGCTGTCATGTTGTTCCAAACCTGTACACGTGAAACAAAAAATGTTGTTTTTTTTCAAGAATATCTTTGCTGAACATTTCCATTAAATTTAAATAAAAAAAAAAAAAGGTAAATAAATATCAAATTGTAAGTTGGGCTGTGAAGTTCCAAAATTAAAAAGTATTTAAAGAGTTTTTTCTGTTTCTATTTCAATACATACTGTTCTTTAGCAGTATTAAGCAGTAGAACTGTTTTCAGTATATTGATAATAATAAACATTTCTTGAGCAATAAATCAATATATTGTTATATATTATTTTATTATATCATGTGACATGAACATCTCGAGTAATAACTGTGAAAATTAGGCTTTGCAATCACAGTAATAAATGATAAATATTAAAATAGAAAGCATTTATTTTAATTTAGAATATTATTTCATAATATTATTGTTTTTACTATCATTTTGAGCAAGTGAATGCAGCCTTGATGAGCATAATAGACTTCTTTCAAAAACATTAAAACAGATCTTTCCTTTTGAAGGGTTTAGCGCATATGGAGTCTTTTATGATTCTCTTTTATGGTGCATTTTTGTGATTTTAGAACTTAACACACTTTGGTCAGCATTCAAGTTTATTAGATGGAAATAAGCAGCCAGAATATATATATATATATATATATATATATATATATATATATATGTATAAAAAAAATAAAGAAAATCAAACAAGCTTGAAATTACAAGAGCGAACGATGAACTCTCTAACCTGAAAAATACTTGTTTTGCCTTATAGGTGTACGTGTCCTCGTGGCTGGACAGGCCTGGATTGTGGAGTGGATGTAAAGGAATGTTCTTCCTCTCCCTGCCTGAACGGAGCACACTGTGTGGAGTCTGAAGTCCCAGGGGAGTTCTCCTGCACCTGTCCGCCCTTCTTTACCGGCCTCTTCTGTGAACAGGCCCGCGACCCCTGCGACCTGCGGCATAACCCCTGCCTGCACAACTCTACCTGCCGTGCCAAATCAGATGGAACCGCCCTCTGTGTTTGCCCAGTCGGTGAGATATAGCAGCCCTACTGCATCCTACCTACTGACCCACCCACCTGCTGGGTGAGATCTGTCAGTCATACGGCTTTATGTTTACACTTCTGTAACTTGTTTTGAAATTGACTCGGTTATTCATGTAAAATCATAAATTTCCTACTGATTACTTCTTTGCTATATGCTTATTTTAGCACACTAAATGGGTTCCCATGGAAAACCTGCACATATTTTTTTTATTTGTGACTTGTTCATCATGTTTGTAAGTGTTAATTTGTAAATAATTCATTAAATCATTTATATTTTTGTTTGAAAAAAAAAACATAAGAGCTATTGCTGAATATCGATCTTATGTAGAGTAAAATGACTGTATCATTCTCTCTATTGTGGCTCACGTACATCTACTGAACACATGGAGAAAGACATTTGCTTGCAATCCTTAAATACTTGCAAATTTTAACAGATCCTTCTAAATGGCCATCAAAGCAGAAAGATGCTTTTTGCTGCCAGATGGTGTACTTACGACATCTCTCTGCAGGATCTAATGGGGTCACGACCCAACAAAACCTTGACTCCTTGGCCTCATTGGAGACATTTTGTACTCTAATAAGTTTGGCCATTTAATTCTATTATTATTTCAACAGATCGGTACCGTACATAGACTATAGCAATTTATATAAAATGATTTCTACAAGCTCTTTTCTGTTTTGCATGAGTAATCATGGAAATTTGTTGAAGGTCATAGAAAAACCACATCACCTCTTTGATGGTATACTGATGAGCGTAGTTGCCTTCCAGGCAGTCGACCCGAGTTTGATTTCTTAGCTATGGCATTGATTTGGGGTCTGCTTTTGGGTTAATCTTCTTGTACCTGTACAATGAATATGAAATACTTGACTGGAAAATGTACACACCGTACAAAAGTTTCAGGTCTTTTAATGGTTATGAAAGACCTTTGTCTTATCTCACAAAGGTCACATGTATTCAATCAAAAATACAGTAAAACTATTACTAACTATATATAGTAATACAATTTAAATATGTTTAATATGTTATAAAATGCAGTTTATTCCTGTAATAGCAAATCCATATTTTCAGCATCATTACTTCAGTCTTTCTCCAGTGTCACATGATCATCCAGAAATCATTCTAATATGGTGCTCAAGGAACATTTGTTATAAAAGTTGAAAACAGTTGTTCTGCTTAATTTCTTTTCTCTTTTCTTTTTTTTTTTTTGGAAGCTATAAGAATAGATTTTATTTGAATAAAAAATCTATTTCAACCACTTGCTTGTAATTTTGATATACCTCAGAATAAAACCATAAACACAGCCCAGGAACAGCATGTTATTTAACCCTGACTGAGCAGGCAGTAGGTGTCACGAATATGTAAATGTGCACGGCTACATGTGATATCACAACCATAGAGATTTTTTAATTAGCTTTGAGACACTTTTGCAGCTTGATTTCAATAGATGGCCTTTTTGAGCATCTGAATATTGTAGCATGTTCACAATGTATCACATTTATTTAATAACATCATGGAAAATGTGTTGTTTTCATTATATGACCGTATTTAATGCATTTTAAGTAAAACGTTTGGATGTTAGGACAGATAAAATATTTAGTCAAATGTTTATATTCTTTCTCATTTACACTATTTTGAAATACATGTCCCTTGAACTGGCAAGCGTTATATTCAGCTAACCTTCAAATCTGCCAAATATTCCACATTTCTGCACTCATAGAAGGAAAGAGTGGCTCATGAGAGGAAACTGTGGCTCTCTGGATATGCATGACTTTCTAGTTTTGTTCTGCCAGCTCTCCCCTGCAGTATTTGTCCATTGATGTCTTCAGCATGGGAGAGAATTATTAAGGATCACACAGTGATTTGAAGCCATTGTAAGTGCTTGAATCGTATTTTCTTTTTTGTTAAACGGTGTCTTACCCTTCCAATGATTTTGCCATTTTCTTTGCTTTGCTATTTTTGACTTTGTCTGCAGAGACAGAACAGACCCTATCACTTCTGCCAAAGAACAAGTTCCAAGTGTTTCATTAAATTTTGGCTGCAGGTTTCCATCAAAGGAAGACGAGCGAGCCCCGTCTGATGAATGCACAGAACAGGGGGCGCAAAAAAGGTTTCTGCACAATCTCTTTAATCACAGTGAAGCGTACTCTGTCGCATGTGCACACATACACATTTGAAACCCTCCTGATATTATTATGCTCGTTGAGACCACATCACTTACTCATAATACATGTCTGCTGCGTTTCAGGCACAGATTGCTCTTACTTGAAATTTTGCACATTTGTATTCAGTTGATCACTCCACGGTTTCACAGGGAATCTGATGTGTCTCTGTAGCGATTCAGAAGCTATTACTCATTCAACAGTAGTGAATACCACAGTGCTGTGCAGCTGTATAATGCAGAGGTCTGTCTCACTGTGTGGTTACTGGGGATGAGTACTTGGAAGTGACAACAACTACAGCGAATTTTTCAGTGCTATAATTAGTTACAATAGCAGTACTTTGTGGTCAAGTCGGCTGTCATTTGTAACTGTAAAGTAACTATAAAAAGAGCTTAATAAATAATATAATATACATAACATTTTTCATGTTTACTCTTATGCTGCATTTAATTTATCAAAAATACAGTAAAAACAGTAATATTCTGAAATATAATTTTAAGGTTTTTAATAACATTTTAATATCTGTACAAATACATTTACTGTTACACCCCTACTTCAATACACAGGAGATGTTTGTGTGTTCTGCAAATACCTACAGTATATGCTAATGGCTAACTGGTGTTATGGCATAAACGTACCTTGGTGCACTTTTAGCGAGACATAAAATATGTAGCAGTAAGTACATATCACTGCAGGTTTCAGAATTTTACACTTGAGGCAGTAAAACTTTTCACACAGATTGAAAGAGTTTTGATTAATGAAGAGTAATTTTTGCACAATTACTTGAAGAATAACATGCTATAACTTCATCACACATATCCAGTTACATATCTGTGGGTTTTCAGGAAGTAGGTTGTTCGGTAGCTCATGGAGTACAGGGACGTACTAGAAAGGCAAGGAGCACCGGTTCAAATCCCATGTAACTATGGTTCTACAAAACAGTTCAAATCTGTGTAAAAGGTAGTTTTGAAATGGTACAGTTGCATCAGTTTTGCATTTGTTAATACTATTGGGTGGGTTTAGGGTTGGTTTTGGTGTAGGGCATATTACCAACATGATAGAGAATTAACTAGAATTAGCAACAGTTCCCGGATATTTCAATTCAGAACCACGGCAATACATACCTATATCAACGTAATAAATTAATGTGCCAGAGTTCATGTATTGAACCTGTGTTCTAGCACCACTCAGTGGATATTTGTCTTTGAAACTGTGGCGAAACGTGCAGTAAGGTACGTAAAAACGGTGTTGCGCAAAAAGTGCACAGAGGTACATATTTTTATGAGACCAGGCTGACTGGTGGAATTAAACCGAACTGGTATGGTTCATTATAGTTTTGATACATTGTGTTTTTTAAAAGTAAAATTTTTTAGATGAAATGTCTGAGCTATTATCATGTATTAGTATTTGTTGAAATTGTATGAATCAGCTAAATGCTGGCTGCATACAGCACAAACTCCGCCTATTCCCATCATCCCACCCTGAGCGCTCTGCTGAATTTATCTGTCAGACTAAACAAAATACGCATCCCTAGCAGCTACCCTAAAGTCCTTTACCCTTCTACTGTATGAAATTCTGCAATAAAAAAGTCTGACTCATCACTTTTAACAATCTGCTGAGAGAAAAGCCCATGTTACAGCATGACTCTTAAATGAGATGATCGTGCGCATGCCCTCGTCTAGATTGCATCTGGTTGTTTTGAACTATGATGTGGCCAAATGCTTTTTTCCTTGTTATACATCTGACCCCTTTCGATGGCACCTGCGAGACCTGCAAAACGCAATCAAATCGCCCTGGCATCTGTTCCTTCGCTGTGGGCATCTTAAACGAATGAAGTCTGTGGGATAAAAGAGGCCAGAGGCCAGTCAGTGAATGAGTTTTTGTATGTCGGTGTTATAACGGTATCAGGGAGGAAATGAAAAGAATGTTGGGGAGGGATAAAAATAGAGTGCTTTGGCAATCTGAGGATTTCTTTTCTGGGGAGAGAAATAGGAAATTAGCATCCGCTGCTGCATACATTACTGAGCTAGAGATGTGCGTAGGCTCACATGCCACCTCCTTTTCTCTTTATTTCTTTCTCTCTCACTATCTCTTTCTCTCTCTCTCTCTCGTTTCTACACACACTCTGACTCACAGCCATTCTCAGCCCACACTTCATATCTTAGTACATGGGTTGCCTGGCAGATACACTGTGTATTATTGCACAACCTGTGGATTGAAACCCAGCCAGCATTCCCACAAAAATGACTTATACCCCAAAGCTGCTGTATCTTGCCCTTTTTTGTAGTCTTCCTTGTATATTTGCAGACTTGTTCATCAGACAATTCTGTCATAGTTTTCTCACCTTCATGTCACTGTAAACCTGTAATCTGTTTTTCTTCACTTACCTTTTTAGCGTGTAAAGGTTAGCTTATAGTACACGTCTAGTCCAAAAATGCTAAATATTACATTAACACTTTTTTACATTTAATCATTTTGCAGACGTGTGTAAGTGTAAAAATGTATATTATTATATTATATTTAGTGCTGTCAAATGATTAATCACAAATAAACGTTATTGTTTGCACATTTATGTGTGTTCTATGTATATTTATTATATATTTATATAAACAACATGTTTTCCTGAAATATGTACATGCATGTGTGTGTATTTATTTATACATAATAGATTTGGATGTGATTAATTGTATGACAGCACTAATTATACTATTGTTCAAAGTTTTGAAGTTGAGGAAATTAATACTTTTATTTAACAAGGATGCATTATTTTTACAAAAAGTACTACACAGTGTTTAAACATTTTAGCACAAAGTAACATTTCAAACATGTTACCTGTTTAAAACATTGTTGATGATAATAATAAAATGTTTTTGAGCACTGTCAGCATATCAGCAAAAGTTGTAGCATATTAGTACATTAAGGGATTTGTCATACAGCATTCATGTTATAACAGTTGATTTTCATTTTTCATGTAAACAGCCCTTTAAATTAGACATTTTGCACACTCAAAAAGTCAGAAAGGTTTACAAAACATGAAAAAACCATTTCTCACTGAATCTCCGCCAGCATTCATAGAGCAGTGTTATTCTTATGACCTGTTGGTAAATTCAACACTGTGTCCTTGCTTTGATCTATTCTTATTTACAGCTTAAAATGCATTACTCTTGAACTAGTCTTGTTGGTTGACATGAGTATGTGTCACGGTAATGAACCAAGGCCCCAGCTGAGGCAGGGAGATAGGAGACGACAGGAAACAGCACATATCTCTCCATGCAAATGATCCTTTCATGCAACATTTATTTGGGTACAGGCGCTGAGCCACAAGATCACACCCTGCCTCTTGTTCGGCTGAGCAGGCACAAACCTTTTGTGTTTACACAGCATCTTGCTTTTAAATAGTTGTACAGCAAGAGCAGGACTGGCTGGCAGTAACACCCCTCACCTGAGGGCACACGACTGTGAATGATGAGAGAGAGTACAGCAAGTCACTAAGCAGTCAGAACAGCTTGCATGAGTGATGTTGTGATGATGAGGGACATGAGAAGAGACACACATGAGTTTTGCTTCGGTATGTTTGGATTTCTCATCCCTTGTCATTTCAAAGGCTCCCATTACCCCGGCTGACATGCACAGTACCAATCAAAAGTTTGGAGACGCCTAGACTCACCAGACATTAGTTTGTTCAAAATCGGCATACTGTTTCGCATTTGGGTCCATTTGTATACAAAGAGAATTTGATAAATCTTGATATTTGTCAACTAAAACCCTCTTATTAGTGGGGAATGTGAGTTCTTTTAAAGGAAACATATTATGTCTCTTTTTATACTATGTAATATAAGTCTCTTGTGTCCCCAGAAAGTTTCAGCTCAAAGTAGCCTACCTCACAGATCATTTATTAGTCACTATGGGAGCCAAATAATTTTTTCCAGATTTTTTTTTAAAGAAAGAGAATTACTAAAGCAAAGTTACTTGGTTAATATTTTTCACATATCCTTTGTTGTTAGAAGTCAGGTTTTCAAATATGTCACCTTTAATCATTAATAATATCTTCTTTTTTTTTCTCAGTTGCGCATACTGAATTCTGATTTATCTTTTTATTGTGATTTGGTATTTTATTTTTTTATTTAATTTAATAAAATTTTGTATTTTATTTTATTTTAAAATATTAAAAGTGTTTTTATCTTTTTGGGTTTTTTTTTTCTTTCATTTATTTTTTCTTTTTTTAATTTAAGATTATAATTCAGGGAAGTAACAGATTTATCCTGTTTTAGATAAAATGTAAAATGTACTTATATGTACTTGTAGATTATTCATGTTTTTGTAATTGATATTTACTTTCTTGCATTGTGCAGTGTTTATTTTATTTGTATTTCTTTTAATCATTTAATACCATTTTATTTTCCTTGGAAAATGTAAGATTATTTGGTTAAGACTTTTAGCTGGTACTGTTCCAGTTCACAAATGACATTTAAAGCTGTAAGGTTGCCTTTCTTTCACGTTTTGTTTGTTGATTAAGTTGGCCTCCAAAGACCACGATCAAGCCCCGCACACCCTCTATACACTATATACAGCATGGTAATCGTTCTTTCTCTGTGCCTCAATTTAATTTGCAGTTGGTGGCAAAGCTTTTGGACAAACTCTCAGAGGTATCCCACGTTCAGAACAAAAGCTTTTCATTTTCTGCCGTGTTTCTTGCTTCCCTTTTTTGTTCCCTCTTTTCATTTAATCCCTCCCTGCACATTATTTTGCACTCCTGTCTGCGTTCGATTGAGATTGTATCCCATTCTAACCAGTCAGTAAACGGCTTCCCTCTGCAGTTGGCCTTATCTTTTCTACTGCATGATTGTATCTCTGCACCTGTATTGCAATGCATTGCAGAAAGTATGTGTGTCTGTACACATGTGGTTGCAAGTACATCCTTTTGTTATTTTTCTCTTTGTGTGACAAGGTAATTTCAATAGGAAGTGGTCTCTGTTATCAACCTGAATGTGGCGAAGTGAAATTCTGTGAAGAATGAAATAGAAGTTATGGCTTCATTTTTCGTAATTGGATGGCAGCACTGAATTGATCAGTTGTCCTGAACAACCTCAGACACACAAAGAGACTGTGGGATTGTTCATCACATTGGAAATGTAAGTAACAGACTGGATATCAAACAATGACATTCAGCACAGAAATGAGTCTATCAGTACGAGCAATGAAGTCATTCAGGGTGGTCTCATCTTATTGACCTTGGTGCAACAATGGCACTGTCTGCCTTTCACGGCTGCATTACATTAAAGCTGTTTGAAATGATAGCTTTATGCTTAATAAACATTAAAATAGCCGTAAGCTGGGGTTTCTAAAGAATCCGCACCCTGTGGATATCTGCAAGAATTTGGTGTGCGTTGGCCTGCATTTATGTAATAGATTCCTTCCTGCAGAGAATTATCTTGCTGGATACTGTAATATGGCTGCTATGAATCATGTATGTTAAGTAAGCATGCATGTAGGACAAAAGGTCTGGGAATTTGGCATCCATTATTGAGAAAGCTAGACCTGAGAAATGGCACTGAATGAATCAACTTATTCTGTGAACCGGCACATTTCGCTTCCTTCCAAATCTAGTGAGATGAACATTTAACAGCATTTAATGGCATCATGTCAGTATGAGTAGTGGTCAAAAAGGTTGGCAGCTTAATTATGTTGTCTCCTAGGAAAGACAATACCACAGTGCAATGCTGTATGAATGAAAGGAATAATAGGATAGGAGTAGGATAGGAATAGGATTTTTTACATAATATTTGTGTGTATTTTATGCTTGTTAGAGCGTTATAGTATTAGCTTAGCAACATGCGTATGTGAAACTACATTCTCAGAAAAAAAGTGCAATAGTTTTGCTTTTGTACACTAGTGAAGTGTGCAAAAGACCTTTCATCAAAGTTGTCCTAAATGGTATAAATATGTTTTGAGCTGCCATTCAGTCTGTATGGCTTGGGCTGTTCTAAAACAATGACCAAATATACCAGAATTATCATAGGGCCTTGCATTTTTTCCGCTCCACTGCCTGTCTATGGTTTTAAAATCAACTGTGAATCGAGTCTTTAGAGTGATTTTGTATTCAGTGCTATTTGTGGAGCTAATTAAATATATACTGAAATAGTCCAGTCTCGAATGTGCAGTTAATAATAATTCAAAATAATAGGCTATGGAAAAAATATAATGTCACCTTAGAAATAATTTTCATTGCTTTCCCAGGCCAGGTAGAGCCTACTTCAGGCCTGTGAACAATGCAGGAGGTTAAGCAGAGTTTCTTTAAGTCAAACACATTTATCCTTTAATTAGATTCAGATAAATAAATTGTGTCTGTGCATTTCATCACAATTAGCCTTTGAGCTGGAATTTCTCACTTTGTGCATCCTGCCTTGTGTACGTTCACTGGTTATTTTAAATATTTAGCTTTGGCCCTATTTTGCTCATGTCTTTCAGATTGATGATCATGGACCAAGGCTAATTACCAGTATGCTGTTGCTTTAAGACTGCATTCATAAATCTTAGTTATTTATAAAGATTGTTAATAATAAGAATGACTGTAGTTCACCTTGATAAATTCATCAAGCTGGTTAATGACTCTGGTTTAAAGTTTAAATAATCTGCTTGTTTGTGCAACACACGTCCTGGTCATGTAAAACATTATTTATTGTTTGTTTGTTATATTGTAAATATGGGACAAATTGAACATGAATTAGATTTTTGTAATGCGCATGTATACTCTTAATGCAGATCTTATTTGTTTTCAGACTTACTTGTTTCTCAATGTCTCAAGACTAACAGTGAACTTCAAACACCGAGACACATGGCTGTGTTGATATGGCTAAATTTCAAACTAGTCTCATATTTACTTTGGAAGGATGAGTTGTCGCAGGGATTACCTGCGCAGCTTTGTGGGGAGCACAGAGGATGCTGGGAAAGAATGATGGAACATTTGTGCAAGCCACAGGTATCTTGCTCTATGTTTTGACAGTGAAGAAACTCCAGTCTCACTGTGTGTTCTTGCTGCAGATGCATTAATGTTGACACTCCAAATTGTCCCCAGAGACATTGTGATTGACAGTTCATCATGGGCTGGTGCCAGCTGTATATAATCCAGCAGATATTGTACTGTGCATCCATAGTGGCAGAGACCCAATTCTCGATTGTGTTTGCTAGAATCTAATGGAAGGATGATATCTGGAATGAGATTGGGGGTTGATGCCAGTTTAAATCAGCCAACTCTGGAAATCATTGAAGAAACTTGTACACTTCCAGTCAGAAATTGCGTATTGATGAGTTCACAAAAAGGTTTGTGCCCTCAAAACTCTCCTTTCGTTAAACTTTCAGCAAATATTTATTGTTAGATGTCTTTAAAAATGTATCACTGGGTAATGATATTCTGTTTAGTCGCACTTGACCTTAACAAACTCTTTGTAGATGCTTCTAACACTTGAGAGAATAATTCATGGCATGCATTAAATGCAGATAGAGCGTATACTCATTTGGCTTTCCATTGTTGCTGTTATGAGTCATCTCTAATGTGTGAAAGCAGCCTGCGCTTTGAAACACTTCGAAGAAGATAAGGTACAGTAGATGCGCTGCTGCATGTGTTAGAAAATAAAGTGTGCTTACTGGAACTGTAAATTTATTCGGCGGTGACTCAGAATGAAATCAAGCTTATTACGTTTCTAAAAGCATGAGCAATGCTGGAGGTTTCTCTTTTGTCTTTCCACTGTTGCGCAACATCTGCTCTCAACACTAAACAAATTAGACAATAAGCTCACAAGAATGCTAAAAGCAAGAAGGTCTGTGAAAGATGAAATTAAATGCAGTAATTATATATGCATGAAAATGTTGTTTTGAGTAGTCATTAAATCATTAGGACAATGTTTGCCATTTAGAAAGTGTAGCATGAAGAAAATCCATTGCCAGAATTATTTATATTAATATAAAATATTTATTTTAAATTGTACTATAGAAGTTAGTCGTTTTTTCCCGCCATGAAAATAATAGTATTAATAATAAAAGATGCTTTAAAATCATCAAAAGTGGCAGTGAAGACATTTATAATGTTGCAAGATATTGCAATAGTCTTTTAAACTTTCTATTCATGAAAGAATCCTGGGAAAAAATATGTATTACAAATTCCATGAAAATATTAAGCAGCTCAACTGTTTTCAAAATTGATTAAAAAAAATGCTTCTTAAGTTGTAAAAAAGTATTTAAATAAAGAAAAAATACACAGAAATAGAAAGATGTTACTTAAAATGTAAACAATCTTTTTGATCACAAACTTCTGAACGTTACAATATCCAATATCCTGTGGGTCCTACTGTAAGTGCCATAACTTGAAAAGAAAAGTTGTTTCAGAGGAAGCAGCGAGTTCTAAAATGTCACTTTAAGGTTACCGTACAAATACTTTTTTCCATTCACAATAAGACGAGGAGCGCCTATTAAAGCAAAAAGGTCCATTTGGATTTTATTTTGACTCTAAAGCACTTTTTCAGGCACAGAGTGTCTTGCTGAGCAGAGGATGAGCTTACAGCGGCAGAGCTCTGACAAAAAGCTGAATATTCACGTCTCCCAGGACCTTTTCCCCAACAAGAGCCCTGAGCTGATTACACCCCCTCCTCCCCTTCATCCTCGTAATGAACACGAGCAAAGAGGCCCCTGAACTTCACCTCCTCCGTCTCCCCCATCTTAACGAGATCCTCTCCACACTTCCACCATGAGCCCTCAGCCTAATCTGTGGAGGCACTGAGGTATTATTAGAGCCGCTAGAGTCCTCGGAGGAGACTCCAGGAGCGCGAGGCCTGGCAGATGAGATGGGCTATAGGGAGGTGCACAGTTCCATTAAGATGGCATTCACCAAGGGCCTTTGTTATCATTGATCCTAACGCTTTCAGGGAGCAGCGAGACTTACTGATCCATGACCATCTCATCTGTCTTGCAGGGTTTGAGGGAACTCGCTGTGAAATTGATAGCGATGACTGTGTCTCAAGACCTTGTCAGAACCAAGGCCATTGTCTGGATGGGGTCAACAGTTACAGGTCTTTTTGCCTTTTATTTCTAATTTTAGTTCTCTGTTGTGTTTGTTTGTGTTTCAGCAGATATGTGTTAAAGGGACAGTTCACCCAAAAAAATGAAAATCCTGTCATTAATTAGTCAAATCCAATGTTGCTGTAAATTTCTATCAAGTTTGATATTGCTTAGCACTTTTCACAAAGAAAGCATCATGTAACTTTTTCCTCCATGAAATGATGGTTCACAGTCATCATGTCTGTCAAGTTCTAAAAAGAACAAACAGCACCACAAAAATCCAACAGAATGTGCAAACAGTCTAAAGAGCATAGTGACAGAATTGTTATTCTTGGGTGAACTATCCCTTTAAGACCTCACAAGACAATATCAACATACAGTGAGAAACTGAATTTGTTGAAAAGTCTGTTCTGCAATATTTTAACTGCAAGAATTGCTTATAAAATAGGATCTTGCTCATATCTGATCTTAAAATACTTTTTTAATAAATAATTAGAATACACATTTTATACTAAAAAAAAAATATTCATATGATAATACATTATTAATATTGTAATACATTAATAGTAATTAAAAATGTGTGTTTTTTTACATATGCATACATTTTAATTTATTCATTACAGTAATACCAAACAAAAACATCCAAAGGTTATTTAAATGTTATAGGAATAACTATTATGTACAACTAGATTTTGTGCGTGTGCTGGAATGGCCCATTTCAGATCCTGGCTCCACATTTAGTTGGATTGAGGTCAAATTCTGACTTGACTTCTGCTTTTGCAGCTCAGTTGTTGTTCTACAGTTCCCAAAGCAGCCTATTTACTTCTTCTAAAGCACAGTTAAGGTTTGCTATTTTCCAAACATAATACTGTATTTATCAGAAAGGTCCAATTTTGGCTTGTATGCCCACATGTCTGTTTTAGCACAATTGAAATGACAGTCATTTATTTATTTATGGAGGAACCGTCTGTAGTTTTTGTTAGGTCAGTCTTACTATGCAGTATATTCTTATGCACCCATCATATGCACTTTTCATCAAAGGTTCTGCAATGTGCATTATAGTGATCTAATGTGACAGGGAAAAAAAGTTTATAATATTACAGAGGATGAATGCTTTTAGTTTGAACTTATTATTCAAATTCTTATATTTCTTTTATCAAATAATCCTGAAAACATTATCGGTGTCACGCTGTGTGCGTATGACGGGCGAAGACTGCATTGTAAATCAAACTTCAACTTTAAGAATTCAACCAGCAAAATAACAGACAGGAAATACACATTAAAGTAACCTTAATAACCGACAAAAGACAAGACAACCTAAACGGGCTTTTAAACATGAGGACATTAGTGAGAAATCAGGATAGGTGAGGAACACAGGTGGATCGGGTAACTAATTAACTAAACAAGAACAGGAACATGACCAAATTAGGAAACACAGGAAGTAAGAAAACAAAACCAAAACTAACTAGTGACATATAACAAAGACAAGGGCGTGACAATCAGTTTCCAAAAAACAGTTTTATTTATTGTGTTCAGTGATGATGATTATAACAAATCTTTCTTGAGTACCACATATTAGAATTTCTTTAAAAATAATTATAATAAAAATAATAATAATAATTATAATGTGAGACTGGGGTAATGATGCTAAAAAATCAGCTTTACTATCACATGAATAAATTACTTCTTTAAATTATATTAACATAAAAAACTGTTATTTTAATATTTTAATAAAAATTGCATTAATTTTCAACCTTGATAAGCATAAAACAATTTCAAAAATATTTAAAATTATGGACCCCAAACTTTTAAACAGTAGTGTATGTCTTAATTATATTGGGGTAAAATATCAAAAAATTCAATTTGTAAATAATAAAGGGTTTCTTTTATTGAAATTAACTGGATACATGTATATGGTTGAAGTTTATTATAATTATTATTAAGCACCTTTTAAATAGTAATGTGTTATTGTCAATATAAAATCCCATTTTGGTTGCATAATCCCAGATAAACAACAGATTTTTTTTTCCCCACAACTGTAAACCGATCCTTTTTTTTTGTCATCTCCATGCAGCTGTTTTTGCAAGCCAGGTTTCTCAGGCCAACGCTGTGAGGAAGACATCAATGAGTGTGCATCCAACCCCTGCCAGAACCGAGGTGTCTGCCAAGACCTTGTGAACGGGTAAGTATCATGGCAACACCGAATTGCACTTTTTCCACTATGTACCGCAACCCTCATAAATTGATTATGATGTAGGAGCCCAAGTATCCTCTCTGAACTGTTTGTTTTTACTAGACAGTCTAGAAATGAGACACGTTTGAGAGATGCTGGTATTGCTTCAGCTTATAATGAAGGTCCTTCTTCATCCTTGACTTATATAAGCTGATGGTCTAAACACAAGTGAGAATAGTTCAGCTGGTTCACATCACGCCTCTATATTGGCTTTCCACTACTAGATCTTCTCCTCGATGTGCTTTAATGGGCGCCCCAGGGCCGCTCTTGGTTCAGTCCGACATATGGGCAGAGGAATCCCGAGGCCAATTTGAGTCCTAAATGGTTTGTCTCCACTTTGTCTCCTATCATGTACGGGCTCCCCTGTGATCATCTGCTCCCAGCGTTCTGACGGAATTGCTTCCGTCTGAGGGATTGCACTTCAGGTGTTTCCGTTTGCTCACAACTTATTCTCTTCCACACAAATTCACTTTTGACACGGCAGGAATTGCTCTAGAGGAGATCGTTCTCAGCGGAGCTCTTTTACCTTGTCCTGTCAGAAGTTGGCGTGTTTGTATGTAGTTTACTGACACTAGTATGTTACAGATGTTTGCTTTGATACTCCTTATAGGTTACAGCATACAGGATGTTGTTCAAGACCAAGGTTGGGCTAGAAAATAATTGTTTTCTAACAGGGTAGTTTTTTTTTTTTGCAAGCAATATATATCATTTTATAATATTTGTGTACACTTAAACTTCGTTGGATCTCAACATACTTTTTTGTTTTCTATACATTTGTTTCCTTTTGTTTATTGCGCTACAACAGTCATTGTTTTTAATGTTTTAATGTTGTTAATATACTGAAACTTCACAAGGGGTATTGCCCATTAATATTTAATTTTGTAAGGTTTTAGTTGACGTTTTGCTTTATTTTACTTACTTGTGTTGCAGTTTGCTGTCAGATCTGATATGTTTGAAATAACATGCTTTGGCTGCATTTCAAATGAATTTTGAATTGTTAAAAATGTTTATATGTAAAAGTATATGTCATTATTTACAGAAGTAAATAAGCCATTTTTGGTTGAACAGAGTCAGTAGGTTTCAGTAAATGGGGAAGATCTTACATTTATAGCATTTTTTTATAGTGTATTAAACACTTTTATTTCAAAAGATCAAGGAAAAACATCTTTAAAGACAAAATGTACTACGCCTAGCAGAACATACAGTACAAAACTAAGGGAAAATATATAAAAGAACACTAAAGTGAACAAAACAAGCCAGCCTAAAATCACAGTGGGATACAAAAAAGTGTGAATATATGCTATGGAGATTCCATCACTGAACCACCGAAACTGGCCAAATGCTCACCGATTAGACAGGTGACAGGATATTTGAAACCGAGTCAGCTTGTCAGTCATTTTGTCTGATGATAGCAGCAGCCATAGTCATGATTAACAGACATGCTTCAGATCTTTTTGCTGTCAATCAGACTTTTTCCTGTTTGTCAGTTTCCCTTAAAAACACTTCATGCAGAAATGGTACCATTTTGTTTGGCAGACATCTGTGTCACTGTCAGGGATTTTAAAAAGGAGATTTGGCTAATAATGTTATTTTTGTGCATTTCCAGTTTCCAGTGCAACTGTGTCGCCGGATATTTTGGAACGCTTTGCAACCTGGACGTAAACGAATGTGAAGCTTCCCCCTGCCTCCATGACTCTGTGTGCATCAACAAACCTGGGGGATTCATATGTGTCTGCCGTACAGGCTTCTCAGGTACGTCCCCCTCAGCCAGAACCAGAGACACAAAATCAATGAGAGAAACCAGGGCTTATCGTGTCTACATGGGCTGCGTTCCCCAGCCTGACAGATTCTCAGTGGAAAGAACACACAAATAGCTCATCAGCACATTTACCACTTTAATTAGATCGCACACTCCCACCAATATCTACACACACACTCACATACACAGATTCACCTTGAGTTAACTAAAACACCTCATCCTCTGCATTTTAATCAAGCACTTCCTCGTCTCCTCAGTCCTTTTTATTTTTTCACTATTTTCCTCTTTCCACAGAGTGATCTCATCCTTATTTGTGGCCGTTCATTCATTTTTGTATGCTTGGATAGGCGTTGCAATTGTACAAGGTCATTGTATTGAAAGCATCTAAATGTAAACACTTCATAAACACACAATCCTCGAAGTTTAGAACTCAGAAATAAACATGTATCCTTGCTGTTGATTATGTGAAAATGATTAAGGATTAAAAAAGATAAAAAACCTTTTTTAAATGCCAAATATACTTATGAATTAAATCTGAAGCTGAAATTGTTACCTTAAGGAGATACTGTATTTCTTCCTGATAAATCCTTTAAATTTATAACCTAATTTGTTTAGTGTGATTTTAAATATAATTTTGGCTTTAATAACGTAACTTGTTTCCTGATTAAAATCTTTTAATTTAGATGTTAGGCCATTTATTTTTTTAGGTAATTTGTTTTTCAGTAAATGTGCTAGTTTAATTAACATACACTACCACTGAAATGTTTGAGGTCAATTTCTAATTAAGAAATTAACACTTGTATTCAGCAAGGATGCATTAAGGGACCAAATCAGCATATTAGAATCATTTCTGAAGGATCAAGTGGCACTGAAGACTGGAGTAATGATGCTAAAGATTCAGCTTTAATGTCACAGGAATAAATCATATTTTAAAAAATGTGTTTAATATTTTTAGAATATTTTACAGCATTCCTGTTTACTTGTATACTTTTATCCTGTATACCTTTAATCAAATGCAGCTTCGATAAAATACACTGCAGGCAAAAACTTGTCAAATTTGAGATTTTGGGCTTTTTGGTATTTCATAAAATATTTTTTCAGACTAGACTAGACTAAACATCTAAAAGACAATGTTAAGTGTTTGTTTGATAGCACTTTCTCTATTTGTATCAACAGATTTCAATTACAATACATATTTTTAAAGGCCCTTTTCTCAAAATTAGTTACCCTTTCAGTCGAATCACTTCGACGTTACATATGGGATCTCGCATGAGAGACCGATCGTCTTCGAGCCGTT
>JAUMHE010000062.1:16594807-16605747 GCA_032359235.1 Enteromius mattozi | reverse complement strand
AATAAGAATATTTTATTCATTCAGATCTAGGATGTGTTATTTTAGTGTTCCCTTTATTTTTTTGAGCAGTGTATATACATACATGAGTGTGTATATATAAATAATAAATATACACAGTACACACATATACTATGTAAACAAAAATGAATGTGACAGCACTATAGAGTTATGTTTTATTTAGTATTAAATTTTTTATGTTTTAATAATACATTATTTGGAATATTTTATATCTGAAAGGTGTATTTTTAAAATGGTAAAACAAATATTTTAATTGAAATTCTATTGATTGAAATTAAAGGAAATAATCATCAGTTATGATTTTTGATAATTGTTCAGCTGGTTCTCGCTTTCTGAAGCTGCAAAGCACTTGAGATTTTCAACTCTTTCTCTGCTATTTAATCTTCTGTGTAGTGTTTATTTTTTTCTTTTTCAGACTTTTTTTTCTTTCACTGGCTTTCTTTGTGCTGCTCTAGTTCTCTCTTTCTCTCTCTCTCTTTTTTTTTGGTCTCTCGGATAGAAAATCTGATAACTCGCTGTAGGTTTGAGAAGTTCCTGCAGAGAGGAGTAATTGAGGAGTGGAGGAGAAGATTATATGTTTTTTTTCTCTCCTCTCAGATGAGTACAGTGAGTACCCTTAAGAAAGCCAACATTAGGATTAACCCAACAGCTTTATAATCTCTCCCCTGCTTGACTTCTCATATTCTACAAAGTCTGATAGGACGGCGCATTATTTGTCAAATCAGACAAGGAAATGCCGATTAAGAGGGTTTTGTATAATCTCATTAGGAGCGCTGACAGTGTAAATGTATTGTCTGTGAAGCGAGGCCGGTGTGCACTTCCTTACTATCTTCAGTCTTGATAGTGTCGTATACGAAGCAGTGAGTTAGAAAGTGCTTGATTGATGGCTGACTACAAACAGCATGTCGTGACTGAATATCAAAACCCAATTCGTGTTTTGGGGTTAATACGATTTTTACAGTTAATTCATACCCAGTTGATACACTGACACTTTATTGTGTTTTCAGATGACTATCCACAGGGAAATAAATTCATTACGGCTTAACCAGGAGGTCAATATGAAGGGAATTAACAACGGTCCATGAATGAGCAATTGGGAAAAACACTTTAATTAGAAGATGTTAATGATCTGCCTCATTGTTATGTTTTAGTTCCTTTTATTTATCCATGTTGCCTTCGAGACACACCAAAACACTTCAGTGTGAAGAACAGCGCAGAGTAAGAAAGGTTGAAAACTTCTTTAGTGACAAACACCACGGGTAGTTGCTTGTTTTCTCACTGGCTGTGTATTGAGCAGTGAGTAATTGAAATAAAGCTTTAATTTATTGTCAGAGCATGACCTGAACCGCGACTGATGGCGTCGCTTTCGCCCCAAAGTGACTGAATTATTTGTTTAGCCGAGAGTGAATTAAGTTTACATTCCTGTAATATGAGCATATGATTCATAATGTTTAAAAGATCACTTCTGCTCTTTATTTAGATGTCTCGGGGCTTTTGGAAATGCCTCCATTTGTTTGTGTAGTTACAGGGAGGAAGAATAATGGCTGTCTGCTCTTTAGTATCGCAGCTCTTTGGCTTTCGTTTTTATCTCTGTCATTTGTCAACCTGTCCCTGGGTGTCTACGGAGTCTCACTCGCCTCTGGATTTTACAGGCTCTTCTCAACTTATTGAATTTACAGCTTTTTTCAAGGTAAATTATGACCTATTAGGGTGTTTGTTACCGAACCTTTTTGCAGTGGCTTTTACGTCATTCAACTTGGTCATAAATCCAGGTTAGAGAATAATGCACTTTGTACCCAGTGACTGCACCATTTAGAAACACACAAATTTGAAATATCTTGCAAATTAAAGTACAAATACTTGAAATGACCACTATTGGTGCTAAAACACTCCCATTGAACACCTCAAATCAAGACAAATCAAGAGAAAAAATGACACAATAAATGTAAGATTGAATGCCTCACAAAATGGTTATAGATGTTAAATTTTGTATTTCAAATCAAATTTTAGATGCTTTCAGAATTATGGATTGGCATAAGCTACTATATTTCTGCTATTTGATTATATTAAAGGTTGATAAAACATCCTTTGAAAATGTGCTTTTTAACCTTATTAAAGATCTTTAAACTGTTGGACTCATCTTAATTTAAGGCTAATTAACTTGAGCCTCATCTATACTTGCTTTTCATCTCTGCATTTTAGTTTGGGTTTTTGCAAAAATGTACCACAATGTTCTTGTACAGCTACCTTTATTAATTTTTTCCACCTTGATGTCCGACATCACCTTGATATCCACAAATTTCTAAACACTGAATGTAATGTATTTATACAGGATTGATTTTTTTCTTCCTAAAGGTAAATGGTGCGAGCTGAACGTGGATGAGTGCGGATCTAATCCATGCCGAAACAACGGGAGGTGCATCGACGGTCTTAACGGTTACCAGTGTGTGTGCTCCAGAGGTTTCATTGGCTATCACTGTGAGAGAAACATTGATGAGTGCTCATCCAACCCCTGTGTTCATGGGAGGTACATTAACCTTGCTGAGCTGTAACAATGTGTGTTTCAAGCTTTGTGATTGAGAGCTTTGTAAATGGCCATCACATCCATTCTGAAAGAGATGGTACCTGTGAGTCTTTTAAAAAACTAAATGTGCTTGCAATCCTTCTTGCCAACTCACTCTCAATTAGCTGTTTGGCAGTCTGGTACTCAGTAAACACAACATAATTAGTCATTACCAGCTGTTTCTTGCACTTTGAGCATCTAACCAAGTTACAGTAATAACTTGATTTTACATAAAGTGCTAATGCCTTAAATAGTCACAGTTTGGGTGGAACATATTTTCCCCTCGGGAACTGCACTTGGGGAATCATCTCAGCTCTGTCGTTTTGAAGTGTTAATATGTTGTAGACTGCATGCTTTCAATGTAATAATAAGGACTCAACAATAACTACATTAGTTAACATAAACTAATGACAACCAATACTTACTCTTAGTTAATCTTAGTTTCAGCATTTACTAATGCATTATTAAAAATTGCACGTTTTGTTTGTAATATTAATTCATGCACTGTGAGCTAACACAAACTAACAATGAATAACTGTATTATTATTTAACTAACATTAACAAAGATTAATAAAGAGTATTAAATGTAGTGCTCATTGTTCTTTTGTGTTAATTAATCCATTCATGTTAACAAGAGACACCTTATTGTATAGTTACTGATTTTTTTTTTTTTACTGTCCAGATAAACAACACATTTCTGGAAATTCACCTATAATATAACTTACCAGCTATAAACTATTAACGCACATAAATAAATATTTAAGCATATTTATGCCTCCAGCACAATCAAGAATAAATCTCATTTGATTAGTTAATTATAGATATATTACTACTACTACTGTATTCTCTCAATTGTTTGTTTCACAATTACTATTTTCCATTTGAATTTATTATAAAATGTTATTTATTTCAGTGATAGCAAAGATAATTTTTTTTTCAATCTTTACTTCAGTCTTCAGTGTGATATTATATTTCAGAAAACATTTTAATATGGTGATTTGATGCTCAAAAATATTTCTTATGGGTATGAAGTCATTACATTAATTTCCAAATTATTGCAAACTTTTGTTTGCAAGTGTGTACATCAAGCTGTGATAATGCCCAATACATCAGGCAAAAGGTTTTCATTTGTAAGGCATGAAAACACATATATGTGATCAATAAATGTCTTTGGTGGCTTGTCAAAATTCTCACGCTGACCCTGGGCCGTCTTTATTGTTGAGCCCTGTAGAATCTAGAAATGAAAGGGGACACAGTTCATGCAGATAAACATGCTCAGGTTTATAAATAGATGCATCTTTAAATTTTATAATGCCATTATGCTGCTTATGAGTTTTTAGGGTGGATAAAAGATACGGGTTGTCACCCAACATTAGCTGTTAAACCGGGAAATGAGCTGTTTAATCACAGCCTAGTAAATGTTGCACTTGCACATTAATTAACCATCAATGTGACTTTATCAAGACAGCAGGAGTGTGAGAGCTGCAGTGGCATGTACGACATGACTTTCTAACATTTATAATATGAACTGACTATATATTATTTACAAGACCCTCATTTATGAAAATCATTTATACAAGCTTGTTGTTTTATTAGTCCTGCTGTTCTGGTGTGTTTTATACACTGTACTGTAAAGCCTCTGTCAGAAATCACTGCGCAGGTAAATGTGGATGAGGTTGCAGCTTCATCGCCATGTAAAATCATCTCTCATAAATCATAAATAATGAATGCGGATGTCAGGGCACATAAACAATCTCTTTTGTCATTGCAGTTGCCTGGATGAAATGGATGCATACAGCTGTCAGTGTGAGGTTGGATGGACCGGTCACAGATGTGAGATCAACATTAATGTAAGCATGTTCTTTTTGAGATTCTCAGGTTGTTAGTGCATCTTGTAAGTTATCGGAGCATGAGTTATTATTGTTTTATATAATGTATGTGTGGGTATGCATGTACATATTTAAATTATTGCATTCTAAAAATATAATTTATTTTACATGTAGTATTTTTAGAGTGAATTAAATAAAACTATTTAATGCTGTGAGTGTTTCTCAATACAATGGCTGAAGGACTGTTAGTATATCTGACGCCTTTCTCTCTACAGACCAACATCATCAATCTCTGTTTATTTTTTTCTCTCTTTTGGAAAGTCATAGAAATACTATCATTCATTTGTCTTTCTCTCTTGGAGCGCAATACATATATAAAAAGTTAAATATAAAAAAAAAATCCATTATGAAACCAACAGCGATGACGCCAATTCCCATTGGTCGTTTTACATGCATTTGCATAGTGAATTTTGATTGCCCTTTTTATTGCATCTTCTATATAGCTGTCTCACACTGCAAAGGCAGTGTCTCTTATGTAGATTCTCATACACAGTGGACAGAAACGTGAATGTCATAAAAATGCCAAAACCTAAAAGCTTACACGCTACTCTCTCTCTTCCTTGCCAGCATTGGTATTTCCTTGAGGAAATGTAAATCTAGTTGAAAATCTTCAACTGAAAGTTATTTAGCATATAAAATCAAATAAACAGAATGCAGGTATGCAGAAATACAAACTGTTTTGAGATTATAAAACATGGTGCATCCATTTACAGAATCATAAATCAAAATGAATATGCACATTGTGTCAGATAGAGAAGGCCGTGTCTGTCCAGCGAGTCCCCAGGTTGTAATGAAATCAAAGTTCAAGGTTTAACAGTGATAGTGAGTCTCTGAGACCTGGCCACCATATTTCATTGTGAAGACAGAGAACTATCATGTAAAGCTGTTAGGACAGAATACAGCATCACACAAGTACAAACCAGAGTCTGTGAACAAGAGCTATGACACACTTTTCATTAGACCCTCTATCGACAGGTTTTGACATCCAGCACTGCCACAAGTGGCTGTCTGTGCCTTTTTTCCTATAAATGGGGTGATTTGTGTTACTTTCAGTAACGATAACAATCAAATGGAGTGGATAGGTTGTGCTGCCATTGGTGGCTTGTGTAGGCATAAACCCGGCTGGAGGTCCTTGTCAGAACAAGTTGGTTTATTGTCATTTCTCTGTGGGAAAAATACAGTGCCTGTTGAGCCACATTGCAAAACACATCATAGCTTTTTTGTTTTTTTTTTTTTTTACAAAATCAGCTTTTAACACAATGATGGTGAATATACAGTAATTAAAGCAATTTACCCAAAATTTTAAATTCTGTCACTCATTTACTCACCCTCAAACAGTTGTTTGATTCCCCATTGATTTGTGCAGTATGAAAAAATAAATCCATAGTAGGAAGACCATAGGGGTCATCAACTGGTTACACACATTCTTCAAAATATAATTTGTATTCAAAAGAAGCAAGAAATGCATACAGTTTTGGAAAAGCTTAAAGGGTTGGTTCACCCATAAATGAAAATTCTGTCATTAATTACTCACCCTCATGTCGTTCCAAACCCATAAGACCTCCGTTCATCTTTGGAACACAAGTTAAAATATGTTTGATGACACCAGAGAGCCATCTGACCCACCATAGACAGCAACACAACTGAACACTACAATATGGAGAATCCCCATAAAACATGGAAACCTGTGTATGTGTGTTCAAACATTTTTCAAACCTAAATAATATATATTTCTGTTCGTAAGTTCACATAACTTTGGTTGTTAATATAATGTTTTTTGTCTTTGAGTGGTCTGGTCTGGTCTAGTGGTTGTAATGTCAAGTCTGGTAATTGGTTCAATTTTCTAACTGGTTCAGCTGAAAGGTTGCTGGTATAGTGCGAGGAGCAATCCATAAGCCATCACCATTGTGCCCTTGAGCAAGGCACTTATTCCCAGGTTGCAGCAGGGGGGTTGTTCAAGTTCATAGCTGCGTTCTAAGTCACAGAATCAAGTTCAACTGGACCTGCGTGGTGATAAATAAAGATTCTATTACATCTTCACCATTTGTGCTCTACGCTGCCCTATAAAAGCAAAGCATATTTGATTTCATACTGTTTTCTCTTAATCAGAGCATAGTTGAGCTAAACCATCATATGAGAAACCAGATTAGTTGTAGATGAGGTCTATTCATTTTAAAGATCCCCTAATAATTTATTCCCTAGCGGTGGTTATTGCAACAATGAAGGTGAATCGGCTAGAAATATCACTAATCAGAAATCAAAAAGTACTTCACAGGAGACTGAGAAAGAGTGTAAGCTTCATTCTACCTGACCTCCTGAAATATATTATCTGGCCTAGATTCATATTCTAAACTTCCAATGACAACTATGATAGGATGGAAAGGTCAGACATATTGTCGGGTTATGTTAGATTTGGAAGAATGGAGCACCACAATCTCCTGAGAAGAGATGGAAATCAAGAACTGAAAGGCAAAAGACTGTAATTTAACGCATAGTATAATAACTCATGTTATTATATGATGCAATTCTATAAATGCTCTGACTAGTTTGTTTGCTTTTTGAGAATAGATTGTGTATGTATTTTTGTGTATTTAAGTTATTGCATTTTTCAAATTATGCTGTTCATAATTCCTACAACAGGAAAACTCAAGATTATCCAGCAGAATATTATACATATATACTATATATATGTACCATATATATATATATATATATCTATATATATATATAGATATATCCTGCATGGTTTAGATGTTGGGGATTATTTTCTGAATAACAAGCACAGGATCATCTAAACACAAGTGTCTGATTAAAATGCTTCTATCCCTAATTGATTTAATACCTAGCACGGCCTTAAATGTACCCCTGAGATAAAACACTTGGCCATTTGGAGGACTTCAGAGGCTTGTTTGGAATAAATCATTAGCTGCTGTTTGCTCCCGTAATGACTATAGGACAAGATCTGCCATTCTGTTTGTATACTCACTTACAGTATCAACTCCACTAATGTACCATATATCTTTTTATACGAACATCTTTAAATCACAGAAATGTAATTAAATTTAGCTGTACGCATGCAGTAAAAACTGTATTAGTGCCCTAGCAAAATGGTATGATCAAGCAGTAAAAGTGATTCATTACAAATTATAGTAAACATTTGGCTACCAGTCCATGAAATATTGGTTGCGTGTAAAGAAATCATTGGCGTACATGGGATTTTGGATAATTTTGATACTTAAACTGGCATCCATTTACAATGCTGAGGAAAAAAAGAATTAACGTTTAAATATCCTATATGATGTGATATACGATGCAGACAGTATATATCATTATGCAAAAAGAATCACAAATATTACGACCTTGATGTTAATATAATATTGTTTTGCAAAGTTAATTGCAATTACCCTTATTTTTCTGTTTTCTGTTAGGAGTGTGAGACTCATCCTTGTCTTAACGGAGGCTCGTGTGTGGATCTTCAGGACAAATACGCCTGCATATGTGCTGAAGGTTTTACTGGAAAGAACTGTGAGATTGACCAGAGTGTGTGTTTGCAGACGTCCCTGAACTTCTCTCTGTGTTTCAATGGAGGGACATGTGTGGATGGACCAGGGACCAACTTCACATGCAGGTAAATAAAAGGCTCTAGTTGGAGCTTCTGGTGTTTTTGTGTATGATGTTTAACAATATTACTCTAGCTGTCATCCTAATTTCTTGGTGCCTTGTGGAAAGAGTTTTCTGTCCAGGGCTGCATTTATAGTAGAGAGCATTGCTGGTACTGTACTTATCCTTGTGATGCTTTTCAGAAAATAAATTAAGGCCTTAACATCTCAAAGTAATAAGTAAAAATTATAAAGTCACGGCATTAAATATTGTGTACATTCCCAAAAATGTATGACTTCCTCAGGGTTATTTTATTTTTTATTACTTTGTTTGTTTGTTTTTCAGTACAAATATCTAAATATTCTTAAACTCTAATACATTTTTATGAGGTGCAAATGTAAAATTAAGTCATAATTAAACCTTTTTTTAAGTTAATCATAAGTACATCAAGTTGTTTTGTCTTTGAACTTTTGCAACTTTGAAGTGTTGTTAACACAATTCATTGTGTGCTCCCTAGACATTTACATTAAAAGAACATATTGATTTATTGTGTGCCCTTTTGTCACGTTATGCCGGTGTTCGCTCTTCAGTGGAGGCAAAGAATCGAAGGCAGGATCTCACGAAGAGGAACATTTATTTAAACACACTTGGAGAGTGCTGAACGGGTGATACACACGGTGCAGAGACATTACCTTCAACGACTGACAGTGAACACAAGACAGAGCGTGGTTTACATAGACAGAGTAATCAAAGACATAACACGGGACACCTGGAACACACAGCTGGCGGAGAATGAAACACTAAAGGCAAGGGGCGGAGTTACAGATTGGGAGAAGACACGAGGGAACAGGTAAGTAAACAAACATAGAGCACATGGACAGAGAAACATACATTGAACACGCCTACGGCGTGACATAGCCCCCCCCTTAAGGCGTGGCTTCCAGACACGCAAGGACATTAACAGGAGGGAGGTGGAGCGGAGGCGGCACAGCACATAGTGAAGGGGGTGGGTTGGCGGGGCGACCAGGAGCTGGACGGAGCATTGTCTCTGGAGGCCTTCCAGGCCTGATATAGTTCATCCTGGTCCATGGTGGATCGGGCTCCTCCATGGACCACCAGAAAGACACCTGCCAGGGTGGAGCAGATGGCGAAGATGCCCACCTGGGCGAACCAGACGGTGGAGACGCCCACCAGGGCGGAGTAGACGGCGGAGACGCCCACCTGGGCGGTGCAGACGGAGGAGATGCCCACCTGGGCAGATCAGACGGAGGAGACGACCTCCAGGGCGGATCAGACAATTGTGACGTCCATCTGGGCGGATTGGATGGCGAAGACGCCCTCCAGGGCGAAACAGACAGCGGAGATGCCCTCCAGGGTGGATCCGAGGAAGGAGACGCCCTCCAGGGCGGAGCAGACGGAGAAGACACCCTCCAGGGCGGCGCAGACGGAGGAGATGCCCACCTGGGCCGATCAGAAAGCGAGGATGCCCTCCTGGGCCGACCAGACAGCGGTGACTCCCTCCTGACCGGTTCAGGGCAAGACAGAAATTCACAGGCCTCCGTGGGTAGTACAGCCATCAGTGAAACCTCTGGAGACTCTACGGCTAGAACCGACATCTCCAGAGACCGTGCAGTCACTGACGGACCCAACGGAGCCTCGGAATCACTGACCGGTTCAGGTGGCTCGGGCCATGATAAATCAGAGTCACAGACCGGTTCCGGTGGCTCGGGCCATATCACAGTCATTGATAGGCTCTGGAGGCTCGGGCCAAAGGAACTCACAGTCATCGACGGGCTCAGGCCTGCTCCCCATCCCACCCCTCCCCATCGTAACCCAGACACAATCACCCCTCCCCAAAAAATTCTTAATATTATTCTTAAATAAATGGACCTTAATCAAACCTGAGGAAACCCTCAGTAAATATAAACAATCAGACTGGAAATAATTAGTTCACTTAAAATTATTCAAAAGCAATAATTTGCTCATAGACAAAACACCACTAACATGTAAGAGCAGGCTGATCAAACTTACATTTAGGCCTACTTGCTTTATTTTAAAATATATAACTTGTAATTGTACCTGCCATACACTGATTCAGACACATTTCTGCAATTTCTCTTGGTTCTTTCTAAAGGTCTGCCAGAGTGGATGATTATGCAGCAGCTGCTACAACATTATCGCTGAACTAAAGGGCTAAAATTGTGTTGTGGTGCACTGCACATTCTGCATAAAAGGGCCCATCCAACACATAACATATCTCATTATCTCTTCCTCATAAGACAGTATTCTAATGTGAATAAGCCCCCTGTCCAGAGTCTCTGATTAGCCCGGGCGATAATGCTATTTGCAATTCTCATCGTGTCAGGTGGACAGATGCACGGACAGACAGACAGCTGTGGAATGAGAAAGCATTGTTTGTCCAAATGAGGCCTCATTGGATTGATTTTCTCAAATGGAAAACAAACGCCCCCATCCCACTTTGTGTTTACTCTCATTTGAAATCACTTGCAGACTGATGACTAGCAGGCCGATTTTATTAAAGCCTGTCTCATTTGGTAATGGACAAAAGCACACATTTTAAAGACCAAAAAATTGGAGCTCAATCAATTTTAAATCAGCCTCCATCGTTTTGCATAATGTTAAAGATTCAGAACAGATTGAGAGCTGATATGCTGGTATGAAAGCCATTAAAACTGCCACATAAAGAAAAGATGCCTCTCATATGGTGTTAGCTGACTGCATATATATGCATATATATATACTGTATATATATACACACTGCTCAAGAAAATAAAGGGAACACTAAAATAACACATCCTATATCTGAATGAATGAAATATTCTTATTAAATACTTTGTTCTTTACATAGT
>JAUMHE010000062.1:16532139-16591221 GCA_032359235.1 Enteromius mattozi | reverse complement strand
TCTCTCTGGCGAGTTCCCATATGTAACGTCTCCGTTCCCTCCTTCAGGGAACGTGGGTTACGTTCGTAACCTAGACGCTTTTACCAGTAGGTACAACTGAGTATCATCAGTATATACACAAAAAATTTAACATCATGTCTCGTAATAATATATCCCAAAGGACACATATATAGATTAAAAAGAAGTGGGCCTAAAATGGATCCTTGCGGCACTCCACAAGTAATAGGAGCAACAGATGAAGAGAATTTACTAACTTCAACAGCAAAAGACCTGTCCCTAAGATGTGAGTTGAACCACTGCAAAGCAATCCCCAATGCTAAACATCTTTTCTAACTGGCAGAGAAGAATATTGTGGTCAACAGTATCAAAAGCACTATGTAATCACTATTTTTACCACTATCAACTGCAAGTAAAATATCATTAAAAACTTTGAGCAAAGCAGACTCAGTGCTATGATGGACAGAGAAACCAGATTGAAGAGGTTCCATTAACTTAGCTTCATTCAAAAAGGGGATCAGTTATGAGTATACCATTTGTTTCTAAAAGTTTAGATAAAAATTATGACTTAGAAACAGTTGATAATTATCAAAGCACCCTTTCTCCAAACCCTGTTTCTTCAGCAATGGTTGAACTACAGCAGGCTTAAAACATTTTGGAACCACCCTGGCAGTTAAGGATGAGTTAGTCAATAACGAAATGGAAGAATCAATTTTATATAAAATTTTTTGGGGTCAAATAAATTTTGGTGGGTATAAGAGACTTTAATTAATTAATTAATTAAAAACACTTTATTACGATGATGCACGTTTTTCATTGAGTGTTTGTCTTGTTATTGCAGAGAAACTTAAGAAAAAGTTTTGTTAACTTTGTCGCCAGTTTCTTCTGTCAGTTTTTTTTTTTTTTTTACTTTCCTCATAGTCTTATGTCTGAAGATCACAAGAGAGATAAGGGTTTATGAAAACTCTGCTTCATGCATCTTGATTCCCCCATGCAAAAATCACTTAGGTTGCTCGGGGGAGTAATTTGCTCTTGCAGGCTACTGAAATAGACACAAGCCTCATAGAGTATTAAAATGTATTCAGCCCGTATGTGTGCGTGTGTGGATGCTTTGCAGAATGTGAAAACGAAGCAGGAATGGAGATGGTGTAGAACACATATGAGACTTGGGGGGGGGGGGGTGTTGGTTGCGGGGTGGGCTCACTGTGGCACTCTGGGTTTTTGTTCCTGGCAGGTTGGACAGGCCTTCACTGTGAAGATGACATTAATGAGTGCTTGCTGCAACCATGCAACCAGGGAATGTGCATCCAGAATGAGCCTGGCCATGGCTACACCTGCTTCTGTCGGCCCGGATTTGTGGTAAGTCGCACTGAGTCCCCCTCTCCCCCTTCCTCCTCCTCCCTGAGCTCTTCATCTTCCCCTGAGGTGATTTTCAGAGAGACGCAATCCTGTTTGTCTTTCTCCTGTCAAGTATTCGCTATCCGTTTGTTTCCATTCCAATATTGCGATGGCCTTTAAATATCCTTGACGTCCTCAGGATGGTAGGCTGCAGAGTTCTTTAGTATTCAACATGCCAGTGGTGCTTTTCAAGTTCGGGGAAGCACAGATGTCACTTATCAGTGGCAGAATGTTTATGCTATTTACCTATTTTTGTATTTATGTTCCTGCAGTGTTGCTTGTTGAAGTACAACTATACAAAAAGACAAGCAATATGATATTATATGAATGCTAATCAAATTACTCTAATCTTAAAATGGAATTGCAGGTATGATTTACAACATATATGTATTATAATCTGTATGTACAGTATGCGTGTACATATATATATATATATATATATGTATATATACACACACACACAATTAGGTCCATATAAATTTTTAAAAGAGGCACAATTTTTATTATTTTAGCTACTGACCAAAACACATTCAATTTACAGTTATATCATGAATATGGGCTTAAAGTGCACACTCTGATCTTTAGGGTATTCTCATCAAAATTGGAGAAAATATTACAGCTCTTTAATATGTATACCTCCCCCTTTTCAAGGGACCAGGTTTCATGGACAGTTCCATAATTTGTTGCATTCTGTGTAAAAAAGAATGCACTAGTGAGCTCAGCAGCATAAAAAGGCTTGGACGTCCACGGAGGGCAACAACCCTTTTACAACATCCAGCCAAGTGAAGAACTATCTCCAGGAGAGTGTTACTGAGTGTTACTGTGAAAGTCTATAATCAAGAGAAGACTTCACAAGAACAAATACAGAAGGTTCACTGCCAGGTGCAAACAAGGCGAGATTAGACTTCACCCAAAAACATATAAAAACGACAGACCACTTCTGGAAAAGCATTATTTGGATGGCTGAAAATAAAATCAACCTGTACCAGAATGATGAGAAGAAAAAAGTATGGAGAAGACTTGATTGAACAGCACTGCATAGTACAAATGGACAATTACCCAAAACATACAGCAAAAGCAACCCAGCATTTTTGGTCGGTAAAAAGTGAAATATTCTGCAATGGCCAAGTCAATCTCCTGATCTCATCTCAAACGAGCATGCATTTCACTCTTTGAAGACAAGCTAAATCTAAAGGCAGAAACACTCACAAATAAACAACAACTAAAGTCAGCTGCAGCAAAGTCCTGGCAAAGCATTATAAAGGAGGAATCCCAGTCTCTGGTGATGTACATGAGCTCCATACTTACGGCAGCCATTGCCTGCAAAGGATTCTCAACTAAATATTACGAATGAAAATTGTATTTATATAATTGTATTATATTTATTCATTTTAGCCCCTAAAAAATGGGGGGAATGTGTATAATTTTTTTATTTTTGTTCAACCCCTTGAATAAAATGAATATATATATATATATATATATGTATGTACAGATACATTTCCATAAAATCTCCATACATTTCTTATGGGAAAATATGCAATTGCAATTGCCAAAAGTACATAGATAATGGTACAGCTGAAGGTATAGTTGCTTCTGCTGGGCTTACTGTAATTTATACTTATATGCAGCCCAATGTGAGTTTTGCACCATGCTTGAATTCTAATGCCCCCAGCCTTTAGTTGTGTAAACTGCATTTATTTCAACATATTGCATCAAACGTTGTACTTCCTCACCATAATGCCACATGCTAGTGCAATTATTTCAGAAACCCTGACTGCCTTATTATTGCACTGACAATATGGTTGAATGTGGCATCAAACCATATCCCAGCAGGCATTTCAAAAACACTTAGAGAAAAGATTTGTGTTGTGAGAAAAGTCTTTATTTTGTGTTTCAGGGGGAAAACTGTGAATATAATTACAATGACTGCTTGATCCAATCATGCCCTGATGGGTTTTCCTGTAAGGACAGCATCAACAATGTCAGCTGTGTCCCTGTGAAGACAGACACATCCTCTGTTCCTCCCATCTCAGTCGTGTCGTGGAAAACCATCAACCCCTACCCAGAGTTACAACCCACTTCAGCACCTGTGGAGAACTTACAAAACACTGAGCTGCCGACAGGTTGGTACTCAAACCGAATATGCAATATTTTGTAGTTTTGTGATGCCTTTAATTTGTTTTTCTTTATCAGCCTCATAAAATCACAAGTGTAACATAAATAAGTTTTGGTTATTTATAAGTTTTGAGTCACTCTTTGCATGGAAGCAAAATGTTTATATGAGTTATGACTTCCACAGTACTGGCTTTTAATATTATTGACAATAGGACTGGGTAAACGAAAGACATCATGAACAATTGAAAACCATCAATACGCTTGTGTGGTTTGTTTACATTGATCAGCTTTATTATCTTACCTAAGAGATTATTAACACTGCTTAAGTGATGCACCATAATTATTATCAATGAACTTCCTATCAATCATTCAGTAAAATATGATGTATTTTTTTTTATATATCAATGTATATTGTATATTGAAACAAACACAATTAGTTCACCAAAAAAATTAAAATTTTGCTATGTTGTTCCAAATCTGAGAGATTGACACTCCTTGTATAAGATGTATAATAATTATCTATGAACTTCTTATCAATCATTCAGTAAAATATAGTGTATTTTTCATATAGAAATGTATATTGCATCTTTAAAAAAATATATTATGTTCTTCCAAACTTGAATGACTGACTTTCTTCTGTGTAACACAAAAGAAGATAATTGAGGAATCATGGTAACTAAATTGATTGATTTAATTTCAGTTGTATGGGCATTTCTCAAATTATCATTTATGACTTTTCATGTACTATTTCACAAACCTCAATTTAATATTTAAATTCATAATATTTAACAACAATATCACAAAGTAATATTACTGAGTAGTTATCGCCTTTAAATGGTACAGATATTATTTTAACTGTCAGAATTTGTGTTTAAAGCAAAAGTGGAATCTACATTATAATTATCTTTAATTAGATGCTTTGATAAAACTTTCTCATTAAATGAGATGCTCACACTGCTTTTTCTCAGTTATAGGAAGAGAGAGCCCTACTGATCTTGTGCTGAGTTATTATCATCACTCTTATTTGTGAATTTTCAATTGCCTTTGCTCTCCCTTATGGTATCAGTGACTACAATAACATACAAATACATTACCACAGGCAACATAATGGCAGACAAAAAGTCCTTGAAATGTGTATTGCGAAAACATTTCCCAAATAACCTACATTTTGCTTTGCTCTGTTCCAAAATGAGCTGGGAGCCCCTAAAGGTTAGTAAGATAAACACTCACCATCTGTGGTATGTCTGATAATAAGAGCTTTTTCCACATTTGCTCCACTAATGTTCTCTGAAGAAGCAATAGTTTTAACAAACTCAATTAGTTTTAGCTGGGAAAAAAATTACAGCTAATTAGGAACTATTCACAATGGTTTATGATGTTTATTGAGTATGACACAAAACACCCATTGGTAGCAATGAATGAATCGTAGAGAGACAAAATGTCAGTGTGGAGCATGAGGACTAAATTTCCACATCACTTAGGAAATTGAACCATCCTAGACCAATTTCTTGACAATGGACTAATAAATGGATTCTGGAGGCAAAATTTGTCAAATCACTCAAGGTAATTTGGTGAAGCAAAGTCTAAGCAAGTTATTTTAGAAGAAGAAAACCAATGAATGCGCTTAAATTTCCCTAAAGCATGACTTTCTTTCTAAATTGATTTGAAATGAGCTGCTGGCCCGTAGCTGTTCTCCATGAATTTTTTTTTCTAAATACAACATTTCACAGCATTAAAGAGTAAGAATGAGATGTCATTCTCTCGGTTACAGGCGAGTTTCTGTTGTACAGTTGATCTTTTGAACGGCGCGCTGCTAGAACTGTATCTAAGATTGCCGCTATACAAAGCGAACCACAAAAAAATCAATAGGCCAGTTACAGGGCCAAAATAAAGGTAAATGTGTTTCTGGCATATGTTGAGAGTGATTTTGACATTTAAGCTAGACTTTATATGGTCCTGGGGGGCACAACACAATGGAATTAAACCTCTCCGCAGAATGAAAAATGTAGTAAACAGAGAAAATGCATTTGGATCTCTTGAGGGTGCAGAAATGTGTCTGGATATGACAGCGTGAATGTTTGCTCTAAGATACCATCAGCACTAATTTCTTCAGCCACTACTGAGAAAGACAAAGTGTGTGTGTAAGCCATCGCCCTTGGGGAACAGTGCAGTTAATTTTCCAAACATGCACTTTACAGAAATCAATGAATTTACAATGCAGAAGGCAAATGCTACAGACAGCTTTAAAGGTTTGCCTGGGCATTCATGGGAATTTTCTTCAAGTGCCCGAGAGGTACACTATGGCTGAGTAATCGCTCTGCGATTGTCCAGACAGGGTGGAATTGAGGCCATTTTTTATGGAAGATAAAACTCAAGGAAGCTGCTGTAGTCTTAACTCAAAAATGGCGGGATAGATCTATCACCACGAGTTGGACTCCGAAATCCATTTAGTCTTTGGATCGCACACATTTCTTGACGGACAGCTGAATGGGATCACACGTTTGCACAGAACAGTGAGTTAGACTCGCAGTTGAATGCTAGATGAAAGAAATTCACATTTAAGTTTCAAGTTTTGTTTTTTGTTTGGTTTTGTTTTAGTTTTTTGTTCTGTTTCATTTAGTTTCGTTTCATTTTGTTTCGCCTTGCTTTGCTTTGCTTTGCTTTGTTTTTTTGTCTGTAGCAAAGCAACGCTTGATAACATTAACTTGAATTTTAATTCAATATGCATTTAATTCCAATTGCAATTCCATGTTTTTCTGTTATATTTAAACACAGAATTTGAATTTAAAAGGTTTTCTCAATTCAGTTCTAAATGACGCACAATCCTGGTATTCATTCTTTTTCTTTCCAATGCATGCTTCTACAATTACTCAAAATATCAGTCAAAGTAAAAATGAGAGCAGGAAACTATGACTATAACTAATAAGCAGACAAAGCCTGGTGCAATTTTTATTTTGCAAATTTGTAAATTTCATTCTTCCACATTCAAACATTGGTCTCAGAATATAATAACTTAAAAATTATTTGTCTTTACAATCTTAAATTATTATTCAACAAAGAACATATACTGTAACTTTCAAATAGACCAACAAAGTCTCGTCGATATGTCTATCTAGGTCGCTCTCTAAAAACATCTTTTGCCCTAGGTGCAGCTATAAATAGATTAGCCAGGAACTTGCATGATACCTCTGCTCTCTCTTTCTGCTGTCCTCTCCTCCTCCTCTGCATTCCCAGCATACTCAGTGTGGAATATATTTTAGAAACAAAAGACAAAGGAGTTCCCCTTTGATATCTTCAAATCAGTCAGTGGAAGGCGGGTCATGCTGGTTTGGACATGAAACTTCACATGCAACGATTGGACAAACAGTTGATGCAACACTTTGTTAAAACAAAGAAACTGTGACAGAATTTGGAATCCATTTGTGTGTCCATCATATTTTGAAGAGAAAAGACTTGAAAGAACTCATTATGTTAGTATGAGTAATACTGAGAAAGTACTAAATATATATATATATATATATATATATGTATGTTATAAGTTAACACATTTTTATTTCCGATTGCAAATGTGACATTTGAGAGGAATGCTGTCTAGTACCTACCGTATATCAAATGAAATTCAAATGTGCCTGCTTCATGTGATCTGTCATAGCATGTTGAAATCCGGCAAACTAGCGAGGTTCTGTGAATTCCTGCACATGTATATGTATGGGCCAATGAGTAAAGTGAAACACAGACAGGGCATAAATCAGATGACAATAAAGGAAAATGATCATTAATTTATTTGCATAACTAGCATTGAATTATTCATCATGGTTTCAATCTGCTCAATCTGTATCCCATTAACATGAATTATGAGACCTATAAATCTCATTTTTATGTAATGTCTGTCTTAAGTTCTATAGGACACTTTTTGCACGCATGTTTTTGTTTTATGTTTTTGTATGTGTGTAAAGTGCCACAGATCTTATAAAATGTATATAATTGTTAGATATGTGTATGACAGAGAATATATGACTATAATCTTGATTTATGTCATTATGATATTTAGTTTTTGTAGCATTTTGTATCTTCTAATTTGTAGAAATCAATATAGAATAGTAAGAAATAACACTTCCACACATTACAATTTATAGAATGTTTTATTTCTGGGTTTTACTGGTACATTCAGAAAAAAGGTACAAAAGCTGTCACTGATGTAAAAGTAAAAAACATACCACTTAGGTACTAGTATGTATACATTCCGGGTATATGAACATTCATACCTAAAGTGTACAAATGAGTACTTAAATTATATCCTTTCAAAAGTACCTTGTGAATAGTTACTGCCCTAGTGACAGGTTTTGTACCTTTTTTTTCCAGGTAGTGTGGTGTTTGTAAGTAGTTGCTAAATGGTTTCTTTCCACTGGTTATGTTTAGGTCCTGTAAGTCTAAGTACATCACCTGTTTTATAGTCTGTCAGGTAACAATCATGAGGAAAATTGAAAGCTCTCACATTTTGAGGTAGCATTTGTTATGTACAGTACAGTAGCAAAACCTGTAATGATGGTTGGATACAAATGAAAGTTATTTAAGTGTAAAAGGAACTGCCGATTAAGTTATAAAATGGTGCACGAGTTAGTCTTGCTTTTGTTTATTTTTCATGAGTGCTTTCACTGCTTCTAAAGTTTTAATGGATGAGCTTACCATTCATTCATTAAACAGCAGTATGTTTGAATGGCCGTAAGGAAAACGCTGATCTTTTTCACACGCTCTCTCTTGTTCTTCCCTTTACAGAGATCTATATTTATACATCCCGTAATAGCGTTCATCAGCACAACTGGCAGCGATCCAGCCGAGTCAGCATTTCGCAAACATGAGCAATAACTACACCCTCAAAGTGTTTGCGGACTTATTTTATCCAATAAGATTTCACGTTGGAGATTTCCTGTAGTGTGCCTTTCATAGCTCCCTCCGTCGATAATAACCGCTGAATGAGCTCGCAAACACCTGTCCCTATTGACCGTTTTTGAATAATTCGAACGAGAACAGACTGCGCTGAGCACGTGGAGAAGTTAGTGGCTAAAATGCAGATTTCAAAAAGGGATCTGGAGTTAACTACTAATGAGGTGAGCGTTTGGCTCCCGGCAGCAATCACGGACTGCGTGAAAGCCTTATATCAGTCCAAACAAGCATCTCAAATTAATGAATGGTTCAGTCTCAGAGGGGTAATTTTCCACCATCAACGCTGGTAAACCTGCCTGGAACACCAGGGGAAGGAGAAGGTAGTCGCCCCGCATTCATCCTCATTAATCGGAGATCACAGCCTCTCGTTTCCCGATAAGTCTCCATTCTTTCGGTCGCAGTCCTCACTCTGAGATATTTGTCCTATTATGGAGTACAGGACTTAGCAGACGCATGGGGATTTTTCTACAAGCTACTTAATCGCCAAAGTGCCCCAGAGACCTTCAGCGGCAGATCAAAAGATTTCTGCATTAAAAAGATTTAAAGGCAAGCAAATATTGATAAAGGCTTCATCTGCTGTAGGTCTATTAATCGTGACAGCAATCGCAAACCGCGCGCTCTGTTTTGTAGCCTGGCATGGGTCAATCACAGGATGGAGAAATACCGCAGGCAGGTCCACATTATTGAGCGTTTCATTGCAAAATACCCCGAGGCGAGACCTTTGGTAGGAACTGTTTGAGATTGAAGGGCATTAACTCCAGACCAACGCTAATGCTTAGGCCAAATTGCTCAAGTCAGAGCCGGTCTTTTAAGTTTGTCCGCATCAGTACCCTAAATGATCTCAAAGAGGGTGGAAGTCTCTGAAAATGTCCCATAATTGCCGACTGATACGGATGACAGAGAGCAGGATATCATGTCTTAAAATGAGGCATGTAATAAGCTGGTATAATTTTTCTCAGACAGTCACTCACTCTTGCTCTCTTTGCGAGGGGAATTTATGTGCCTTTCTTGGCGAACCATGTGCTACCGCAAGTATCTTGTGGGTTACTGTTCATTTGTGCTAAAAACCCCTCATGGTACAGGGCTGAGGTTCCTCGAGCTGACAGAAAGAGGTTTATGCAGTAGAGAGATCCTCTTAAAGCTTCTCCAAGCATGCTGTTCTCATTTACCGTGCACTTGCTGGAGAGAGGGGAGAAAAAAAAGCTTTTTTTTAGCATTATCAGCTTTTGGGATACAAAATATGATCAATGGTAACTGGCATGTTCCTGTGCTTTTTTAGTTTGTGTCCTTTGAAATGTTAAACACATAATGCATTTAGATTTTATTATGAGATGAGAGATTTCCTGCCATGTCTAAACATGATAGATGCACTACAGTGTAAGGACATTTTGAGGTGAACATCAGTGGCTTCACAGAATCCACTGACTGCAGAAAACATGAGACGAGCGGCCCTTTCCTGCCTCTAATTGGAATAGACTTCCTCTGGAGTTATTCTTCAGTCCCAACCAATTAAAGCCGATCTGAAAACTGCCTTTTAAATGTAGTAAGTCATGGCAGGTAATGGGTCATTCTTAGCTTTGATCATGCTCCTGCAAGAGAAAGGAGCTACTGTACCAGACGCAATTATCATAAAAGACCTTTAAAATGAAAGACAGGGATCTTACAGCCACCTGTTCTATAGGCTTTCAGATGTTTCTGCGAGTCAAATGAAAGCGCAGTTTATAGCACCAATCCCCCCCCCCCCCCAAAAAAAAACCTCTTTCATCAGATGTGAAAAATATTTTTTTCTACGATTTTTTGAATTTAATTTTAGAATTTAAATCCCAAGCGATTGAAAAAGAAGAATCAAGATTCAAGAATCTGTTTGCACAGATTACATAAGATACACCTTTGAAAAATATCCAATATTAGCCCTATTTGAAATTTTTATGTATAATTTTAATGTTTTTTTTTGTTAGTTTTTTTTTACAGTATGAATGTACTGAAATATGACTATTTAAATGTGTATTGACCTACGTTTATACATTAAAAATAGTTGAAAAAATAAATTACATTGGACATGGAAGGTTGGGTAAGGAAAGACTGCATTGTGGAAAATTATATCAAATACAGTAATAAAATAAACTGTGCTCAGTATACTTACTGCATACTGCAAAAACGTAAAAGTGGTGTAGTTTTATATTAGCTTTAAATCTATGTCAAGTAATATGTAACACTTATTCTTTTTGCTCAGTGCTAAACATTATCATAATCAACATTAACATATTCATAGTTTTAAGAACACTGTGATCTTTTGTAACCTTGTAATATCACAGTTGGTAAAACAATATAGTCTTAATTGAGAAATATTGGCTCACTGTGAGTAATTTAATGTGGAGAGTATCAATTCTTTGATGGTGATGGTCTTGTGCTTGCTTCAGTTTCAGTGAAATCCACTGAAGGTGATTAAAAAGGGATAGTTGCAGAATGAAATTTGTAACTCTGCACAGTAACAAATTAATATGTTCTATAATTATTATAAATCACTGTCATAAAAGTTTCTTTTCCATGTGAGACTTAATTCATATTCGGTTTATCCAGATTTTACTCATTATTTTTATTCAGAATTTATTCATATTTTCCACACTTAGTAACTCATGTTCTCATACAGCTGCTTACTTCACAATACAGTGTTGAATATTAATAAGAGAGTGTTGCCCACTTTTTACTTGGAACGACATGATAACAAAGGTTCTGTGATGTTCATTCTCATTAAGCTTCACTGTAGCATAAGCCTACATTTTCTTGCACTCAGGATGAAATATTGTATTAAATATATATTTAATTCAACTGTATTATGAAATACATGTTGTTTTTGTTTACCAACCCCCATAATGAAATAAAACCTTCGATGTCTATGCATAGTTTGGTTCCAGAGAACATCCACACAAGTGTCGCCTTTGAGCGAAGCTATGGAGGGACTATGTTTAACTGCCTACTTTTCCTTCCTGCAGATATTAGTTTTGGGAGATATTCTGGGAAATCCTTTTTGGTGTTTGAGGGCATTGAAGACGATGCCGCGTTCAATGTCACAGTGAGATTCCTGACTGAATCCAAGTACGGAACCCTGCTGTATTCGACCAGTGCCAAAAAAGCCATCTTCTTCATAAAACTCTACATTTCCAATGGAATGCTTTGGGTAATAATGCAAATACATAAACACTTGTGTTTGCATTTGCTTTGTTTTGTTTTTTTTCAAGTCTGTGTCATTACCTTTACAAACAAAAGAATATGCATGAGAAATAATTAGATGGAAAATACTGATACATGTTTTTTCCACACACTCCAGTATGACTTTTTGTGCAACCAAAAGGAGGGAGTTCAGCGGATCAATACAGCACAGCAGGTTGCTGATGGAAATGAGCATGTGGTGCTTTTGAGGTAAGAGAATTTCTCCTCCAGTATCCGAATTCTTTGAGATCATAGAGGTTGAAATGTATCAGATGTCTACCAGTTGTATAAGAGACATGGAAAAAGTTAATTAAGAGGAAACAGATGGTGAAACTGGTCAGTAAAGGTAGCATTTTGTAGCTTATCCATAAACTGAAATCGACCACAAAAAGTAAATAGAGTATAGAAATGCTCTGTTGATAGTCAGTCATGATTAATTTATTCAGCAAGAAAAAGTTTCCTTGAAAAGGACGACTTACAATGCCGCAGCCAATCAACTGGCATTGAGATCCTAGCAGAGATAATATACACATTATATTATTCATTTACTGTCCAGCTTTTATACTTACATTTGTTCAAGTCTATAAATGGGTGCAGTATAACCCCAGATTTGTCAGGCCTGGGTATTTCGACTGAGAGCTGAATGATTGCTGAAAGGTCTTTGATGTTCAGAAGCACAATTCACGCAGGTCCATTAGGTTTGTTGCTTTTCATCCGATTCAGCAGAAAGTAAAATGCACGGTCACACAGTCATTGAAAGATTTGATCAGATTCGGAGTCTATGAGAGACAGTGCAGCCTCTTCACATCTGAACACTTTAGCCAGCTCCCTGTCTTGAGTGCATCAGCCTGTTTATGTCTGTTTTTCATAGAGTTTTTGAAAAGCTTCCAAGATACACCAGCTGCACAAATCAGTCATTACTTTTGTGCCAACTAGCAAAAGACTTAGTGTGAAAGAGAGTTGTCAAAACAAGACTAAGTATGGGGGGGGGGGGGACTGAGAGACCATCTTTTAAAATGGGTCGTAATATTCAAATCAGAATTTCCTTGATCTTTTGTAATAGAGTTCGTTCTACTATGAAAACATACAGGTGAGAATTCACTAAACAGTTGTGTCACTTTTTGTACTGAATTTCAGGTCAAAAGCCTGTCTTATTGACCTAACCAGGTTCAATGTGAACTGCAATAGGTGTTAGTATTTACAAATTAAACTTTAGCGATATTTATTGATTGATCAAACTTGATAACCACAAAATTGTTAGCAACTTATTTGTCCTTTGCTAAAGTAAACATTGAGTTATTTAAGCTGTAAATTGTTCTCTTTGTTTATTTTGAGATTTTATGGTTTTAGGCATTGCATTAAAAATTGGATATAACTTTGCACCCACTAAATTCATCTTAAAATGCATATTAATAACAGGAATTATGGGCTGACACAATATATTTGCTTTTTTATAGAACAGGAGTGACAAATCAAAATTGTTGGCTGTTGTTTTGAATGTGTTTAAGTTGAGAAGAAAATTATATTCTACATATCAGGAAATAAATAGACTTAATTAGTCATTAGTTTTACTCAAGTTTGTTTAGAAAACTTGTTTTGCTAATTAGATTTCTCTGTTGTGTAAATTTCTTTGAGAGGTAATTCAGTCTTTCCTCTTTCTGTCATTCCAATTCATATTCTAATTAAACATCCTGTGGGTTGTGGCCAATTCGATTCAAATTCAACCTCATGAACCTAAAAAAATTCTGAATCATGCCCAACTGTGGCATTTTAATATTCTTAAGGGCACAGGAGCGCAAAAAAGCAGCCTGTTAAAGTTCTGAGGTTCACAGAGAGGATGGAAAATGGTCATGTAAAATTCAGTTTTGGTGCACAAAACGATATAAGTGGACCACAGGGAAAAATACAAAATGATATTATTTCAAAAAAGGTACTGTACAATGCAACCCCTTTAAGTTTCACTGCCTTATTCATGTTTCACATGACTGAGTGAAACCGTGAAACAGTTTAAAGGACTGTGCTGTGCTTTATTGTCGCCTTTAAAGCATTTCTAAGTAAAAGGAGCGTTCTCTGCGTGTCCTGCTGGGGAACTGTCTGCTCAGAGACTCAATGGGACCAGTGGCTCTCTGGCAAAATGCCAGGCTGCTCTGGCGGAGCTCTTCTAAATTAACAGTCTCTCCGGCTGCTCCAGAGGGAGGACGTCCAGGGCCTGGTGGTCTTTCTTCCTGAGGTGCAGAGCAAAGCAAGAGAAAAACTCCACAGCCTGCGAATTACAGGCTTAACAAATCAGTCAAGATTGGCTTCTCTGAACCTCAGAAGAGGGAGAGACGGATATCAAGGCTGGGGGGGGATACTGTCATTATGAGCTGAGCATCTGTAGGCCAATCCTCCAGCTGCACATAGTTATCCCAGAATCCACACTGAGGTAATTATCTTTCCTCCCCTGTTGTTTGGAAGGGCAGAATAAGCTTTGGAAATCTCCCAAGGCTTGGGTACATCTCCGGAACAGTCCGTCCGAGACACATAAGATGCCTTTAAAAGGAAGAGGGGAAATAATTAGCCGCAGGTGAAAGACGCCCTTGAGCATAGCAAATCATTTGTTTTCTTTACTGGGGTTTTTTCTCTCATGATTTACAGTGTCACAACAGAAACCATTTTAATTAGCTGCAATAAAACAGTTTAAAGTTGTTTTTAAACTGTATCTGAGGAGTTTTTTTTGTGATATTCTGATATTTAAAACAAGATTAAACCATTTGTACAAATGGCATGGCCTTAAATCACACAGAGACTGTTCTAGTCGAAACCCACGATAACCATGATATTTTAAATGCTACTGTCTAATGAATTCACTGTGGACCCTTTTTCGTTCTCAATGCCTTCCTGTATCTCACGTATCCATGGAAACAACACAGTCATTAGGAGTCATTCAGCATAACCTGTTTTCGGTCTGGATATTAAAAAAGAGGAAAATAATAACAGATAAAGCGGGCATTAGCAGTGCTTAGCTTTTAAAGTAATTGTGTTCTCCTTTAGGCATAGCAAATGTGTCTTATTAACATAAACCAAATTGCCTTAAAAAGACGTCTGTGGCATTAATACTAAAGATCATTAATTGAGTGCATTTACAGCCATTAGGTGAAGAGATACACAGGAAACGGGGACCTGAAATGTTGATTTATAATAAGACAGAGAACATTTGTCCACATGCATATATCATAGTGTTTGTTATTTTGTTTTTGTTTTGCACAGACAATATCTTTCTCCGTGTGCAGCCGAAGTCACTATTACAGGCTTTGGGACTGTCAGAAGTATTCTGAGCAATTACACATCAGCTGTGAGTTTACAGAGAACTGACCAGATCTTCATAGGAGGACTTCCTCTTCAATTTCCACCTTATAAAGTAAGAGTTAATTATGTGTTTTTTAATGGTTCCCATCCTGAGTAAAAGGTCATGATAAAAGGGGTATATATCATGAAAAGTACCATTCAGAAGTTTGGGGTCAGAAAGTGTTTTTTTTAAATAAATGTCACTTTGATGAGCATATGAGACTTCAAAAATGTTAAGAATTTGAACCAAATATTTTAAACAGTAGTGTGTGATACAATAATAATAAAAAATAAAACTTTAGGGACTGATTTTTTTAGGTTTTTGAAAAGTCTCTTATGCTCAGAAAAAAAAAACATTTTGCTTGTGAAATGAAGTTGGCATCATGGATGTTCAGTCCAAATAAGTCATTATAATGCTAAATTCTAAGTTATAATCAGGTCAAAGGGGAATTCTGATTATAATGTGGAAATAAAGAAAGATTAATGGTTTGCCTTTGTCATGTTACACAATGGCCTGGCCACTTACCGCAGAGACACGTTCAACTTATATTGGATTAAATTGGACATGAATTGTCCAGTAATTTTCAGGTTACTAAAAACTGGTTCATAGGGCTTCAAAGAACTGTCAAGGTCTACATATTGACAGTGATAAAGCTATGAGAAACTAGCAGGCACACTTTTCATTTTCCTTCAGGCGGCTAGAAGCAGGTCACGGGCACTTGAGATACTGTTAGGAGAAGAAAACGGAGAAGTTGAGATGTATTTGTCTAGACAACAAAGATTGGAACCACATGTTTTTTTCTCTTTTTGCAGAACTGCTAATGAAATAGAAGTATATGTATGTGTGTGTGTGTGTATATACATATATATATGTATACATTCATCAGTGCAGTTTCTCCTATTGTATTCTCCTACTGTATTGACTTCAGTAGCATTTGTTGCGTTTATAAATGTATGTGTATAAAGTTAAAAGTCTCATTGCATTAATACATATGCATGTTCCTTTATGTGTATAAAAGTTTAAATGGATAGTTATTTCAATATTTGCTCACCCATGTCATTCCAGTATGCAATTAAATGTTTTATGTAACACGAAATGTGACATTTTTATGGTCATTATTATTACTATACCGCTCTTGCCATACAACAACAACTTAAATGTAGGTATTTTCATCACACAAAGCTGTTGAATTTTGGTAAGACTTAAGTAGAATGTAGTGCACAAGTCACGCGAACTACTTTTGTTGATGTGTGTTTTGTCCTTGAGAGCATTTGGTAGCTGTGAATTGCTGTATGGGAAGATTTCTATAACAATTCTTTAACATATGTACTTTAATTTTCCAAGGAGAAATAAATACAGGTTTCTTGAGAGACATGAGAGTGAGTAAATAATGACAGAATTTTTTATTTTTGGATGAACTATGCCTTAAAATGCAACCTCTTTGTTGTGCAGCACTTTCTTCTCCCAAAATAGCTGCTTTGTAGCCATTTTTCATTTTCACCCTTAGGCCTGAGATGTTTTTCTGTTTTCCTCTGAAGAAACTGCTTGAGACTTTGTTGTTCTGTGTTCCCTCAGGAAGCTGAACCTTTCCACAACTACACTGGTTGCATTGAAATAATCGAAATTAATAAGCTCAGAAGATTCCACATGGACCATGCCATTGCCAGGAACAATGTTGACAACTGCAGGTAATTGAACCTGATTTTTCCATCAGGAATCAATACAATTTTTAAGCAGTGTTTGAAAGTCTAAATTCGTATTAATGAATCAGTCTGTTAAAAAAGAAATTCTTCTTTGAATAGAATGATTTCAAAATTATCATGTGACACAAAAACTATCTTTAATGATAATAGAAATAGAAAACTGTTATTTTGAATCTTAGTAATATTTAAAAATATTGCTATATACAATTGTAACGTTAGCATTATTTTTTGTCTTTTATTAATTCAAAAAGCTTTGTTGTTAGCCAGATAAATATTGCTATTATCAAATTATAAATTGTTATCTTTTTAGTTATTATAGATTTTGCCCCTTGAAGTAGCTGCTATGTAGGATTTATTTTTTTAATAACAACTTACAATGTAGTTAAAAAAAAAAAGAAAAAAGTAAAGCTACATTTTTCACTTCATAATGTTTCTTCCATAAAAAAGTTGTAGTTTTGCTTCTTGCCTCCTGGCTCTTGTCAGCTGTCTCTCAAGCACAAAATCTATAATTTAGCACGTCACTTGAGTGCACAGGTGCAGTACGTTCATGCTGTGTGCAAATTACTCATCAAGAGTGAGATTCTGGGGATGTTTAAGTGTTTGGCTTCACACATTGTGTATTATTGTTCTAAAGAAAATGCAAGCACTAATTTTGGCTATTTCTGTAAAAGACCAGTTTTACAAAGCAGCAGGAAATGAGTCTTAAACAGAACCTGAAATTGTTAACCACATAGACTAGTTAATATTTAAATGAGGTAGATTTCCACTCTCTTCATTGTTATCCTTTATTATTTATTCTGCTCTTTCATCTGGAATTTACTGGAGAGATGGGGTTTGCAGATGAATATGACAGTTTGTTGCTTCTTACATGGTGTAGTATCATATGATTTAGACAGAAACATTAATCAGGGCCATTTGAATGATATATCATAGTTGTTTTGTGAGCTGATTTCATGGTTACTAATTGGAGAAGGGATTGATATGTAGGCATAACTGTGTGTTTTAAAAGCTTCTTACTCTACCATGCTTTATTTGGTTAGTTATGATAATTAAGTATTTTACAGTAAGGTGCATTATATTGCTTGTTCAGTCATGAATCATAGAGGGCAAGATGAGTCAGAGAAACTGGCCGATCTATTTTTCAGGACTCATTTTGATGAATGTTGACATAAATTTCACATTGTCATGATTGACTCACATTCATGTTGTTCTGAACCCATAGTCGTTCATTCTTTCATCCATCTGACACAAAACGAGATGTTTAGCACAATGTTGTAACTGCTCTTTCCCATAAAATAACAGCATGAAGATGTCTGAATTGATTTTCAGGTTTTAAGTCATTGTGTCCATACTGATGCTCATCCATTTTGTGTTGAACAGGATAATTAATATAGATTTTTAATGTGCATGTGAGTATGGTTTTAATTTTACAAATGGGGGTAGTCTGTGTTGCATGTAATTATAAGATTAAGGATTGTGTAGGAGGTTGCTCTATATATCCTTTGCCCCTCTGATTAAAACACTAGGGGGGAAGTCACTAAGAATGAATGTCACCCACTGATAGTGCAGCTTATTTGCATGCACATTCTGCATTGTTCTAGCGTCCGATTCACTAAAGGAATTATGCAAATCAAGTAAATGTCCACAAACTTCTGTCAATCTAGAATTCCTGATCTTGTGGGTCATTTCTGAATACTAGAGTTTGGAGGAAACACAAATGTCTGTCCATCTGTCGTCGTTTCGTCTGTCTGACTGTTTTTTGTTTTTTTTTACGATTCTGGTGGTTTGCCTGACTGTGCCTTTATATGAATAAGAATGCATGAAACATTGACATTTACATGCTTTTTTCCAAAGTGACTTACAAATAAGGACAATGGAAGCAATCAAAATCAATAAAAGAGCAATGATACACAAGTGCAATAACAAGTCACAGTTAGCTTAACGCTAAACTCCATTAATGGTAGTTTGCAGTTGGTTTATTTGCCCAGTTAAAGAATAGTTTTTGTGTTAATAACAGTTTAATAGTATGTGGTTAGTAGTATGCATCTCCTCTCAATTAATGATGCTGTGTACAGTGCTTAGCCATTTGTACATGTTACGATCGCTAGCTTAGAGGGCACTCCACCCCGGACTTTTGTTACTGTTTTCTGGACTCAATTTAAGACTGACAGCTGAAGGTCTGGAATCCATGGCAGCATTCATTGGCCAAGGCCCGCCCATGAGGCCGTTTGACCGACGTGTTAAACAACCAGTCACAGTTCATTCCATTTAGCATCACATTTCGGTGTATGGAAATGTCGCCACAATAACAGACCAGTGTGTAAAAATCACAAAAATCACAAAAAAGATTCTATGCAGCGAACTTTAAATATTTCACATACTTTTGAAAATCCAGCATTTAGTTGATCCTGAAAAGCCCTCTTGGTCACAGTTGTAAACACGACGACTCTCTTCTTTCGTCAACCAATCCAATGACGACTTTTAAACTCATGAAGTGTTTCCACTTTTGTGTGCCATATGCATTAGATGTTTAAACAATGTTTGTGGGCATGGGACTATTGAATAGCCATCCCGTGTTCCTAGTTTCCAGGTTTAGCCTTTCAGTCTTCCTTACTTCCTTAGTACCTGTGTTTTTGATGTTTGTACTGTTTCTTCATTTTTTGATTGTTTGCTGCCCTGAGCATTTCCTTTATATTGGATTACTCTTTTTGCCTCTGCCTTGGATTATACTGTTTGCTGGTGTTCGACCCTGCCTTATTGGACCACATTTGTAAACATTTGTCACGTATCCTGTCTGTTTAGTTTTGGTTTCGTTTTGTGTCTTCCTCGTTTTCCTTATTTGGTGATGTTCCTTTTCTGATTAAGCTTGATTAGTTAACTCGTCTCCACCTGTGTCTGCTCACCTGTCCTCAGTTCTCCCTAATTGTGTGTGTATTTATAGTCTGATCTGCCCCATTCAGTTGGTCGGTCCTCAATGTCGTATTAATGTTGGACTAATGCAATTCGTGCGTTGATATATTAAAATGAAGCCTTTGTTTATGCCTTGGTGAAGACTATCATTGCTACAACCACGACGCGTGACATGTACGTAATTAAAACTTGTTTAATCCCAGCATTACAGATATCTATCTATCAGCAAGCTTTATGACAAAACAAAACAAATTATGGTTATGTGAATTTCTTTAAATTTTACATTCATTTGAAGTCTGTGTTCTCGCATTCGTTGTGAATGTGTATCTGTGAATGTGTATCTTTTTTGCTGCCTCAAATTTGGATTGATTTGGAGTTTAAAAGGCATTCTCAATTAAATTATGAATGCCACACAACCCATAAACATCTCTTTTAGATGACATTTCATTTACCGCTTGCTTTTTTACAGTAAAGGGATGTGATTAGACTCAGATATCACTGAGTTTCATGAATAAGTGCGTAATTGTGAATAATTTGCCTGGTTAAACTGGATTGCTCGTGGTTAGTGAATTAAACACATGTTTTTGTGCTCTGAAATAATTATAAGTGATTAGTAAATGTGCCCTGTGGTAGTGTATTTCAGCGCTTAATCCTCGCCTTTTCGTTTGCTCGCATGTTGTACTGTAGGCCTCCCTGGCATCGTGAACCACCAGCAGACTCCACAGGCGAACCTCCGCAGTTCATCACAGTGGAAACCCCTCCAGACAGGCGTATCCCACCCACCCAGCCTTCACCTGTGTGTCCCATGGGGCTCTGTCTCAATGGCGGAACTTGTCGGCCCATCTTTCTGCCCAGCGGAGCCTCGTCTTTCTTCTGTGACTGTCCTATGCACTTCACAGGGCGCCTCTGTGAACAAGGTGAGACCCCCAGTTCCCCTTCACATCATAGCTGAACACCTCCCTACTGAAATTTGCCATATACAGTAATTTAACACAGTCAATGGGTTCATGTCACAATGATACATAGTAGCTCACTTCCAAAAGCAGGCAGTGATCTCCCTCCAAACCTTTTGACTGCATTGACTACCTTCCTTCCGTGAAGGATGGACCAGGGATCACTTTAAATAATTTGCAATGTGAATGAAGTAAAGTTGTAATGTCAGAAATCCCTCACTCAGAATCTGCTCACTTCTTGAGTCCTACTACAAATGAGATGGTGACCCTGTCACCTGTGTTCTCCAGATTCATTTTACCTCCTCTGCCTCATGCCAGGATAAGACATGAATGATATTAAATTCTGGTGAGTGGAAAGTCTTTTACACAGTGAACCCAATTGATATTGACTGACACTCGACGTACTGTACTGAACTGCCATGGCAGAATATTTCACACTTTAACAATTTAGTCCACTCTGAACTGACAACGGACTTTCCTTTTATCAAAATCACCACCTTGTGGGAAAACAGAATTTTTATGCACTTCCAGCTGTGGAGTATTCACTGAAATGTGCTCCTCCATAGTGCTAATTGCCTTTTTATTGTATTTTGCACCAGCTTCTGCTGACTCACCATGTTTTACCCTGTATCAATAAGCCAATGCTCAGGTAAAGAGCTAATTTGCTGAGCTACAAGTTCATCTGTCTCTATCGATGTAACATTCAGATGCTCTGGCACTCAGATGCCTGGCTTCAAATTAATTAAAAATCATTTATTCTTCTCTCAGGTTTCTATTTTTGTGCCGTGCCAGACATTGATTGATGTGTTTGTGAGCAGATCAGTTCAGTTCCTGTATGAATAGAAAAAAGACCTTTTCAGATGAAGCTGTCAGTATTTTCACATTTGTTTACTACTGATTGTGGAAAAATACTTGCCATTTCTTACGAATATACCACAAAATTACTTTTTAAAAAGCTTTAGAGGGACAACGTTTTACTGTAAGTGTACTATTATCATAGTAGGAAGAAAAATCTTATTTTGTTTATTGCTAGAAACAAACATTAGGGTTTTTAGTGCCAGTTTGGTCTCATAAGTTGCAAATGTTGGAAAAATACATGTAAAACATGTATAAAATGAATGAGTATCTGGTCATATGTGTCGAGATATGCAAATTATACAAGCAAACACATATCTGAAGACATATTTGTATTTGTTTATCTTTATTTCATTGAAAGTGAGAACTTAAAGTTATAGTAACATTACATGTTGTTGAATTTGGAATACTTAATGAAAATGTTTTTCCATGAACAGCAAGTATGACCAGTGACAAATTATTCTGTCGGAAAGCAAGTTCTTCCTCTTACAGTAGTTCTTCCTCTTCATTGTGAATGCTGTTTCCTAAATGCATTTGACAGCAGTTGAAAGAAGCTGTCTCCTTTTTTCTCATTTCTGTTATTTATTTATTTTCCCAGGCATGCACAGCAGAGTTTTTAGTTTCAAAGCTGTATTTTATTTTTTTGCTTTTTTACTTTTGACCATGTCAGCCATATATGTGTGTCAAATGGTTGTTCAAAGTTGGACAGATCAAGAACTCAGGAGAAAAAAACAGGCAACAACGGGCTTAATGGTGAATCATTAAGAGAAATTAAAAGGATAGCATAGCAACAATAATAATGGTTAAATTATATTCTCAAGCATGATTAAAAACATGACTAAGGTAGAAAACAGCATGTTCCTAAAATTCTAAGATTGAAAAAAGGAGAAAATTATCTTTTATAACTTCTAATATATTATGAGGTCATAGTTTGGCTTCACTATCAGCTCTAGATAAACTGACCTTCTTGTCACTATAATTTAGTCTTCTCATAATTACTCTGTTCGTTGACCAGCCAGCATCAGCAAACATGTCACAGCAAAACAGCGGCAAACATCCTGAGGGGGAAAGGGTGAGGAAGATGAGCGGGTGTCTGTGACTTCATAATGGAAAGGGAGCAATTGAATCACACTGAATCTCTTCAATGTCACATGACAAAATAAGAGGACAACTGGTCTCAGAAATGATATACTCGTCTGCAGGGGCACCGCTGCGGTTTCTGGGCCCCCTGGACAGTAAGTCCACTTGGGCACCCCTCGCGATCGCGTTCCACGGCTGTGCAAATTGCATTCTGATGGTTATCTCACGGTGGAAATCGCGACTGCGTTCCCCTCAGTAAAAATTGCGTATCCCGCTCGGGGGGGTCCCCCTCCATCACTGGGCCCTTAGTATCGCCCTAACCTTCCTCACCCCTTCAACCTCCTAACCTCCTAACAACAGCCCCTGACAGACTGGAAGCAACCGATGCCTGTAGAAAGACTGAAATAATATTATAGGTATACAGGATAACACCCGCTGGTTTAACCTGCTGGAAATAGTCTGAATAATCACCAAAAACTATTCCACTGCTTATTCAGCAGCCATTTTTTTTCTTTCAATGACCTGAAATAATGCTTTTTCAGCAAAGCAGTGGTTGTTGACCATTAAATTAAAGATGCACCATGTCTGAGACTCCTGTGAGGTTTACCAATAAGGCCTCTTTCTACTGTACATTAATTTGCGGAAGGGCAGAAAGGAGTTTTGTGGGTATTTTTATGTGATTTTTGTTTTTCTGTGATGTCTCCCTGGTGGGATTTTTACAACTTGAGAGTGAAGTGAGTGTGTTAAATCAGCCGCGATGTTTTCTTGCTATTAGGTGCTGGGTGGATGGAGGAGCTTTTATTTATTGTTTTCACATTGCAAAAGCATCTAGCTAAATTAATAATGTCTCAGGTTAGTAGAAACTCTGTAATTATACTGATCAAAAATCTGGTCAGCAGCCATTATTTCAGTTTTATGATCCTTCAAAAAAATCATTTTTGAAAAAAATTTGTCTTAATTTTTTTTTTTTTTTTTGGATTCTTTGATTAATGTACGTTGAAAAGCAATAATAGCAATTAGCATTTATTTGAAAAATATTTCGTAACATTGTGACTGTTTTTACTGTCACTTTTTATCAGAGGTGGGTAGTAATGAGTTACATTTACTTGAGTAAATTTTTGGGGTAACTAATACTTTTAGAGTATATTTTTTGTGAAAAAATTGTACTTTTACTTCACTGCTGTGGGTGGCGCTCCTCTCGTAACTTCATCTTAATACAAGTTAAAAATGCTTCCGTTTATTCCAAATGCACCGAATACTTTTCTCTGGGTAATGAACAATGCCCATTCGCTCGTTAATAATTCATTCTTTTGAGTCAATTTCTGTTCAAAGGCTTGATCAAACTAGTTGGCAAACCAGTGAATTGGTTCACGATTCAGTTTAAATGATTCGTTCAGTTCCCTGCCGCACGCTGTTTCATCTGAAGCAGTTCCCTTTCAGTGACATCTCCGTTCCCTTCTTCAGGGAACGAGGGTTACAATATGTAACCGAGACGTTCCCTTTCAGTCGGTCACTCCGAGTCACGTCGGCGACCAACGAATAGCGAGATTCCTATTCGTCGGTCACCGACGTGACGTCTCCGTTCCCTTCTTCAGGGAACGAGGGTTACAATATGTAACCGAGACGTTCTCACTCAGAGTTGTAACAGACAGTTTAAGAACATAAAGAGCGTTGAAGACGTGGCTTTAAATCTGATCATCATAGGTGAACACCTCGTGTGCTGTCTACAGTTATATGCTACATTCGATTACAGTGCAAGATACCACTACCTTTTACATTAAGTAAAAAGTTTAATACATTAAATAAGCTGTTACAAAGTAATGAAATGAACACCTGCCAAACCCGGAAATGTTCCCTGTGCCTAGTTAGACACAATTAATATTTACGCTTACAGAACATTTGTTTACATTTTGCAGAACAGACGGAGGAAGATCCATAAATATGCATTTGTTTCATTATGTTCAGATGTTTAGTAGCGGTAATGTAAGGAGTTTTCACTCTTCTCCTTGTCAGAGGTTATAAAGGCCTGCATATAGCATATTTGTTCAGGATTCCTTTATGAATAGAAAGCTTAAAAGAACAGCATTGATAATAAACCAACATATTGGAAGGATTTCTGAAAGGATCATGTGACACTGAAGACTGGTAACGTCTGAGGAAAATTCTGATTTGCATCACTGAAATAAATTACGTACAAAAAAAATAAAAAATAAAGTGGCTTTTTTATTTAAAGAATAAACCAATCCAATGTATAATTGGCATTTGAGACTTAATACTACAGTATAAAGCAATAATGGTTTTTCAGTTAGTGTCTTCAACGTACAGTATGTTCATGTAAAAATATGGCATGCAGTTGTTTGAAGCATGGTATAAACATCATTCAGTGTAAATTGTGAAAATCATTATTAATAATAACAATTACATTTTAAGGGAATGATCAACAATTACGATTTTTATGATTTTCTTGTGTGTGTGGGTGGGTGTGTATATATTATATAAATTTTATCTATATATCTAAATAAAACTAGACTGTAGATATTCAGTATATGATCCAAACTAGTAACTAACTACTTGAGTAGTTTTTTTTTATCCGATACTTTTTTATTCTTACTCAAGTAACTATTCAGACTATTACTTTTACTTTTACTTGAGTATTTATAATTTTATTTGAGTTTTTGGGTACTCTACCCACCTCTGCTTTTGATTAACAATGCATTTTTAAATAAATGCAATAAAATATTTTATTATGAACAAATATGAATTAACAAAAAAATAATAGTACAAATTAACATTAACCTTGATGCTTAAACAAATAAAAGAACTACCTAGTGCATAAACTAATGTTAACAAACTGAACCTTACTTTGTTACCAGTTTATGTAGATGCTGTACATGCAGTCCTACATTACAGTCAAAATATGGGGAGCAAATTACAATACCCATACATATACAAGTGAAATGTGAATAGTCAAAAAAAATGTGATGTCAGCAATGTTCCTAATGACAAGTTGTCATCAAGATGAAATGACTTTATTTGCCTCTCAGCATTTTTCACAGCTTGGTCAGATCGTGCCCTCCTTTGGGAGCTACGGATGCACATGTGCCTTACACCTCAAGAGTAATAATACAGACAGGGTTTGGTGTCAGGGCATTAGTATATATACAAGATGGTTTCCTCCCTATAAAACTGCTCCGCTTGCTTTCAGACTTATTTTGGGGCATAATCTTGACACACGAGTCCCTAAAGGAGAAAAGAGCTCTGTGCTGTGCATTCAGTGCACGTTGCGTTTTAGAGAGCATATACAGCTGTCTGTCACTTTGTCCATTTACCTATTTCTTGATCAGGCTTTTTGCAGCGACTGCTTTGTTTACTCAGGCATTTATTGATGAAACAAACTGTCCATGATGAGTCTACGGTCCTATAAAAAGCAGGAAGGCAACCGGTGACCTCTCTCAATAACTCACTCAGCACTTCCGCGCTCTTACGCCCTTTTCTCAGCACCTCTGCCATTTGTTCTCAAAGTGCTAATTTGCAGATAATTAAGTAATCCACTGAAATGTTATTTGTCCCTCTGGGCACTATGCAAAGCAAGGAGGTTGCTATATTCAGGGCTGACTCATTTGTAGTTCCCTCATGGGAAATATCACATAATCAAGCAGACACTGTAATTCCTCTGAGCTTACAAGTAAAGTTGTGCAGATTTTCTTTTTTTCGATGACCACATAACATGCAAGTATATTGAAAAATTGGTGTAGAAACAATTTACATTTAGAAATTGCTTGTAAATTGAATTGAATTGAACACATTGGATTAATTCATATCAAGCCACGTTTATTTATATAGCACTCTGCGCAATAGATATTGTTTCAAAACAGCTTTGCAGTATCAAACAGAAAGTAACAGAATCAGTCATTCAAGCTGTATTTAATGTGTAAAAAAAAAAAATGTTGATTCGGTTTGGTTCAAAACTGCATAAAAAGAATCAGTTATGAAGCATTTCAATTTTGCAATAAGCAGCTTTACAGAAGACAATGGCATCATTATTCAAGTCCAGTCAATTCAGTGTTGATTCAGTTCAGGTTAGTAAGTGTCAAAATTGCGGCCAGAGCAGCTCTACAGAAGAAAATGGTTTAATTTTTCAAGTTCTGTTCCAATTCAAATTCAGCTGTAAAGCAGCTCTGGAAAGACCAATAGTGTTGTTAGTCAGCTTGAGTCAGTTCAGTGTTGATTAAATTCAGGTCAATAACAATGATGATGTTGCTAAATCTGTTAATTATGAACAAACGTAATTCAGGTAAAATTCAATTCATCTGAAAATCAGCCATTAAAAGACAATATTGGCACTATTCAAGTCAGTTCAGTGTTGATTCCTACCTGGTCTCATGGCATAAATGTACCTCAGTGCACATTTAGCGAGACATGAAATACGTACCAATAAGTACATATTACTGCAGTTTCCAAATGAAATAAACACCACACGCAGTAAAACTGACACCTTTTATTACTTTTCACACAAATTTCCAGAGTTTTGCTTAATAAAGTGTCATTTTCGCACTATTACTTGAAGAATATCGTGTGACTTCAAAACAATATTAATATTCTAGGATATTTGAAAACTGATGCTTTTTAATGTTAGTATCACGCATATCCAGCTTCATATGTATGGGTTTTCATAGACGGTAGGTTTGTTCGTTAGCTCACGGAGTACGGAGACGTACTTGAGAGGCGAGGAGCTTTGATTCAAATCCCAAAAAAACAGTTCAAATCCCAGAACAAAACAGTTCAAATCTGCATAAAAGGAAGTTGAAATGGCACGGTTGCGCCGACAAATACCTTTTTATTTCAGTTGTGCATTTGTTAACACTATTGGGTAGGTTTATGCTGGAATTTGTTGCATATTTCCAACATGATAGAGCATTAACTTTTAGCAACATTCCATGGATATTTAATGTAATAAAAACACAGCAATATGTACCTATATCAACGTCATAAAAATGTGCCAGGGTCCACGTATTGAACCGGTGTTTTAGCGCCACTCAGTGGACATTTCTCTTTGAAACTGCGGCGAAACATGAAGTAAGGCACGTAAAAACGGTGTTGCACAAAAAGTGCACAGAGGTATGTATTTTTATGAGACCAGGTTGGTTGATTCCGTTCAGTTCAATAACTGTCCAGAGTTCATGAATTAGTAAATCATAAAGTAATTAAGGTCAGTATTCGGGTCAATGTTGCAGAATTTAACAGTGGTGAACAAATGTGATTAATCTGGAAAACATGTCATTCTGATATGTCAGTGGCATCAAATCGATGACGGATTCTTGTGGACCCCTGCTAAGCAAACCAAAGATGACCGTGGCAAGATTGTGAACAATAAAACATAAAAAAACACAATCTTTGTTTTATTTATTTAATTTTTACAGTGCATGCGAAGGAACATTGTAAATCAGATTGATTGCATTGTATCTAGTGTTTGGTGCATCGGAGTTGTCTGTAATGCCCAAGAAAAAGGCACAGTCACCTCTTTCAGCCAGTCGTTTGCTTTTCTTTCCCTTCGTCTATCCATCAAGACAGTATCTGTGCTTATCTCACGGTTCATCAGCCTCGTAAAACTCCCCCTTAAACAGCAGCCCTGAGAGTGTGCACTATTTTCTGCTGAGTTAGAGGAATCGGGAGGCCGTTTGAAAGGCTCCTTCGCTCTGACTGCAGTCCAATCTGCGTGGAGTGTTGGGAATCGCTCGATTTGCTTGGCCGCTTTCTGAGCCTCAAACTCTGTTCGGTGTTGGCGGCCCTTATGGGCGGGGTCTGAGCGCTGTTTACTTGCTGACTAAGTTTTTCGATGAGAATTATTACAACAAGCCTAGGGATTTGACAGAGGAGCCTCTCTTCCTTTAGTCTGAGTCAAATTAGACTTTGCTGCTTGGCACGACGATTATTGTCAGTGTTGGTGCTTGATGCAAGGAGCGGAAGAGTAATATTCTCTGGGGCAAGAGGCGAGATTAATCCTGGTACACAAGTGTGACAGATTCTTCTGGTTCGACTAAACAGATTTACTGTCCGGCTCGAAAATCTGATTATAGACACGTTTCTGAAGTGAAAATGGCAAATTCTGTTACAGTGTTGTGTTATGTAGATTTGGTGCATTTATCATCACTCGTATTTATGCAAGATAGAAGATAGTGTTGTTTTATTTATTTATATTTTTTAAGAAAAAGTGAGGCTGAGTCACTGGTTTAACAACAAAGGCAGCACAGTGTCACATAAATGTAAATCCAAAAGGTCAAAAGGGTCGTCAAAGACTCATTAATTTTTCACAAGACATTTGGGATGATGTTCTGTCTCTCACTGTCATTATTTTCAGGATGGATGGTTTGCAGTCAAGCCTCTGCCTAACCAGCATCTGTAACAAGCAGCTAGACACAATGTTAGACCCAAGCACTTTATCACACTGATCATAATGGATCATTATCTGAAGTTCTACATCTGCAACGACGACCAGACCAGACCACATATAAGGAGCGAAGAAAAATAATCTAATTTAATATGTCTGTTATAAAACAGGGATTTTTAAACCGGGGTCTGGGGAATGTTAATATTGATGCAATGAATAAATAAAAAGATTTGGAAAAAATTACATTTTTATGGTTTAATTTTGCTTTTTAAACATTGGTCGGATATGAGATTAATCTCAAATAATTTTATTCTGTTGATAAAACTGATATATAGATAATAAATTTATTTATATTATTATTATTTGTATCAGTCTTCTATAAAAACTTCACTCCTGGACATATCTTATGATTATTGTTTTTTTGAAAAAAAGAAATTAAACTCAATAATTTTATTTATTACATTTATCAATTTTAACATTAATTATTGATAAATTGAATAAATAATTATATTTACTGAATTCGACATTTTAACATTTCATTTTGCTTTCTGGAAATTGGTCAAAAATATATGATAGATTCTGTTTCAAAGTGGCTGCGTTAGACTTGGATTAATCATAAATAAGATTAATTCCAAATTATTTATCTTCTGTTGATAGATATATTACAAAAAAGAAACATATAAGTAAATACCATGTAATAATAATAAGGTATACAAAATAAGAAGTTATGTAATTAATCTATTTTAATTGCTTTTTTTCAAAAGACTTTTGGACTAAATCATAATTTTATTTATTTATTTTTTTACATGTAGCATTTCTCTAAGCCTGATAATACATGGGGCAACCTTTTGAGAACATTCCCACAAAGAATGGGTAATAAATTTCTATCTCACCTGTTATCACCTTTAAAATGCCTCTACTAGTGTTCAAATCAAAACTGGTCCCTTGTGTTGGTTAGTGTTAGGTGTGCTAGTTAGATGACATTTTAGTATGTCATTGCAGAAGTCAGTTACAGTAAATTGCCTTTCCTGGCCTCCCTGAGAACTGCATCCTGCCTCTTACTGAATCAACCTTAATGTGTGGTGTATATAGACCGCTGTTGGAGCAACACCCTGACAGACGTTCACCGCGGACGGGCCACACTGAAGTCTTGTCACATATCCCTTGACAGTGTCGTGCTGCATACATTGCCTTCTGTGTAAAAGCTAACAGATCATTACCGCGGCAGAGAGGTCCTGACCATAGCACACAACACCCACCTTCCTCTTCCCCTAAAGTCACTGTCGTCTGTCACCCTGTGGGAGATAACATTGCTTCAGAACGCGTCCTGACAGGATCCTCCAGCCTTTGCGTGTAAGCTACTTATCAGAGTCTGGCAGACATTACTGCTCTTGACTGTGCATTCAGCTTGGAGGTTATACTAGTAAACGATCAAAAGTCATAATGTTGCTAGTCCAATAAACTGTAGCGTATGCATTTTTGTATTTGATGTAAAAATGTGAATGCTATAAAACTAATTTGTTAATTTAAGGTACATTTTTTAAAATACAGTGAAAGAGTAACCTTGTGAAATATTATTACAATTTAAAATTAGTGTTTTCTATTTTTTTTTAAGACTTTTTAAAAATTATTTTAGTTTTTGTATTAATTTTTGTGAAAAAATATTTCTTTATTTAAAAAAAAATCTTTATATTTAATTTTTATCTCTGATCAAAAGACAAGTTCATATATCTGAAATAGAAATACCATTAGAAATAACTTTACTGTCACTTTTAGGGCCATTTTCATCACTGATAATAATAGCAGAATATTCAGCTTTGCCTCACTTTGATTAATTTATTATATTTTATGTATTTATATTTATTTATATTTTATTAATAATTTAAAATTATACTTTAAAATATTAATATGAAAAACTTTTTTTTTTTTTATTCCATTAGTGTAAATAACAGAAATATTTACAGTATTTCTGTTATTAGTTTTTTTTTTTTAAATGTATAACAAATTGTCATACCACATGGATTTAAAACCTAATTATTAAGAACAAAATGAAGGACAGGTGTTAACTTAAATTTACCAAATTGACCGAAATCATTATTTTTCTCTTTTTTTTCAGATGCAACAATCTTTTTCCCTCGATTTGATGGTACCTCTTTCTTGGAGTTGCCGTCTCTGACATCCCTGTTTCAGTCAGACATGCACTTTACAAGCCATTCCTCTGAGGACAGGAGGACCATGTATCTTATGATGAAGAGCAAGACACCTCGTGGTACTATTCTCTACTGTGAGTATCTGAGAGCCACTGGAGAATTTAGCTCTCAAAAGACCCCATGAAATCAAAATGGAAGTTTTGTAGCTTTTAGTGCTTGTCTGGAACACTGGCTTTGAGCTCATCCATATGCTAAAATGAATTTTTAGGATATGTACACATTTAAAATTGACTTTCTCTTCTGGGAAACCAACCAAAATACAGATGACTCACCTTGCACACAGGGGCGTATACTCATTTTTGTCTATTAGAATGCAGTCCTCTCCTCCTAATACCATCTGTGTTCAGCCGAGACGTTGAGGGTTTGGCAGGTTAACATAGCCCAGTATATACTATTATGGAGCAAAAAGTACCTTATTAATGGCAATTCAAATGTTTAGTATTCTTTCAAATTCATTTCTGCAAGCATGTAAATCACGAACATTTCATATATTACACTGTTCAAAAGTTTTTCATGTTTTTTAAAGTGTCTTATCCTCACCAAGGCTGCATTTATTTTATCAAAAATACTGTAAAAATATGCAAAATATTATCATTTTAAGTAACCGTTTTATTTTTTATATATATATTTTGAATTTAATTTATTTCTCTAATGGCAAAGCTGAATTTTCAGCAGCCATTACACCAGTCTCAAATTAATGCATCCTTGCTGAATAAAAGTAAAAAAAAATAATACTAATCTTTTGAATGGTAGTTTATATATCAATAGCAAGTATACTGAATATTCCAATGTAAACATATTTAGCTTAATGCTTTTTCTTTATATTGTAGCTAAGGAAATGCATTCTTTTTCATTTTGCTCCAGAAATATATCAAATACAGTTTACCATGGAAACCTCATTAGGCCTTCAAACATTTTTAGCTGAAAACTTGCACACAGGCTTCATTAGCTGTGCTAATTTCAAACCAGTGACATATTAGTCATAAATGATATGTTTCTATGGCTACCTGCTCATTTCTCGCTCCAACATTAGGGTGAACAGCTGTATATAAATACACACAGCGTATGTAAGAATAATATTGTCTGTTTTATTTGAGTGGGAAGTGATAATTTTGACATGACGCTCATGATATATTAGCTGTTCGCTCCTTGCGTGTCTATTGAATAGCAATCACATCCAAACGATGCGGAAAGTTTGATTCGATAACTCATACTCTATCTGTGTGTGTTAATGAATAATTGGCTTCTCGGCATCGCAGGCTGCGGATTACACACACTGAGTTATGAGACTGTGAATATAACTGTAAGCCTCGGCGCTAAATTAAAACGCCGGACCGTCGACTGTACCTCTTTATCCAGTAATGAAGTCCTCTCTCAGGACATGTTAATGACATAGCAAATGTCTCTAGGTGAAATCAATCACACCAGGATATGTGCTGTGGGCTGAATTTAAAGTTATGATGGCTGATCCCATTAGCTAATTGGCAAACCCAGCTGGATGATGCTCTTCAATTGCTTTGTCCTAAACAAATATGGTCCCTTGGCTGGGCCGAACTCCAAATGAATGAGTATTTGGGGATTTTTACCTGTAAATGACTGAATTAAATTTACATTAATTATAATGTATTAAAATTTTAAGTGGTACCTTTATTGGAAAACAGGAATATATTATAAATGGTCTGTTTTGTTTTATTAAACGTTGCCTTGCTGACAAATCTCTGTTGTACTCGAGAGTTCAGGTTTTTTAATCAATGGATGGGCGTAATAATTAACTATATGTCCAGAAGCACTTGTTGTCAATCTGATACCTCGTAAACACAAATTTGTTTCCAAACAGATTGATTAAAAATCCTGTGCTCCCTTACTTCAGCAAGTCAGGTAAAGTAAGTCAATGAGATTAGAGCTTGTCAGATCGAGTGTGAACTTTCCTGTTTGTTTCTAAACAGCAAAAATCATACCTAAAATATTTTAGCAAAACATGTGAAAAGGCTATGCAAATGTATGCAATGATGTCACTAACTGTGGGTGGAGCCTGTCTTGTGGTTCTACTATTATTATCTGTTATTTTATTAGAGCCACAGGATAGGCCCCGCCTACAATATTTAGAGAATAAATACTATAATTCTTTAATATGTATTGATAAGATTAGACAGAAAAATTTGCATGCTCACAAATTTTACATCATAACTTCATTTTCAGATATGATTTGTAACATATTTATTTTTTTGTGGCTGAACTTTTGATCACTTTTAGTTTTTTCCAAATATTTAAATTATTTAAATGGAGTGCAAAAGTAAAATAAAAAAGCTTGTCTTTTGCATTTTTCTAATTTTAATATAAAATGTAATATAACATTTTAAAATTGCAGCAGAATATAATATGATTAATCATTACTGATCAATATTTTTGGTTTAAAAGAAGTTTTTTTCTCTTCATAATAAAACTAGTAAATTTTTTACCCCTGTGCAAATGCATGGGATGATGTCAGTAATTAGGGGCAGGGCTCATATTGTAGTTCTATTAATAATATTTGTCTGAATATTGTGCTCATGAAATATTGTCACTGTGTGAAGTTCTTTATAAACTATTGCTTTACTGTCACATTTGCAGTAAACATTGTTTAAAAGTTTCAAGCTTATTTCAGATGACTAAAATGCAGTCCATATTACATCAGTAGCAGCGGTCTTGGCAATCACCTGACATTTAAATAACCTGATAGGGAGATGAGTCATGTCTATAAATTGTTGGCACTAAAGGCAGAGGGGCTGGATGGACTGTCATCTTTGAATGAGATTGCTCTTGATGTCAAGTTAGAAAATTCATTTTACTTCCACCCTGTCAGATTAGCCGTGCATATGCAGCTCACCTGACACGGCCAATATGACAGTGTTTATCTCATGTCTCAACCTGTCAGAGTGCTCGTGAAATTCCTTTTATAGATTAGCCATTGAAAAAAAAAAAAGACAGGGAGCAAGCATTTGGGTTCGCTCTGTCGTTCTGCTTGTGACACATTCATCAATTTTAGAGGAGGGAAACTGACTGATTTAATTAGAATGCTCTCCCAACCCAGCGTGAATGTGATTAGTAACTTATTTATTTTTCTGTGGCGAGTGGACTTTTGATCAATGTCAATTTTATCCAGATAATTTCAATTCTTACAGTGGGGTCCAGCAGTCTCAGACCACTAGTAAAGATGCTTGGATTTGTTTTTTTTTATTCTCATTCTAATATGCAATTCTATAATATATATATTAATAAGATTAGATTAGACAAAAAAAATTGTGTGATTAGTGTCACAAATTGCATTTTCTAATGTGATAAGTAACATTTATTTTTGTAATTTAAGGTTACACTTTATTTAGATTAATTTAACTACAAAATTGTAATAGAAATGCAATATAATATTAAATAATATAATATAAAAAGTTTGCATGTTCATTGTCACAAATAATTTCGGAGTAGTGATCTAGAAACAATACAGAATATTTCCTCTTAATTTTACTTAACTAATATTAATATATAATATGTTTATGTATGTGTGGTAAGTGAACTTTTGATCGTTTTCATTTTCAGAAATGTTTGTATTTTGCAAATTTCTAATTTTAAATGCAAAATAGTTAATTCTATAATACATTACATGACAATTCTTATTTGAATTTATACAAATATCTTCAATTTACATAACTTTATTTTTAACATCTCTAACATTTTTGAAACTTCCTTAAATTGTATATTTCCTGATTTAAATCACATACTGCTATGTGATCTCAGCCTTTTGAACCCCACTATATGTGTTTCTATAAAAAGGAGTAGCAAAACACCACTGTATCTGATCTATAATGTACTAACAAATCAGTTCACACTTCAGTTAATTTTTATTTACTTATTTATTTTTATTTTGCCTTTCACTAAATTAACCTTTTGGATTCAAGTGTTTTTCTGCTAAAAGCTCAGATGTGTAGATGTGAAGCCCAGCTGAAGCTCTCTTGTCTGAATAAAAGAAACACTAGAAGTCTAGAGATCAAAGGAATCTGATCAGAAGACATGCCTCAGAATGCCGAAAAATGCTCAGAGTTACACCTGCATCTCATTCTTTCACTCCCTTCCAAACAAAACCTTCCCGCGAGCACCATGTGAGACTCCCGCTGGGCTTCAGTCATCAGCCGACAAGAGGGATTGTGAATATAACAGGTGACAGGCACTGACAAGAGAATGCATGCACCGTTAGACCCAATACAGGGTAACAGGGCCATTGGGACAATAAGGAGTAATTTGTCATTTTCCTACACACCATCCCCTTAACATAAAAAAGACGAGGAACTACAACTGTAGTTGATGCAGTAGGTGCCAAGTGCATCTGCAATCACTGGGGTTGTTGCCAGATATGCCACAGTAAGCAGGAAGCTCCACAATATTGTTGTGCGACTATACTCGAGCTCAAGTGGGAATAAAATAGGCAGTTATTGATTTAGTTCTGATACCTTGTGCTTCTGCACGCTGTAAACCATGATGTGCTCATGCACCTTAACAGTATACTTATATTTCCTGAAATTCTTATGATTTGTTCTCGCTGTTTATTGTTGCCAGATTTGGCAGGTCTGCAAAAAAACACACAAAAAAACAAGGAAATGAATGATGAAATAAATAAAAAAACAAATTATTCTGAAAGGTCAGAAAAAGTTAATGTTAAGGAATATGAAAAAAGTTATGTTTTAGACAGATTATTACAATTGTTAAGTATTACAAGTATTAAACGAAGTCTGCAAGCAACAGCATTGCATTTCATTCCTGAGTGAATGATTCATTGACTCTCGTGAAACCAGTTGTTTTGCTCTTTAGTGAATCAGCATTTAAAAACAAATTGGTTAAGTGATTGATTTGTTGACATGTTTATAAAAAAAATCAATTGTTTTGTTCTTTAATGAATCAGCTTTTTTGTGTGAATAATTCATTGACTTATTCTTAAGCACTTGTTTCATTCCTGAATAAATCAGTGTTTTTGAACTAATCATGTGAATAAATGATTCAGTGAGTCTCTAACAAAGTTACTTTTATCTGCATTAAATGTACATCAGTAAATTGTAAAATGTTCAGAAATATTTTCATTAAAAGTCACTGAAAACAACTTGCTGGGACAAGACAAAAACAATATTTCAAAATGAATAAAATGTCACCAATGAAATACCAATGCATCAGGTAACATAAGAAAAGTCAAGTATATTAGTAAGGTCCTTTATGAAGATTTTCTTTTGGGTTAGTATGGTCACTATTGAAATTCATTTAAAAGAAATAGAGATATTATTTCATATAACTATTATTTCATATTTCATATTTGAATATACTGACTGACTGAACAGATGCTAGAGATTCAGTACAGGAATAGGGTTTCTAGTCACAAATTAAAACAGGTCATCTTTAAATCTCATTAGTGAAAGGTTCCTCGTTTCTTAAAATCTCCTCTGTCCTTTCAGGCCGGGAGCAGAATTTTGGAGACCGCTTCCTCCATGTTTTTCTCCAGAATGGAAGACCAGTGGCCAGGTTGGGCTGCAGCGGTGTTCATGTTTTGACTGCAGCTGCTCCACAGAATATCAGGATCAATAGTTTGGTGCCAATTTTAGTGAGGTGAGAATTATGTTGTTTTTTTTCACAAAAAAAGAATCTTCCTAGTATTTGTTGCAGTTTTAAAATATGTAACCAATCTCAAAACATGATTAATTAGCTTGAGAAGCCAACTGTTAAAGATATCAAAAACATTTTTATGACTATTTTCTTGTTTTAGCATTAACCTCAACATTTTTTTTTTTATTTGCACTTTGGCACATATTTTTGTGGAACATATATTTTTATATCTTGTGCAGTTTTGCTTAAATAAATTGTACATTGAGGTTTAAGATAAAAATACTGATTAAGGAAATTCATATTTTGCAAAAGCACACACTTTTGTTGTTACTGAGAGTGTACTCAAAAAAAAAAGTAGACACCTAACAGATTCGAATGGTGTAAAACACTTACTTGTGTGACCAAAGTCAACAGAGTATTTTTAGTGTCCTTTGCACTGATAAGAAAAAAAGACGCTGGTCACGCTGGCGTGACCGTCGACCTCAGAGAGTTAAGAAATTATTCTGTTACCTAATCTATATTAGCATCTGTAATATTCTTACAGTTTGAATTTAAATGTACAATTTCCTACCATGATATTGAATTTTAATTTTTCTTGAGCCATTTAATATGATTAAATATATAATTTATTATACTACAATTTTAATGGTTGCAAAACATAAATAATAAGGGCGTGATAAAAAGTGTTTAATGTGATCTTCCTATAAAAAAAAGTTGAAACATGTTCTAATAAAAATTCAGACCCTGAGAAATTGAAGTGCCATAGATGAAAAAAGCAAAAAAAAACAAATATGTGTTTAGAAGATGTGTTCATAACTCATAAAATCATAGAGAGGTGTTCAGAACTCAGTTCTGAGTTTCCTATATGGCAATTTTATATGTGTTGTTAATAAATAAAAGCAGTGGCTTTTTGTTTGAGTATGCTTTTGAAATCACATGCTTGGAACTCATGAGTTTTGACATTTGGGAGTTACATCAAAGCTGCACTTTCATATGGCTGAGGTTTAATGTTTTTCTTTGTTGTAATTTCCATAATCACACAGCAACAGTGAAACTCTCTGATACATGTTAAACATTGTTCCTTTCAACACATTGCAATAATGCTAATTAACATTATCTTTAAGGAGCCAGTCACTGCTCGTACGTAATTCAATAATTAATATAATTGGAGATGTATTTAAGGTCACAAACTATCACACTATTAAGTTCCCTTTCAGTCAGTCACTTTGACATTACGTCAATGACTGACGTCATGGGGGCTCACCTGGGAGACCAATCCGCTCTGGTCTTTGAGAACAAGCCAATCGTGATTGGCCGGTGAGAGTGCACCAGCCACTCCCGGTGAATACGGGTATTTAAGATGGCGGCTTCTTGCTTCTGAGCTGATCGCTCGTGAATAAGCTAAGGAAGAAAGAAAACTTACCGAAGACTCTTGGCCGGCGTGTCCTGCGGAGAAAGCGGAGTCCTGATCACCTCAGTTGCACACTGGTGTGCAGCGGTCCTCCCCTTGGCAGTCCCGGCTATCACAAAAGAGCAAATTTCTAACACGGTCGTGAAGTATGTCCTCCGGATTAGTTTTTCGACCGTGTGCTTCTGGGTTCTGTAGTTTCCTCACCTCGGATGACGGCCATGATCGTTGCCTCATGTGTTTGGGTCTCAAGCATGCTGAGACAGCGTTCATGGATGGATCATGTCGTCATTGCGAGCGCATGTCCACGGCGTCGCTGAGATCTCGGCTTTATTTTGTTTGAAGGCTGGCCACGCCTGCTACCCCCTCTAGCTCGGCGGGTCCTAGTGACTCCTCGGCTACATCGGCTAGCAGCATGGCGGATCTGAGGTCCCCACGGGCTCTGGATTTCTCAAAGCGGCGTCCCGTTGACTTTCCGGTTAGCGATGCCGGATTGTCTCGCTGCGATCCCAGCATCTCATTCGGTGCTCCTCCAGGGGATGAGATGTCTATCGTTGCTGAAGAGAACTTTGCTCCTGACGGCGCTCTCCTCCATGAAGAGGATGGGAGACCTGCATGCGTTCTCGGTCAACGAATCGTGCCTAGAATTCGGTCTGGCCTACTCTCACGTTGTCCTGAGACCTAGACCTGGTTATGTGCCCAAAGTTCCCACCATGCCCTTTTAGGATCAGGTGGTGAGCTTGCAAGCACTGCTTTCAGAGGAGGCAGACCTGACCCTTATGTTGTTGTGTTGTCTGAGTTTTAGGAACTCCGAACAGCTCTTAGTTTGTTTCGGAGGCCAGCAGAAGGGGAATGCTGTCTCCAAATAGAGGTTGGCTCATTGGGTGGTTGATGCCATCACCTCATCACCTCACCTGTGAGGTGAGGCCGTAGGTGAGCTGTGCCCCCTAGGGGTGAGAGCCCAGGCCACCCTGATTGTTGCCCTGCCCCGGGCGTTGGCGCACGGCGCCTCTCTTACAGACATATGCAGAACTGCAGGTTGGGCGACACCCAACACTTTTGCATGGTTGTATAACCTCTGCGTAGATCCCGTGTCCTCTCATGTATTGGGTAACAACAGGTAAATCCGGGAGGACTGGGACGCTTTCCGAGCGCTTTCCTCCAGTGTTTCCAGAAGGTTCGCTGGCTCCTCCTTGCCCCTCAGTTAAGGCTAGCCGGAGTAGCCTTGACAGTGCCGACGGACGGGCATTCTTCACCCTCCTCGGCCCTGGCATTCCTTCTTCCATGTCTTCTTCCTGCCGTGTTCCCCTGATTTGGTCCAGTTCCCATTTCTTGCCGCCCCATTCGGGTGCTCCGTCCCCAACTTGCATTTCAGGCCCCCTGCTGGTCCCACTTTTGGCCCCCAGGGTGTTGGGATGGTCATGATGGACAGCCTACAATCGGTCCTGCTCACGCAGAATTACCTTTCGGCTGAGTGGCCCTCTCATGTGGCGCTTTCCATAGGGACCCCATGACGTCAGTCATTGACGTAACGTCAAAGTGACTGACTGAAAGGGAACGTCCTGGTTACACATGTAACCCTCATTCCCTGAAGGAAGGAATGGAGAGGTTACGTCCCTCCTGCCACAAACCTGAGGCCTGCGCTGAGGGGGTCGGTTATGATCGGCTCCTCAGCAAGAACCTGAATGGTGAGGCGCGCGCCAACTTAAATACCCGTATGCAGTGGGAGTGGCTGGCGCACTCTCACTGGCCAATCCTGATTGGCTTGTTTTCAAAGATCAGAGCGGATTGGTCTCCCAGGCGAGACCCCATGACGTCAGTCATTGACGTAATGTCTCCGTTCCCTCCTTCAGGTAACGTAACGTAACCAGGACATTTTCCATTATATATATTTAGTAAATATGCCAGTGCTTGAATGTATTGCTAAAGGCATTTGCATAAGAATTCAGAAGGCTTGAACTTATTCACTATTAGCATATCTATTGATATTACTGCATTAAATGATGTATGTGAATCAAAGTTAAAACTTTCAATTTATCATGTTAGTGCAGATAATTATAATAAAAAAATGTTGAGGGAAAAAAACAATCATTACCATGAAGGAGCATCAAAATTCTGCAATAGGCCAATAGTTTAAAACTATTGCAAATATAATACAATAATGAATTAATTTTTAATTGATTGATAGCCCCGCTTAGACTTACTGTAACCTGAAATGTATTATTCATTCTACAAAAAATATAAAGGATTTATATTCAAATGATGTTTATGAGCCTACTTCTATATTTTTTTATTTTATGCATTAATTCAATTACATTTTAGCTCACCCCTGGATGCATGTAAAGCATGTAGTTTAATGAAATCTCTCCAAATGTAATTGTGTCAGAGAGCAGTTAAGCAACCTTTTATTGCATACATTTTTTTTGTTTTTACATTTTAGCTGTAAGGCTATTTTGCGGATACATATAGCAGTCCTTGGCCATTAGGGTTCTGCTTTCACTTTTATATTTGATGGGTTTCGTAAACAGCTTTTCTCCCATAGGGGATGTGTTTAGATGCCAAGTACTTCTAACTTAACAATCCGACAGCCTGTATCAGTTGTCTCGAGATATTCCTGCTGTCTTGTTTGACTCAGTGGTCTCATCTCTTAGGACTTGGAGAAGGTTTCTCTCCTTCTGTCACTCGTCTGAGGAAATACTCTGGCTGATGGAATGGAGATATTGTCAGATGTGCCATCTGCACTTTTCTGAATGTCTACTTTCTTTGTTCTCAATATTCCAAAGAATGAGTCATTCCTTTGACATTGGCACATGCATGTCCAATAAGATTTTGAATGATGATGCGAGATATTGTAAAAACTGTGCATGAAATCCTTTAGAAATACCTGATTCAAATGGTAGAATGAGAAATTGAAGTAAGTTGATTTGACATATCCTAGAGCAGGAGCATCAGTTACTATTATAGGGATAGCTCCAAAAAAGAAAGAAGGTTCTGTCATCATTTATTCAGTCCTGTTGTTCCAAACCTGTATGGCTTTCTTTCTTTCTCTGTGAAGCACAAACAATTTTTTCTATGGAATTCAATGGGATCCAATATTGCTGGCCTTTATTGGAAGAAAAAAAAATATTGGAAGAAAAAATGTTTAAATTATTCAAAATATCACCTTTTCTGTTCCTTCAAAGAAACATAGTCATAGTAAATACTGACAGAATTTTCATTTTTGGATGAACTGTCCCTTTAAGATCCCAGGTTGTTTTATAAGATTAAAAGACAAATGATGCTAAGCACAAATAAAATGCAAGCCAAGTCAGTTCCACAGGCAACATGTAATAACAGTCTAAACAGTGTCTTAAGTATCAAAATTGCGCATTTATTTAAAACCTCTTTAAAAGCCACGAGGTTCAACAGGATAAAAAGAAATCCATCTCTAGTTAAAAATTAAAGCAGAAATTGACACAGCATGGTGTCTGAAGCAGTGAGGAGAAAAGACTGTGTCTTGATTTGGCCAATGTGCACCAGCAGAAGTGCAGTATGTTGTAATTTAAATAGCATTAGGATTACAGAAAATAAAAGATATCATTGCAGACAAATAAACAGGCACCCTTCTGTGCCAACAACTCATGCTGAAGGCAACTGGAAGAATGCGTTTTATTCACCTGTTGTCAGTTCATGCTGCACTGATAGACACAAACCAATGCAGACTGTCATCTGATTACTGTATGTCAATTTTAAAATAATCCGATGTTCAATCGGTAAAAATAAGATCTGAACAATACACTAATACAGCTAACACTTGTTCAGTGAAACTTAACAAATCTGTCAATACAGTACTGTGTATTTTTGTTACGACCCAAGTGGTCGGTCTAGAGGAAAGGGGAGTAACATTAAGATTTTGGGGAGAAACACCCATACACATGCATGTAACCTTCATGTGAAGAGATAAGGCAGAGGCGAACGATGCTGCAAAAAAGTGGTTTATTACAACTGGTGAGTAAATAAGTGATATTACAATAAGAGTAGTAAAATAATTACAAATATATACAAACTGATAAAGTAAAGATTACAAATAAATGGGCTGATTGAGAGGCAGATTGGAGAAGGGGTGCTGGCGGCATCCAAATCAAAGAAAGAAACAAAACAAAACAAAATCACCCGCCTACCTAATAAACCCCAAATCCCCTTACCTGGCTAACCCAAAAGAAAAGACAACACGAAATGAATAAGTCTACCTGACCTGCACTGACTAACTGTTAACAAAAGATACAGTGGGTGGAGCTCGCCTCTAAACTAATATCTCTAATACATAGTAAAATCCCTGCATGTCTGCAATGTATGTCGCGTGACCTCTTACCTGTCCCTTTCTCCAACCTCGAAATGTGACATGAATGAAGAACAAGAGGTAAGCAGATGGAGAGGGAATGTGACAAAAGAGGTGAGTTAAGTAAAAAAAATGAAAACAGGGTACACAAATTTACTATAGTACAGAGTACTTGGAAAACAACAGCAAGGTCTCCCTCTCGCGAGTGGCGTCTTTCCTGCAGCTTTATGCCACGGGCACTGATTTGACTGGAAGACTGATCAGTGACATCATGGAAACAGGTAACACAGGTGAGCAGTGTCGACCAATGAGACGAGTCTGCAAAAGTGAAAGTAAAAAAGAAACGGGAACTAGGAAAAACACATAAACAGAGTGTTAGTACGATGCAAGGATGTAACATCCTCACTAAAGATCAAACATATAATGGTTTGTTAAACAACTTCACCAAAACATCTAATTTACACTCATAAAAAAAAAAATAAAAAAAAAAAGACTCATAAAGTTCGAGAAAGGGCATCGGCTACAACATTTTCCACCCCTTTTTTATGGAAAATCTGTAGATTGTAGTCCTGAAGAATAAGGGACCAGCGCATAAGACGCTGGTTTTGGTTGTGCATCCGAGACAAAAATATGAGGGGATTATGTAGACCCCACGTAAACGTTACGATTGAAAAGGAAGCTTTAGCCCTTCTACTCGCTCTTCCATACTTTAGAGTAATTCACTTGATGTTTATTAAATTTCCTGGAAAAATAGCAAATGGGATGATCGATACCTGACAAATCCTCCTGCAGGAGTACAGCACCCACACCCACCATACTGGCATCAATGTCCAGTTTAAAAGGCCGGGACACATCTGGTGCGGCCAATACAGGTTTAATACACAAAAGAGCTTTAACACCGTCGAACACTTGTTGACATTTGGCTGTCCAAGCGTAGGAGGTAGAAGATTAGTGAGGGGAGCAACCACGGAAGAGAAATTCCTGCAAAAACTACGGTAATATCCGGCCATACCGAGAAATCTGCGTAATTCACGTCGGGTGTTCGGGACAGGAAACTCAACAATGGCACTAACCTTAGCCTTGACAGGTCGAACCTGCCCTTTTCCAACTTTCTTCCCTAGGTAAGTGACAGTCGCTTGGCCAAAATCACATTTAGCCAGATTCAGTGTCAACGATGCTTTCGCCAGTCTTTCAAAGACTGTCCTTAAAAGGACAAGATGTTCTGACCAGCTGGAGGAATAAACAATGAGATCATCAAGGTATGCATTACAGTTAGGAACTCCAGCTAACACTACATTCACGAGACGTTGGAATGTTGCAGGAGCATTTCGCATACCGAACGCCATAACCGAGTATTGTAGGAAGTGGTCCGGGGTGATAAACGCAGAGATTTCGGAGGCTTGAGGGGTAAGGGGAACTTGGCAATACCCCTTAAGCAGGTCTAATTTACTGACAAACTGAGCTGAGCCATGATTGTCAATACAGTCCTCCATTCTTGGTAACGGATAACAATCCGGAATCGTGACAGCATTTACTTTGCGGTAATCAGTACAAAAACGATATGTTCCATCAGATTTAGGTACCAGTAAGCAAGGACTGCTCCACAGGCTACAACTGTGCACCGCCAGACCATTCTCAAGTAAGGACTCAGCCTCTGCGCACATCACAGTCCTCTTAGTGGCATTCACCCTATAAGCATGTTGCTTAATAGGGCTGGAACAATTTAGCTTAATGTCATGCTCTAACACAGTAGTTCGAGTAGGTATATCACCGAATAATTGTGGAAAATCACTAATTAAGCGTTCGACATCTCGCTGCTGATCTGTGGATAAATGTTTCAAATGTTGTGACACAGTCAAAGGACCGACACAGTCAACGAGATCGTGTTCGAAGGGTTCACCAATTATGGGTATGGGGATAAGGGGGGCAGGAGGAATCAACTGATTCGGCTTTCCCACCACCTGGCAAGTATGACAAGTGCGGCAGTAATCAGTTACTTCTTTTTTTAACCCTGGCCAATGTTTTCGTCACACCTAAATGTCCAGATAAATAATGGTCATGGGCCAAACCAATCATCTGCTGTCGATAGTTACTAGGCACTACCACTTGATAGATGGCACTCCAATCCGTATCTGCAACATCATGGGAAGTCCACTTACGCATCAACAGACCATCTTCTGTGAAATAAGCAACCTTTTTCTCTTTCGCATCCATGGAGCTTACAGACGAAGCAAAGCATTTACTCAAAGTCGAATCGCTCTGTTGCATTGCACACATCCACTCTCGAGATACAGGTAGTGCCATAGCATTTAAGTTATGTGACATCTAATTTCTACTCAATGAAGCTGAACTTAACTGAGCTTCTGAGGGCAGAATGGTAGCAGTCTGACCAAAAGGCACCTGACCAGAGAATACTGGAACCATAAAAGAATAGGACAAAGAAATCTCATCTCCTACATTGCGCTCGTGTGACAGCACACGCTGAGAACACTTTGGGAAAAGTCTCCGTCAACACATCTGGTGGGTTTATCTAATACTTCTAATTTGCAATGGCACACTGACGATACCCATCTCAAAAACCCGTACTAACACATTGGCACCACAATAGGACTTTTCAGAAAATGGCAACACGTCAGAAACAATAAAACTCTGAGCCGCACCAGTATCATGCAAGATCTGTATTTCTTTCTAATCTTGCTGATTTCCTGTTACTGAAATTAATCCTTTCATTAGAAAAGGCGCAAAACTACTATCATGAACTTATTGCGTGGTGTGAACTGAATTTACAAACCCAACACTTTTTGGCTGCTGTTGCTGCTTACTTTTTAGAGCAAGACAGTCTGCAATAACATGTCCCTGTTTATGACAATAAAAACATTCACGTTCATTTTTAAGGGTTTGTGCGCTAGGTTTCAGGTGAGAGGGTTGTGATTTGAAGTGGTGGGTCAGACGAGTGCTTCTCAGTACGCGCATTTACAAACACATTCTTGTGCGTGAGCACAAACTCATCCGCGAGTACAGCTGCCTGGGACACAGAGGACACCTTTTGTTCATTCAGATAAGTGACAACTCTTTCCGGTAAGCAAGATTTAAACTCCTCTAACAGCAATAATTCCCTCAACGGATGAAATTCAGCTACTTGACATGCAACACACCACTTTTCGAAAAGAATGCTTTTTTCACGTGCAAATTCCACATATGTTTGATTGCTACTTTTCTTCTAAAATGATGGCGATAGGCTTCAGGCACAAGTTCATATGCACGAAGGACTGCGGACTTTACGGTTTCATACTGTAAACTTTCTTCTAATGATAGAGAAGAGCAAACTTCCTGAGCCTTACCCACCAACTTACATTGAAGCATAAGTGACCAAACCTCTTTCAACCACTACAGCGTCGCTGCAATATGCTCAAACGCGTTAAAATATGAGTCTACCTAAGCTTCTCTGAATTGTGGAACAAGGACTATATTCCTACTAACATCAAAAGAAGGTGAAGGTGGATCGGACGGCGGGGAACCCCCTTGGGCAGATGGAGGGATCGGCTGTACAGCTGGGCTGGCAGCGACCTTAGCCGCCTCCAACTCGAGCCATCGCAGATTTACCTCCTTATCTGCCTCTATTTCAAGTCTGCGCACTTCCAGCTGCAGATCCAGCTCTGCTTGATGCACTTGCATCTTTTTCTGAGTTTCCATCTGCAGCCAGGCGAGGCGTACTTTCAAACGAACATCACCTTTGGACCCGGTGGAAACAGCGGGGGAGAAAGGTTCAAAGGGCAGAAGAGCTGCCTTAGCGTCGGCCTCCACCTCCACTGCGGCATCAGCACCCACCTGCCCTGCACCCCTCCCGCTCACGGAACTAGCAGATCATGCCCCCGCACTAGGAGTTCTCAAGCCCCCACCGCCATCACCACCAACCTCCTCCAAAACTTTTAGCTCCACCAAACATCCCACAACCAGACTTTTGATCTCCCTTTTCAGTGTCTGCTTCCCAACAGCAATCTGATAGTGTTTTGCTACAGCAAGCAACTCATCCTTCCTACACTTATCCACCTATTCCCAACTAGGGTTAAGAACAAACGTTGGTAAATTAAAGCCAGACATGATCAGCCTAAACAACAGCGTCACCACACTACACAGCCGACACGAGTCCCACGACGTAACAATCAAAACTACTAGCGCAATACCCCCAACACTTAAAAGGTGACACACAAGCATATAGGTTTCTCTCCAATGCCTCGGGAACGTTATGTAACGATCCCGGATGAGCCCCCACATAATGTTACGATCCAAGTGGTCAGTCTAGAGGAAAGGGGAATAACATTAAGATTTTGGGGAGAAACACCCATACACATGCATGTAACCTTCACGTGAAGAGATGAGGCAGAGGCGAACAATGCTGCAAACAAGTGGTTTATTACAATTGGTGAGTAAATAAGTGATATTACAATAAGAGTAGTAAAAGAATTACAAATATATACAAAGTGATAAAGTAAAGATTACAAATGAATGGGCTGATACTAGAGGCGAATTGGAGAAGGGATGCTGGCGGCATCCAAATCAAAGAAAGAAACAAAACAAAAACACCCGCCTAATAAACCCCAAATCCCCTTACCTGTCTAACCCAAAAGAAAAGACAACACGAAATGAATAAGTCTAATAAGTGCAGCTTTATGCCACGGGCACTGATTTGACTGGAAGACTGATCAGTGTCATCACGGAAACTGGTAACAGGTGAGCGGTGTCGACCAATGAGACGAGTCTGCAAAAGTGAAAGTTAAAAAAAGAAACGGGAACTAGGAAAAACACATAAACAGTGTTAGTACAACGCAAGGACGTAACAATTTTCATTAGTGAAAATAAGTGTTACAAAAATTTACCTTAAGTCAATATGCAGGATAGATGATTAATATTGCACTGTGTATTGAGTCACTTAGATAGGACGTTGTTTTATATTTGATTAAGCTGTATTTACTTCTTTATACAAAGCTTAAAGCCAATGAAATGACAATGAAAATGTACTCACTCTCATGCAATCCAACAAGTTTTTTCATAAGCATACTTGGAGAAATTTAGCATTAAATCACACTGCACTGCAGGGTGCCGTCAAAATGACAGTTCAAACAGCTGAGAAAAACATCTCAATAATCTACAAGTAATGTAAGTAAAACACAAGCTGCATGTTTGTAATAAACAAATCCATTATTGATATGTATTTAATTTAAACTGTTGCTTCCAGCTAAAACATGAGCCCTCTCCATTATATTGCTTTCTCCAGTGACAAACTTATCAGAATCAGGAGAGAAACATCCACAGCTTAAGCACCATTTAGAAGTGAGAACTTTCCAAAACTGTTTTAAGGATTTTGATGTGAGAGGACAACAGGGGATGGACTTTTTCACTGGAGAAAGCATTATTATTAGTATTTTAGCCAGAAGTGATGGTTTAAAATAAAAACTTTAATGAAGTGTTTGTGTTTTGCATACACAGAGCCTTTCACTTCACAAGATATTAATTGATGGATTGGAGTTGCGTGAATTACTTTTATTGTGATGTTTTTATCAGCTGTTTAGATTTTTATTATGGCGGCACCCATTCACTGCATAAGATCCCTTGGGGAGTAAGGGAAGAAACAAACTCATCTACATCTTGGATGGCCTGAGAGCGAAAAAATTTAAAGCAAATTTTAATTTTCGATGGAACTATTCCTTTAATCATCTGAAATTAATATCTTCATATTTTTCCTGATGCTAATCATAATATCCTGCTCCCTTCACCTCCGTATACAGTATGCACCCTGTCCCTGACCCCTGAGCACTGACATGAGGGTCTAATCTCCTCCTCCTGTCAGACGGTGAGAATAAACCTGGCTTTGTTGATATCAATAATTCTGCCTCTTGATTTTGAGGTCATCTCCCTGGGTCTGCCAGGGCCGTGAAGATCTGATGAGATCAGGCGTTGCATGGTACTGGATCAAGGTCAGCCAAGTGGCACTTAAGCAGAATTTTAATGCAGCTGGAAAGAATATGATAACTTTCATTAGAGGAGAGCGTCTGAGTGGCACATTATTTCATTATTTCTTTTTAATTAACATAAATGTGTCACAAATGTGATTTTTGGGGGCTGTACATGTGCATTCATGGCATAATGTACTTAAAGGGTTTGACTATTGCAAAAAAAAATCAAGCATATACCCATGCAATCTCATTATCAAACATGGGTCATACCTTATTTGTTTCGGCTTCACAGTCTCCCGAGGTGCGTAAAGAAATTATTTACTTAGCCTGGTGTGACAAAACATGACTGCCCTGCATAAAGCCCAGACCTGAACCACCTCTGGGATGAATTGGAATGCTGACTGCCTGACCTCTTATGTCTGAATGGGAGCAAATCCCTGCAGCCATGTTCCAACATCAAGTGTAAATCCTTCCCAGAAGAGTGGAAGCTGTTCTAGCTGCAAAAGGAGGGCTAACTCCATATATTTTAAAATGCTCCACAGTCACATATGGATGAAGTGTTCAGGTGTCTGCATACTTTTAGTGTTTCTCCTTCGTGTGACTTGATGTTGAGTGATGCTGTTGATTATCTAACTCTTTGCAGGGATTCCCAACTTCTCAGATTTTCTATTGCCACAGTGTAATGGGTCACTTGAAAAATCAGGCACTGGAGAAAGTAATGTGAATCATTGGCTCCTGATGATATACCTGAGAGCGGCACAAGGAGTTTTAAGATGCTCAAGTCTGTGTCAGCGGTCTATTTGGTGAAAGTCCTTCAACACTTGAGATGTCAATGTTTATAGATGAGGCCAACCGAATTATAGCAGCTGTTGAGCAGTTGAAGAATGATTGAAAAGCTTGTCAGTTGTCTGAGTTAAATGAAACATGTCACGTTGCACAATAGATTACTTATTCATATAGGATCACACTTTAGAATAACTTAAAAAGGTACAAAGCAGCAACAACAGTGCAAATACATTCATCAAATAATTGGTGTAAATAATGCATTTTTTTACGTATTAATATTATTAGTATTAGTGTTATTCTTTTTCACTTTTATATGAAATACCAGCAAGCATGATTCCATAATTATTAGATAACGCTACTACTCATGGTTATTACAGATGATTAAACTAAAGCTAAAACCATAAAAAAAAAAAAAATTATATTTAAATTAAAATTAAATATACTAAAACATTTTTTACAGCTCCTTACTAATGCAATATTTTCTTTTACTTTAACTTGAGGTACTCAAATAGTTCTGGCTGAAATAAAAATGTATACAAACTGTATAGACATTTAAAAATACATAATAAAAATGACAAAAACACAAAAGTACTTAAACGTAATACTTAAGACGAAAAAGAAAAATATAAAAACTCTAAAAATATTAATAAAGCTTATAATCGTATCTGAATGATACCTTATTTCTATTGGAATATTTAATAAATGAATTGCCTATTTATGAATTTATGTTTGAAGAAAACAGTTTGCTAGAATGTACAGATTTGACTGTTCATGTCAAAATTTCTTTTAACATTATTAAAAATGTATTTGTAAAAATATGTTGAATATTTGTGTTTGTGTGTCCAAAACTTTTATTTTGGATGTGATTAATCATTTAACAGCACTATATATATATAATATACACATGCAGATAGATAGATAAACTCAGAATTTAATTCTTTTCGCTTCAGAAGTCAGACTTTGGGGAAGCTGTACTGTACTGTTATTCAGTACAGTTAAAAATCAGAACAGTTCAAATTGTACTTGGATTTACTTCTGGTTCATTCATTGCCGTGCAAGCAGAAGGTCAGGTTGAGTGCATTGCTTTGTTTGATACAGTATCCCACGCAGTGAGCTCTGCTCTATCCTGCACATTGTCAAATGCAGTAGTTCATCCGATATTACATTCACGCATGTAACTCCAATATATAGAGCACTCTATACAGTAAATTCTACATAATGCTAAATAGTATGTGTATTTAGAGTATGCATTTATTTGACCAGCCATATAACAGTAAAGAGGAAAAAGAAAAAGGGACAATTATAACGCAATGGCAAGTGGCAAGTGATTCAATATATTATCATGTTCATTTTGTTCTGTTCTCTCTTGCCCTTTTGTGTTTACTGGTCTATGATGCACAGTTCTATTCCGCGTGACACTGTGCCATTGTGACAAGCAAATTTCCCCTCAGGGATCAATACATTTCTATCTTATCTGATCTTACTCAGCTCACATAAATTCATATCAAGTGACAAGTGGATGGGTCGACTGTGCAACATTCCACCGCTGCATCGCTTCAAGAAACGAAGGAAGGAATACTTTAGTCCAAACTTTTTGATCAGTCTTCCTAAACTGCTGATCTAGATTTCCGACATCAAAGCACGCCTCTAAGTTTTAAAGAAGTCTCAAATTTACACCTCATTCTCCCTCTCTCCCATTTCTGGGAATAATGTTCTGTTGTGAATGTTTGATGTATTCAATTCACTTGAAGAACGATCTTTTATTCATACGTTGATCTTATTAATTCATACTTCGTGAATGCAGTTTGACTGTGCCGTTTCTAAGCAGTCCGGCTCTCCCTTGCTCGTTTCTGTCTTTCATTTGCTTTTTTTTGGCTTGTTACGGATGAATGTACAGCAAATAAACAGTATACATTGTTCATTGTCGGCACTACATGTAAGGTTATTCTTCTAATATGGTCTGTTGATCTTGCATATGTATTGCTGGAGGCTTTTCAGTGTTGAGTTTGCTTAATGTGGTGTAGTACTGGTCTGCATGGCAGACAGGTTAAATTAGGTTAAAGGCTTGCGGTGGTGACATACTGTTTACCCGGTAAGTCTGTTGCGAGTGTTTGTGTGTGTCTATGTATGTCTGCATATATTGTCAGATGCTTCTGCTGTGATTGGCTCTTACCCAAGTCTGCTGTGTGTGTGTGTGTGTGTGTGTGAGTCATTTCTGTTCACACAAAGCCAAAGGTCAACAAGCGTGAGATGCTGCATTACACAGCATCGGGTCCTGTTCTTTATTACACATGAACTTTCCATTCTTTAGCACATATTATTATTTAAATGTATGCCATTTATTCCAGGGGAACTACTGCTGGGTTTGTTTGGGAAAAAAGGAAGCATTCTTAATGTGGCTGCTCTGTGGATCAATGCATTAGATCTGCAGATATTTTTGCTTCTTTCCTATTTATTTCCCAGTAACTGCTGAGACCCCATTTTGGTGCTGTATATTCTGTCCTCGAGTTGTTGAATTTGGCTTATATTATTAGATTTAAGGCCATGAAATTACTTAGAATATGAAATATATCAAAAACACAGAAAGGACAATTTGCTCAAATAGAAAACTTGCATGATCTCATTGCTTATCTTAGATCTATCTATCTATCTGTCTCATGTTCTTACTTAATATGGCCAAATAACCATTCACTGGTCCATTTCGCAGGTCACAATCAGGGACTGGAATTATTGACCATTTTTAATTTTATAGAGTCTTCAAAAGAGCTGAATTGTAATTACTTTATTTTCAATACAGCTACTCCTCAAATTTTACTTTCCTGCATGCTTGTAAAATATGCCAGCTTTCTGAGAGTAATATTTGTGTCTGGCAGGCTGTAAGCATTGTTATTTTTAATCAAGGAAGTAGTCAGACTACTCTCAAAATACCTCATCTGGATCGGCGTCTCAAAGCCGTAGGGCGCGCCAGTAATTTGGGTCTGGAAGATCAGCTGGAGACATGACTAAGAACACAGGCTGCCCAAAATAACTGAAGCCATTCGAGTGAGCTTGTTATGCAAAAAAATGCCTTGACACTTTAATGCAAGAAAGTCAGTGAAGCTGGTTGAGCGAGTCTATGAGGGGCTGCGGCTGTCTTTATCGGCTCCCTCGGTGGGGGTGATCAAGGGAAACGCCGCTATCTGCCACCGGCTTTTGACGCGTTAGCACGCCTCTCAGAGAACACGCATGTGGGAACAAAGCTCCTCAGTTGTGCATTCATCTTAGGTTGCTTATGATGACACAGTCAGTTTGAGTTATTGACATTTTGTGGACAATGTGATAAAAAATGATCAATGAGTGGTGCCAATTGTGGATCTTAATGGCTCTCATTCAGATAAAGAGCAGGTCGAAGTGCATGCCTGAATGAATTCAAGAATTGTAGATCTATTTAACAGGCGTTAATTAGCATTAACATATATTTTTCTCTGCATTATCTGTGGGCCAACAGGGAATTGCGTTGATGGTGTTTGTGTGTGCGATTATCACCTGTCATACCTCTTGTTTTTATTGCTGTTCCTGTTGGACTTGTGATGTGGCATGAAGTAAAAGTCCTCTCTAATTTCTGCCTTTGTTTTCACGTCCACCAATAAAGAAGCAGCAGTGTGTGTGTGTGTGTGAGTGTGAGTGCATATGTATGTGTGTGTGTTTGTACTGCAGAACTGCATCTTCATGATGTTTTACTGCCATCTGTTGCCAGTGCTTTAAACAAGTTTTGTAGCCAGACCAATAGTGGCCTGCGGTGCTCAACGTCTCCCAGCATTCATTCTAGTGAACTGTGGCATGAACTGCAATTATATTCAGCTTTTAGATTTCATAGTTGTCGAACGGCAGCACTTGTGTGTGTGTGTGTGTGTGTGAATGAGAGTGTGTGTGTGATGTCATGATGTTGCATCAGGTCTGAGCACATTTGCACAGAATCACCTCCACAAACCCTCTGAGCAGTAAAATATATTTTACCAGTAAAATATAAATGTGTGATATAAAGGAACCACGTTTTTTTTAAATAAGGCTTTTTAGCAGGATATATGAATGGTGGAATTCCTAGCAACCTATAACAGCATGTAGCAAACAAATGGAAATATAACTAAGACCACCTTAGCAACTGCATGTCAACAACATGGCAACCATGAAAAACAGCCTAGCATTGTGGTGGCAAATTCACACACATTTTCATAAGACATTATCATTGCACTCAACTATTTATCGTTTAACGTCTGACACGTGGCTTGTGTCAGGCAGGGTGACACAAGTTGAATTGACTTTTTTTTCCTCTCTCAGTTTTGACTGCGTTGGTCACATTATTTTATATGAATTATAACGAATCAGTTCAGGAATCATTCATAGCCTGTTGAATAGAATCAGGACAATTGATGGAACATATCATAATAAATGATTTGTTACTTGTTATTGCCGTGTAATAAGCGGAATACTGTCCAGCTAGACAGAACAACCTGCTAGCTGTACATTATCCCTTGTATAATATATTAATAAATAAAATATTAAGCAGCACAATGTCGCGATTCACTGTAGGAAGGACTGGAATCACAGGGAAAAATCCACAACAGGAACATAGGAAAAACACGACATCAAACAAGTACACCCGCCAGGGGAGAAATGCACAGATAGGAACTAATATACACAGGGTAAATCAATTAAACACAGGTGCAGGGTAACTAACTAATAATCAAACTAAACAAGGACAGGAAACATATGGACAAACAGGAACAGAAACAGGGGCAAAACATGGCACAGACAGTCCAGAATCCTGAAACACATCAGTTTCCTACAGTGATGATGCTGAGAAATGCTTCTTAAACACCAATCAGCGATTTAAAATGAGGATTCAAAAGGATCATGCGATACTGGTGACCGGAATAGTGGCTGTTGAAGATACAGCTTTGTCAGGACAGAAGTAAATTACATTTTAAAAGTAAAATGAGTTGTTTAAAATTGTAAAGCTATTTCACAACATTACTATTTTTGCTGTATTTCTGATCAAATAAAACAAAAAAATAAATAAAACACTTCCTTCACAAACATTTTAAAAATCTTGCCAACACCAAACCTTTGCATCGAGGTGTATATACTTTGTGCTTTTTAAGAAATAAAAGTCAACAGATAATGAGATCTGACTGAGACTCCCACACGAGTTGTGCCCTTTCTCCCTCTGTAAAAAAAAAACAGTGTGCTGATTCTGTTCCCTCAGGACTGTATCCATGTGTCCACAAGAGCTCATCAGAAAGAATGACACCAGCGCCCAGTTAGATCATCACAGTCATACTCAGACACCGCACAGACACTGGAGCGCTGCACTGGATGTTCCTTTAGGTTTCTTAAATAAGCGCCTTGAGAAATATTAGCTGTCTTTGCCATTTGGTGGCACTTAGCCATTTAAGGTTGTGTCATCTGCCACACTTTATAAAGTGACATTTAAATCCTTTTTAACATCATGTTTGTACTGTCCAGGGTAAATGTAATGTGAGTGTTTTTGGATTCTGTTTTTTGCTCTCTCTTTGTTGCCTGTGGTTCAGTTGATTTAATGCTCTAAAGGGACAAACCCCTGTAGATCTCAGTGGGTGGCATATAAATGTGTGTGGAGAAGAAAACAGTTACATGAGCTGGGAAGGAGATTGGTTTTAAACACAATTGTCCACAATACTGCTTAATAATAGCATGACAATTATTTTTTAAACAGGTGTTATATCAGTATCATTGAAATAGTAATGCAGTTGTTTTTAATATTCTGCATTATGAATGTTTTCATTTTAATTGTATGTTTTTTACAGGCCTGTAATTTTTTTTCTTCATATATTTTAGTTTCCATTTTAGTTAACTGTATTTACCAGCAATAACACTTCAATTTTAAAAAAAATATCCAAATGTTACTGCATGCTTCTCCATTTACTGCCAACGCTGAAATCATCATATCATATAGGGCACATTAAACATGATGAAGTCTCTATAAATGCAAACAGCTGTCCAATGCACCTAAAGTGATTATCGAGCCATGATTAAAATAATTAGTACCTCATAACATCACGCTACTTGTACTAATATCAGAATATTAAAGTCGTTGCAGGAGCCTCCGCGAACAATCGAATCAGCTCATGTCCTTATGTTCAGGATTCATCAGCAATACTGGTTCAGCGGCGGGCTGTCAGTCATGTTGAATTTCCTTCTCGTGGTCCCAATCGGGCATTAATTTGTCAATCTGTATGCAGAGCGACTCTCATAACTTCCCCAGTGTTGTAATTAGTGCTACCTGAAGTTGTAGGGCTTTGATTGCCTTCAGGGAGGTGTCCTGCAAGGCTGTTTCAAATTAGCATGAGGGCAATCGCCCTGATTGCTCGCATCTGGTCATTAAAGGAGAGGGGATTTTTCTCCCCTTCTTGCCCTGAACCCAACATGGGCTGAAATCAAAAGCTGGTGCTCGAATAAGCAAGTGTCGAGTTTTTCAAGTGCCTGAAAGAGCTGATTGGACAGTAAGGAAATCCATGACTTTAGCATATGGATGCTAATTACATGTATTTTTCAGTAAAGAAAAACAGCCTAGCATTGTTTTTGCATCTTGTTTTTTTTTTTATTGGTGTTTTTTGTTGAATCAGGATATAGGTGAAGCCACAGTAGAAAGATCCATGGTGAGATCGCAAAACATTCAGTAGCTTTTACTGTTGGATTAGGTTCCTGAAATGGATTGTTTTTCAGCCGTGAGCAGGGAGGAGTTGTCTTTTGACATTTTCGAGATGATTGAGAGAATATATTGCTGGAGTAGCAGAATAGCGAAGGATGGAGACAGAATAAGAGCTCGGAAGATAAGTATATTTGCTGCTTGTATAGGAGTTTAAGATGATTTTTCTTCTGTGGAGTGCCCTAGTAGTAGCCCAGAACTCCCTTCACCAATTTGTGTAGTTTTCATGCTTAAATGGATTTATTGTGAACGCTGCATGATCTAATGAGATTTTCCTTCCTCCCTCCCATGCCCTGTTTCTGTCTTACTCTCTCATTCTTGATCTGTATTCCCTTCTCACTGTCTCTCTCGCTTTTAGATATGCATTGCCGTCTCGTGACAATGACTGGCTCTGTATCATTGAGATAGCTGTTGCTAATGGAACTGCTAATCAGCAGCAGAAATACATGGATGAGCCCGTGTCAGAGGTAAACCTGCTTCTGGATATTCAATCATTTGAATGACTGAGACATCTGTATTTTATCTTGGAATTTTCAGATTTATTTGAACCATTCTGTGACCATTTTTAATGACTTTTTTGATAAAGATTACAGTATACATGGCATTTTAGATTCAATTATTTTTTCATAAAAATAAGCAATTAAATTAAAAGCAATTCAAAGAAAATTATAGAAATTTCAGTAATATGTGTATAAGATAAGAATTCTGATTTATCACACCCACATATACACACACTATTTTGACTAATGGGAAGGGAAATATATACTTTGCAATCAGGAAGGTTATTATGCTATTGTTTTTGTAAAGAAGACAATTCAGTCTTTTTGAGAGCTGGTGTAATGATTTTTGTGGCAAAAATAATAAGTTTGATCATTCAAGTTAAATAATTGGTTCATGTTTGTGCCTTAATTGATTGAGAACCTTAGAGAGAGCTGTGCTGCAATAATCAGACACTTTCAACAGACTAGAAGAGATTTAATCAGAATATAATGGCCCCACAAATCCATTTATAGAGCTGCATAAACATAAAAAAAAATCACTGGAGACTTTACTGAAAGCTGTTGTTTATAGAAATATCTGTCAAATGGACGACAAAGCCCAGTTTGAAAGTTTAGAACAGTTTGAAGGTTAGTTGTATGTCTTTTGATTAAATAAGCCTTGTGTACTTTGAAAACTATTGCTTATGTGTTTATGCACGTACCGTAGGGTTGAGGAAATAAGATGTGTTTGTCTTAATATTTTTCTTCTTCCTTTTAAAGTTTTTACAAAGTTTGTTGTCCTGCTAACATAATAGATCATTGAGAAGGCAAAAATATATCAGACAGACTCATTAATATGTTATTGTAAATTGGAAAGATGTTTAGTCTTGTCTTGATCAAAACCAAAAAAATGTATTTTTTCAAAGCATAATTAGCTTTTGACCTAAATGAACAATGATTGCTTAGCAGCAAAAGGTTTTTTAAGCTTCTGTAGTAGCTCCACATAAATCCTTTCAAAGATAAAAACTTTGCTTTTATCTCTAATTATAATTTCCAGTGTTTAAGAGCCATTGACTTCAGAATAGTTATTGCACACCATGAAAACATATCTTTGTGTAGGACAGAATAAAGTGTATTGTAACCTACAATATGTAGCTTTTTTGTCAAAATCGAACACTTTACTATCCCAAAATGTTCCCTACCAATCAAGCTTTGGGTCAGTTTTTTTCTCTCCCTCTCTTTTCAAGTAGGATGCAATAATGGATTGAAAAGTGAGAGTGTCACAGTCTCCATGAAAATTTTAAGCAGCTCTACCATTTTCAGTACTGATAATAATAATACATATTTCAGATCAGCATATTAGTATGATTTCTGAAAGATCATGTGAAACTGCAGACTGGAGTGATGGCTGAAAAACATTTAACATATGTCACTATTCCTCCTCCGAACACTCAGGTGGCGTTTGGCCCCACGTTTCTTGGTGGTGTTCCATCCCTCTCAGAGCTGCACCACAACAGTGGGAATGTCTCTGGCTTCATCGGCTGCATACGTGAACTGCAGATGGGCTCCAAAGAGCTGTTTGTGGTGGGGGAAGCAATCAGAGGCCAAAACATTCAGAACTGTGACGCTGCAGTCTGCCAGCACCAACCCTGCCGCAATGGAGGAACATGTATCAGGTGTGATTTCATGTCCTTTTGCTTTTGAGAAAGAACCGTTTCTAAGGCTACATTCTGCAAAAAGTGTTTTCAGTGTGTAGAATGACTGCAATTGGCTGTGTCTCGATAAAGGACTGGTTCATTCTTGTTGACACACTAGGCTGTAGACAACATGTGACCTGAGGAGTTCCTTACTGTACGTGTAGCCGTCACACTCATCAATCAGCATTCTTTCACAAGCCTCTTTCAAGTTTTCAATATTTGGCATACAAGCAATTTTCTACTAAATTTAGTGCTTTTGCCAGGGCACACAGTTTGTAAATATTGTCAATGATATGCGGATGCTATGAAGATGCTCACTTGAGTTTTAAATAGCGGTAATCAGAGGCCTGATTGCAGGGATGCAAGTGATGTGTGAATGCACTTTTTGTTAAACCACAGGCAGCGTTTTTGTGTTGCCTTCAACCAATGGTTTATAATTACACATTATTATTTTTCTGTGTTAAAAGCATGGTTTGGGTCCAAATCTTTAGGCTTTAGGCTATTCAATTGCAAAAGATTCCTAATCAATCTCAAATCAGCATCTGGCATCATACATGGCAGATAATTTCTAAGTTAAGGTGGGCTGTTATGCCAACAAATACATATATATATATATATATATATATATATACATACATACAGTATATTGCATATCAATTACCATTTTTTAAGGTTTGTCGAAATAAATTAATTAATTACTATGCAATATTAATGCACTTTCATTTTATATTTATTTATTTATTACATATTAATTGCATATTACCAAAATTTTAACTAATGTTCCATCATTCATGGGTTGTTTTTTTTTTTTTTTCAGAAATATTTTAGTTGGGTGTTCATCTAATATTTTGTAAATGTTACAGTAAATTAGAATGTTGTGGAAAAGTTCATTTATTTCAGTAATTTAACTCAAATTGTGAAATCCATGTATTAAATAAATTCAATGCACACAGACTGAAGTAGTTTAAGTCTTTGGTTCTTTTAATTGTGATGATTTAGGCTC
>JAUMHE010000062.1:16472172-16492756 GCA_032359235.1 Enteromius mattozi | reverse complement strand
GTGTTTTTTTGAAAATCTAAAAATGCACACAGTTTCCTGTAAGGGGTAGGTTTAGGTGTAGGGTCAGTGTAGGGCAACACCACATACAGTTTGTACAGTATAAAAACCATTACGCCTATGGAGAGTCCCCATAAATCACAAAACCAATGTGTGTGTGTGTCTGCATACGTCTGCATGTGTGTTTGCTAGTTTTTTAGAACACCATCTGTGCCTAAGCTGTTATTGTGTTACGGCGTACTTTCTATACATCTGGTTTACTCTGTAGTACTACAACTCATAGAAATGACAGAGAGTGAGACAGATAATGTATCCTCTGGCTCCTTATGAGAGACGACAGTGTGTGTTTTCTCACACAGGCTGTTCCTCTTCTGCCATCTGTTGTAGTCATGCGTGTGCAAAAAGATAAAAGCAAATCAGTCCTATAAAATCCTTTGCTGGTAATTCAAGTACATTGATAGACTAGCTTGTGTTATGGCTGTGCAATTTGTGTTGTTGATAAAATGTGAATAATGTGATGTCACATGAAGCATATTGTAATCTGTGTGTTTTTTCACAGTATCCTCTGCTGCTGGGTCTGTCTCTAGCCATCAGCTGGTGTGTCCTGGTGTGTTTGAGCCGCATATACATGGGCATGCACTCCATACTGGTAAGACAAATTAAAATGACTGAAACGTAAAACTTTATATTTTTATTTATTAATACATGATGGAAGGATGTTGTTTTTAGAGATACAAGATATAAACGAGCATAAACAACATCTTACCACACTCAAGTTAAATGCAGAGTTCAATATCTTCATTTAAAGAAATCGCTGTTTAAGGACTACAAAAAAGGTTTTTAGGGACAACAGCAAGCCTTTTCCTGGGTTTGTCACTTACCCCAAAGTTTACATGCAAATACCTGTAAAGGGGGTGTGATGTTTCTTGACAATGTGCACTAGGCAGGTAGCGAATCACAATGCACTCGACCAGCTTACCAATCTGAGCCTGATTTATTTTTGTTTTGTTCAAACAAAGCATGAACAAATAGCATGTTACACTGCTCCAAATAAAAACAATCAAAAAAAGCTGATCAACCACCCTTTTAATCATACGTTATGCTATTTTTAGATTTAGATTACCTCAGCTGTTATCTGTTGCTCACTTAATGTTCAACTTAAACAATAATAATTTACTAATGGAGTTAGGAGTAATAAAATAAAATCTTAAAAGAATATCCATTTTTGTATTGTACATTATAATGTGTTGATGCCTAAATTCACATGTATCATTAAAACATTTAGTTTTAGTTTTCTGGTAAATTTTATTTAAGTAGAATATTATAGAATTTTAACATTGACCGTGACATAAAATCAGATTTAAGAAGACTGCTGCTTTTGTAAAAGCCAGGAAACATTATGAGGTTCCTCACGGGGTGTGTGTGTATGCTATTCTTGGTTTATCTGTGTTTGTGAGAAGATGTTATCTGTGTGTGTGTGTTTATTTAAAAAAAAATCCCTGGTGTTTCTTTACTGGGCCGGATAATTACCAGCAGTAGTATGTATTTGTTTGTGGATGCAGATCAGTTTGATACATCTTTACTGAACACTTTGCCTTTTTAAAGGAAGATCACACATATGGCTTGAATAATAAGCATGTTTGTGTGACCTGAGGCTAGTCAAGTAGACTGAGCGCACTGGTTTAACTACATCCATCTGTTTGGGTCTCATGTTGCCTGATGTTGCCCCAAAATCCCCATTCATTATAAGCATGTATCATGCACATGTCCAGACGTGCTAAATCCCATCGGTGATGTCTCGTTACAGTAACAGTGTAATTTTGCAGCATGATTTCATCTGTTGGCGGGATGTCTGTATGTCTGGATGACACGATTTTTCCTCAGTCCTGAAAATTTGGTGTTTCATATGGGTGCTCTGCTCCATGTCTGCTTTAAGCAGTAATGTCACCCTCAGGGTGACCTCATCCATCTGGTCGCCTTGTTGGGGTGATGAGTGGCCGTTGCTCTAGAGATTGTTCCCTTGGCAACCGTGGAATTGTCTTAAGCCTCACATATTCACAAGACAAGAATGGATTGTGAAACTAGTCAGATGACGCACTCTTTGGGAAATGTTATGTCCTTTTAAAAGGCTAATTAAAATGATTATTCATTATATCATTGATTGAATGTAAAATCATAGCTAATATATTTAATATGTTTATATATATATCTATATATATATTTATTTATTGACCATTTCAAGTGATTGGTACTGTTTTGCCCTTTTTTTGGGTTAAATTTTTTTTGGTTTACGGATACAGTTTAATCTGACGCACACTTTGAAAGCTGAAGAATCACTAGTACAGACTGAAGAGAGATATGATATCTCTCTATCTCACATGTTCGGTTAAAACAAGTACACGCACAACATGCAAAAGCAGTGAACTCTCAGTGATGTGGAAAATGAGCCCATAATGGTTAATGACTGATAGATAAGAGAGAAAGGCGAGGCATGTCTCATGAAGAAAATGTTTCTGTCTTTTTTTTAGCATACTTTGAAAACATCCAGACAAATGTATTTGGGGTCCACAAAGAAAACAGCTTTGTGAATAGACTGAATGGTTTCTGTTTTTGCATCTACAAATGCTGAAAGGCCAAATTTGAGGTTAGGGTTTAAAAGTAGACTTAGGGTTAAGTGTGTGTGAGTGACTGAAGGCGACATTTGCTAGTTAATCTATGCCTGTAAAGAGTTTCCATGATGTTTTAAGTGCTGAGTGTGAAAACTGTTTTGAATTAACCATTTCATTTCCTTCTCCCACACACAGTCAGCCAGACTAAAGTGCTACATATTACTGTCTAATAGGTTTCACACGGATGTGTGTGTGTTTTGTGGTCTCTGTGGAATCTCACACTCAATGCTGAAGTATTCTGGCATCGGACATCTCCCACAAGTCTTGCTATTTGTTGAACACACACAAACTATGTTTAAGACAAGAATGTAGTGAGCTGACTTTCTGCTATGCAAAGCTGACCAATCTTACCTCTTGCCCTGTGTGAAGTTAAGTCTTTGGATCTTTATGAGAACGATTAAATATGAAAAAGAGAGGGTTGAAGAGATCACTTTTACATTTTTCAAATCTTGTGACATGTATAATTAATCTATTTCTTAAAAAAAGAATCGGCAGATAAGATGCTTTGCATTGTTAAAATTCCTAGCAGACCATATATTATTTAATATCCAATAATATTTAACCAATTACCACTTTATGAGCACATACTGAATATCACACAGTTTACAAATCCTTAGTTTATGTTTGATATTCTGTATCATTACTCAAAGGATGGAGACTAGTAAAGGTAGAAATACAGACAGTAGCTGTTAGTTTAAATGAACAGAACTCTTTAATTTAATCATAGACCAATTTAGTCCACAGGTTTGCTTGCATGAGTATTGGGTGTGGAAATTGTTTGAGAAACATTTTAATTTTAGTAAATGTTTAACGCATCTGTTTAGACCAACATGAATATTCGCACTAAAATTTTATTGTTAGCTTTTTCTCAATCTCTTTTGGTCACATGCCCAGAGCCACTGCTGTTACTACTTTTCTACAAAAGTGCCATGTACTTTCAGAGAGCGAGTTTACATTTTCCTTCAGCTTGTTTGTAGTTTTTTTGCAGATTGGTCTGAATAGACAAGTTGCATGTGAAAATCAGACCAAATTTTGGTTCCGAACATTTGTCAGTGTGAAAAAATATTAATTTTCCTTGCCGTTCTTATTTGTAACCATGTATTCAAAAAGACATTTGTTTATTATTAGGTCAAACTTCCTCTGCATATTTGCATGTCAAATAAGGTGATATTTAAATATTTAAATTCTCTATGTTAGCCTCTTTCAAATGTAAATTACCCTTTGTTTTTTAATAACGTGTCTGGGTCTCACATGCATTTTGTTTATCCTGTGGTTTGCCATTGATATTTGTGTTTTGTTTTTTGTTTTTTGCTTTTCAGGACATTATTGCTGGTTTTCTGTACAGTTTGCTGATCCTGGTGGTCTTCAGTCCTGCTCTGGACACCATCGACACCTTTAACCGCTCACATCCCTACGCCCCGCTCATGATCATCTCACTTCACGTAGGACTAGGCCTCTTTTCTTTCACCCTGGACACCTGGAGCACCTCACGCGGCGACACCGCCCAAATCCTGGGCTCTGGGGCGGGTATCGCCTTGGCATCCCACATCAACTACCACCTGGATCTTTTGCCAGACCCACCTGCATCTATGTTTCCTCTTCAACCCCCATCTTTTACCCTCAGCTTGATCGGACTCTGTCTACTCCGCTTTCTCCTCGGTGTCCTCATTCTTCTGGCTACCAGAGCAGTAATGAAGGCTCTCACCATCCCGCTCGTCTGCTGGATCTTTGGGATTCCCAGCAGCGACGTCCGGAAGGCCAGGCAGCACATGGAGGTGGAGTTGCCATATCGTTATATCGTCTATGGAACCGTTGGGTTAAATGCGCTTTTCCTTGTGCCTTTCCTTTTTGCACGTGTAGGCTTATTGTAATTAGGTGGAAGAAACACCTGTTCTTTTAGCCAATAAGAGCCCAGTTGGACTGCAGAGGCATATCAATGATCGGATGGAACTAATGCCGATCATGTAACACTGTGCTGCACCTTCCAGATGCTCCTTGAATGCATTTCCCATCATTTATACTGTAGTTTTATTAGATTTTCTATTGGAAACACCAGTTTGGTGTTGATCCAGAGATTCTTCCCCTTTTCTATGCAGGTTGCATTACATGTATAGTACAGTAGCATATCTATCAGATTCTATTCTTATCTAAAATCTTATTGTAAACTTATACCCTACAGTGCTTATGTTTTTGCAAGCAATACAGCATTTTTGCTAATTCTCAAATTTTATAGAACGTATGACTAATCTTTTGGCAAGTTTTGTTCATGCCACAGTAGGTGGACTTAAACTCTTGCATCAAGAGTTGATTGAAATCTCTCTTATAAAGGTGTGACTCATGCAAATTAGTGTGCAAAATCTCTGTGACCAATTGGCTGGAACTTATGCCAGTGATTTATATTTCTTTTGTTTGTGAGAATTGATTCTGAAATCATGTTAGAAATGGTCCATGTTGGGAGCAGCACTGATCTTTCTCGTAATTTTTGTTGCAGTTGATTGAGATGTTTAGTTTTGGATCTAAAGAAGGTCGGACTTTTGTAGTGGTAGAAGCCTTGTAATGAACGGATAGTTCATACTAAAATGACAGTTCTGTCATTTTACTCCACCCTAAATATCTTGAGATGTCTTTTTGTGCATATAATAGAAGTATGTAGGGCTCTGATGTAATTGGGTTCCCAATATTTCCAAAAGAGAAAGCAAGTCACACAAGTTTTGAATACGAACGAGAGTGAGTAAATAATAAGAATTTTAATTCAATTTTTCTTTTTGTTGAACTGACCACTCAAATAGTTTTCTCTAGGCATTAAAATGTCTTGCTGATGCACTCGTTATTAATACTGTTTAATACTGAATCAGTTAAACTTTTTTGTTCTTATATTAAACACATGTCAGGGAGTCTGGCTCGTAATCAGAATTTTATTAGCTCTTCGATCTCACTCTGCTTTTATTCCCTGTACGTTGCTGCTTAGAATATGGTGTGTGTGTGTAAATATGTGTAGCGTTATTGATGGCAAAGAAAAGCGTCACTCGACCAATACATTTAGGGGTGTGCTTTTTGTCATGTTAAAATACAAGGTTTGCCATTCAGCCTATGAATAATTCTGCTTTCTGTTAGTCAAGGTTAATTTTTATGTATAGTTGAGATGAATTTGTGGTAATGATTTAAATGCACTGTTCCCAGAATGCACTGCTCTGCTGCCTGCTGTTGTGCGCGTGTCGCTGCGATGGCCTTATAATAGGTCAGGCTTGCATGACACTCCTGTGTGCGTGCGTTTATACTCTTCCTGTGGCCTTGTGTGTCTTTGTGCACATGTAAGTTCCTATTTTTGCTGAAAGAGAAGCTGGTTTCTCACTTCTGTAAACAGGATTTGTTTTCTGATTCTCTAAATGATGAGAAAACCCGCTATTCTTCTTAGCGCAGAGCAATGCTGACCTCTGACCCTTCATCCAGAACAATACAGATCTATGTAATTTTAAGGTCAGAGGTTATATGGAAGAGACAAAGGTTGGAGGTTGAATTTAGGACAGAAAATGAGAAAGAGATTGTCCTTAGTCAGCATTGCTTTCTGGACCAATTGGGCTTGTTCCTTACGGCGTGATTCCGTAATAATTGTGTTTTTGGATGGCAGTAGATTGTAGCATTTGTTTTCTCTCAGGCCTGTGTTCTAATAATCTGTCATGCATTTATGACCAAATATGAGTGCTTTCAGTAGTTAAACCCATGTAGAATCTGTAGGATTTTCAAAAGATTGGCTTGCATATCATTCAAAAAGCTCAAGAAATGCTGTAGACCTTTCTTGTTTATTTATATATATTTTTTTGTTTTGTTTGTTTTATAAGACTTTAATATCATTTGATAACTATTTAACTACAAAAAAATGTAGTAGTTCAATGTCAATTTGCCTAATTTTCCCATGTCTAAATGAAAAGAATTCCCCTGTAATCAGCACCGAATGCAGAATCTGTGTGGTCCTTCTTGTGGCCTAGATTAAACTCCTGAGTATATGGCTCTGTGGTGAAAGTTTTCATTTTAAAAGTGCTTTATTTCCTTTTGATTTGGTTTTCTCTAGTTTTACTGAAAATAACATAGCTTATTCTGAATAAACGGATCCAGTTTGGATACCACACAGTGCCTTTTATCTAAATCTCTGTACTGCACTGTTTGATAAGCACAGACAATTATTCCCATCTGTTTCTTTTTCATTCTTCTTTCTTTCATCCAAGTAGAGCATTTGACAAACGTTAAACTTAAGTGGAACAAATCAGAATGACTGATTGCTGCTCAGTCCATCCTGGTTCATCCAGTGTTGCTGTTTTTTGGTTTGTTTGTTTTTTAACTACTAAAATAAAACAAAAAATATAAATTTTGCAAGAAAAAAGATGTTAAATAAGTCAATTATGCTCTGTTGGTGTTCAGTTGGCTGTCATAGCCATTTCATAAATATTACAGAAATTGAACATTTGTCTTATTTGAACAGACACCCTCCTACTGCTTTGGATGTTTATTTCTGTGTAAAATCAGTAGGATTTTAAAAATGTCTGATTGTTTGTTTTGCTACTTATTGTGTTTGTTTGGTTTTGTTTTGTTTTTTTGGCATTTTTCACCAAATGTGTCCCAGAAGCTTTGGATTCTGTGTGTGTTTATGTAAAATGTCATTTTGGAGCTTTGATTCTCCTGTGTGATATTAATCTTGGTCCTTTTTAATGATCTGTCAATACGGATGACCGTCTCTTAATATTGTGGGAGCTATTCTGAAAGTGTTAAGAGCTTGATGTGATCCATTGTAAAACTTGCAACTATTAAAAAAAGTTTTAAAAATGTAACAAACTGAACATTCAAACAAAACAAGTCTCCTGACCTTCATCCAGTGCTTGATACCAGACGAATCGCACTCCCACAGGGTTAAAAACATGCACAAATGACCAAGAATGCAGTGTTATAAGGAGACCTGTGCCCTTATGTTAATAAAATGGCTTGTTATAGAAGCTTTAATTTTTTTTTTCATAGAAATTATCTGATGATCGTTATTGTTTCCTACATTATGTTTGAATATTATGCTCAATAAAAATCAAAAAGGCTATTACTTTGGTGTGTTTTTGAAGAAAAACAAATAAAGAAATGGTATCTTATTAACAGAATAGTATGGCTGGGTTTGATAAGCACACGTTTGCTCAGTCATTGTTCCACAGGGCACCTAAGTGTTCCTACTAGGATCAGTGATTTCTCTGTAGTGTCTGAAATATTAATGTACATGTGCGAGCATGTATTGCTAGACGGATTTGCCCTGGCAGTTCGGATTTTCACTGTTTAGTCATATAAGATGTAATTATTAAAAAATGAGCCAGCGCTTATTTGTGTTCCTCCAAAATACTGAAACACATGGCTTTTAGTATTGTACAGTAATGAATTTCCACAGACCTGGCTTAGGGTTAACCCTGTAAAGCCTGACATGAAATAACAGAAAACCTTTTAAATGGAACAGTTTATTAAACTGGCTTTATTAAAACTAGCCTATATAATTTTTAAAACCTTTTTGTATCATATTTGATGCATCAGACTTGTACAACTCAAATATGAAACGGTGAGAGTTCCTACTCAAGGAAGAAAAAACCCCATCAATTTTCATCAATCAGAAACCCAAAAAATTACATTTAGTGCCAATATTATTTATACTAACCAAAAGTAAAAAAATGAAATTCTCATAGTTTATAATGTAAATCACTGAGATCCTTATAACTAATATTATTATATACAACACATAGGTTCCAGTCCAGTAATTATCTAAAAATATTACTAATGTTATCAAAACTTTATAAATATTTTAATACTTTTTTGTTCGATGTGATGAGCGTGATTTCACCGAGTACAAGATGCTCCTGGATAAACATCTTTGTTGATCCTGGAACAATATTCCAATCAACCAATCAGAACTGAGGAATAATTTTTCTGGAAATATCTGTTTTAGGCTTATAATCATAGTTAGGTGCTTCTACACCCTTGTTAATCAGCTATCATTTCCCACTGATTTTAGGCATACATTTTGGGTAGGGGTAGGTTTAAGGGTAAGGATTGGGATAAGTTTATATTTTTGGACAGTAATGTTGATCCAGGATCATGTCTTGGCAAAATCACGGCGACCGAATACACTCAACAATACGCAGGAGCAAAAAAAGATTCACTTAATTTTCACATCTCATGTCAAGTCCTTGCTATTCAATAGGTTCCTTTGGGGACTTTCATGCTTTCCCTACAGGTTAAAAGAGGACAAAAGGACAGGATTTTTGGAAATATAATCATAAAGGTCAGCATGGGCCTGCTGTTCTGCTCAAGTAAGCAAAGTACTTCCTGTCCTCCTCTCATGACAATGCTGATTGTTCTTTCAGACGTCAAGTTTCACTCCTGCTTGTGTCCTTTGGGATTTTAACAAAGGGCAGACAAAGGAGAGAAAAAAGCATCTTCTATTCTCATCACAATGATATCCTTGTTACATTATACTCTTTCATTCTCCAATACAAACATCCCAGTTATTTCCTCCTGTTTAACCTTCTCTAACCTTAGAGAAAGTTAGTTACAAAACAGTAGAAACAAATTTACAGCTATACTAGGTTAAAATTTGGAATTGAAAGAGTTTCAAAGTACCATATGTACAGTTGGTTTTGAAATGACTTGCAACGAATTGAAAATTTGAATATTGAATAATATGGGATTACAGACAAACAAATAAATCGCTGTTAAATATGCCAGACGTGCAGTTTGACGATTTCGCATTTTATAATACAGAGAAACACTGCCATCTACTGGCGGCAAAGTGCTGTAAAGTCTCTGTTTCTTACCTCTTCTCATGTTAGACACGAAACGAATAAATAACGTATCCGTCGTCTTGTCTTAGATTTATAAATGTGGAATGAATTACAGTTATTTTTACTTTTACAACAAATGAAGCAAGTGTATCGTAAAACGTGTCCGTGCGGAACTAATGTTCAGCGTTACTGTGTTTCCGGGAAGAAGCTAAGGAGGTGGCACACTGTTGTCTGTCAAATACGATCACATGTGAGTGTTTTGTGCAATGATTTGTAACCTTAAATGAAATGTTTATTTGATTCACTAGCGTTAGTATTAATCAGTATGTTTTGAGTACTTTAGGTAGTGAGATTTCTACTTTGTTGCTATGTCTTATCTATTTGTGTTAGGTTAACTTGTTTACACTTAACGTTACTATAACGTACAAAGAAACAGACTAAAACGTATGTCCTTCGCTGTCATGTTTATTTAAAAAAAAAAAATAAAACATTATTGTACTATAGTGAGAAGAAAATGATAATTCAGTAGTAGTGAACTAAATATTTTTCAAATAATAGTATTTCATACATATTTATAATTCTACTTATGTTTTACATTATAAATTGGGGCTTTACATATAGAAATATATAGATGCTGTTTAAATTTTAGGATGGTAGCTTAAGGATGATCGTATCTGATCATAAATTTAAAGCTTGTGATCTAGTCACTAAAGAGGACTTAGTTATGACTAAAAAAATGGTCTCTTCAATATAATGCAACATGTAAAACACAAATCTGTCACCAGCAGAACCTCTCTGATGCTTTTAGGTCACTTCAAATAAAAAATTCCAATCTGTGAAATGACGCTCATTTCTTTTACGGTGCCAGGGTAATCGGTGACGATCATGGACACTCTAGAGGACACCTTTAGGACTCTCTCCATCGCCAGGAGGCTGCAGCCCAGTGAGGCCACGTATATTTTGGAGCTCTCCTGTGCCAGCAGTGGCTCAGATGCACTGGCTGTGTGCTGCTCCAATCACTCTGTGCACCTGCACAGCAGAGAAACGCTCCGCCTGGTGGGTGACTTCCAGGGTCACACGGCTCCTGTGTGTGGGGTGCGTTTCTCTCATCTCTCCCCTCACCTGCTGTTCACCGGCTCCGCTGATGGGACACTGCGATGCTGGGACGTCCGGCGGCCCGGTTCGGATGCCACCCAGGTGTTCCGCAGCGATTCGACGCATTTGTACTGCTCTTTTGATGTGAGCTGTAGTGATCGTGTCCTGTGCGCAGGCACGGAGCAGGTGGAGGAGGACAGTTTTTTGGTATTCTGGGATGCTCGTATGGTTCAGGGTGGAGGTGAGATGGGTGGTCTGCTGGGCGTTTATTCGGAGTCACACAGTGATGACATCACTACGGTGAAGTTCCACCCACAACAGGCAGACCGGTTGGCTTCTGGGGCCACAGATGGGCTTGTGAATGTGTTCGATCTGAGTCTGGGTGGAGAAGATGATGCTCTTGTCACCACCTGTAACTGCAATTCCTCTGCAAGCTCCCTCTGCTGGACAGGTAGGCAGTCACAGCACAACTGACTGAGCAATTCAAACGGTAAAACTTGAGCAATAGGGTTTTTTTTTTCTTTTTACAGAAAACAGAGTTCCCTCGGTCTTTTAAAAAAGTTTCAAATTCTATTTGAATTAAGTTGTTAAACATCACCATATTTGTACTCTCCAGAACCCTAAACTTTCATTTAATTTCTATCATCAGGCAAAGATCTTGACCAGCTGCTTTGTCTGACCCATGATGAAGGGCTCCACCTGTGGGATGTGGCTAGCCCAGACAGCGATGACACTCTGAACCTTCTGAGTTCAGCTGATGCTCGGACACTTGTCCAGCTCCCTGATGGAGCCTCGCTTGAGTACTTTGTGGGCGGTACATGGCTGTCAGACGAGGAGCGTATTCTATTAGTAGGAGGGAGTAATCATGGAGAGCTCCATCTCCTGGACTGCAGTGAGCGTGGTCTGAGGCTCATTAAATCCCTCAAAGGGGGTCATTCAGCTACAGTGAGGTGCTTCCAGTGGGATGTGATTAGACAGTCTCTGTTGACGGGTGGAGAGGATGGCCACTTGTTGCTGTGGAAAGCAGGAGCAGAGGAAATCAGCGTGGGCAAGAAAGATTCACTGAAAAGCATCTCCTCCATGCAGCTCAAAACTAAAGCTCACAGAAAACAAGCTATACAGAAAGACAGCTCAAAACTAGCATGATAACAGACTTCACTTAGAGACAGTTGACATTGAAACTAATTGGTTATTTGACAGAAATCTCAGAGAAGTTGCAAAGTGCGCAAAGATACTTTGCTCTGATGCACTTTGTTTTCATAAGGATAATAGATAATATGTTATATGGAGTCTAAATTAGAAACTTCTTCCCTATAAAACATATATCTTATTATAGACATTGGAAGAATTTAAACAGTTTTGTGGTAGTTGTTGTCCTCATCTATAACATTACATTTCTTGTGTTTTGTCAGCAAAGTGCATTTTAGAAGTGTTTCATAAGTTCACTTTTAAGGTTAAACACATGGCTTGAAAATGATGAAATTGTCTTCTGGGATTCATGACTACAAACTGAAGCTGTATTGTATTAAAGGAATAGTTCACCCAAAAATGAAAATTAGCTTAAAATGTTTTCGCTTCAGGCCATCCATGAGGTAGATGAGTTTGTTTCTTAATCAGAACAGATTTGGAGAAATTTAGTTTTGAACTCTCATTCTGACGGCACACATTCACTGCAGAGGATCCATTGGTGAGCAAGTGATGCTGAATTTCTCCAAATCAGTTCCAATGAAGAAACAAACTTCATCTACATGCTGGCATGAGGGCGAGTACATTATTAACAATTCTTATGTATTTTTTAATTTCTTTAGTGCATTGGGATATTCTTAAATATCTTTTTTTAAAGGGTTACTTGGTCACTCAAAAATTAAATTTAATTACTCACCCTCGAGTCGTTCCAAACCCGTAAGACCTTTGTTCATCTTCGGAACACAAATTAAGATATTTTTGATGATATCAGAGAGCCATCTGTCCCTCCATAGACAGTAATACAACTGAAATGATCCCAGATCCTGAAACGTGGTAAAAACATTGGTAAAAAAGTCCATATGATATCAGTGGCTCAACCTCGTTTTTGCAATGCTATGAGAATACTTTTTTGTGCAAATAAAACAAAAATAACATAAATTACTCTTCTCCCCTGACTTCCGCCATTTTAGAGTATCTCAACGTACTGTATATGCAAGCTTTAATGCATTTGACATAATCAGCCTTGTTTACATCCGGGTGAAAGCAGGCGCATGTGTGTAATCTGCGGCTGTTTACGCCTAGAAGAAAGCGTACGCTTACACAGTAATGTTTTCTAAAATGGCACAGGAGAAGAATGGTTTAGTATATGATGTTACTTTTGTTTTCTTTGCAAAAAAAAAGTATTCTCCTATTGTCGCAAAACTTAAATTGATCCACTGATGTAACATGGACTGTTTTACCGGTGTTTTTACCACGTTTCAGGATCTGGGATCATTTCAGTTGTATTACTGTCTATGGAGGGACAGATGGCTCTCCGATATCGTCAAAAATATCTTAATTTGTGTTCTGAAGATGAACGCAGGTCTTATTTTTATTTTCGGTTGAACTAACCCCTTGTTTTACGTGTACGTTGGAGGGTTGCATCAGCACCACTGGGATACAACCTCAGAATCAATCACTTTCTAATCAATTATGCAGAGTAATCAAACCATGGCAGCATTATTCTTATGCAAAGGATTTACATTCATGGACAAAAATGGTGGTTATGTTCTTAGCAAATGCTTTTAACAAAATCATCTGTCAAGAAATGTGTTTGTTTGTTTGTTTTTTGTCACTTTTTAGCATGCAGCTGCTAACCTGTAAAATTCTAAATTGTAAACAGGAAAGATTTTTGATCTTAAGAGCTGCAGAATTAATTCTATAACTTAATAATCCCACATTTGTCCTGAGGTTTTATTATTATTATTGAATCTCATTAGTGATCTTGAATAACTACTGAGTGTGCTTTGAAATGCAAATGTGACTTTTAAACAGGCACCTTTGTCTCTGAGATTTATGAGCTCTCCAGTGTCACTCACTTTTCAGAGTAGATGCTACAATTTTTTGTGTTTGATTCTCTCAGTGTAAATAAACACTGAGTGTGAGAGTCCAGCTAATAATTCTGATGTAATGTAAGTCTGGAGAGGTTTACTATGCTGAACTCAAGATGTGCCACAACAGGACAGACCTGTATTCCATTAATTGGAAGCTGCCCCACTCTGAGTAATATTCAATGTTTCAGAAATGTGATGTAAGTTCAGAATTTGGCATCTAGCACAGGAAATGACAGCTGAGAGAGCAACTGAAAAACTGTCAATTGTGTGGTATTTGTGGATGCTACGTGTTGTAAACGCCCTTAGATATACAGTAAATTACGGTTATGGTTAATTATGGTTTCAAATGCATACATTTCTTGGAAGATAATTTAATTTCCAAAACGCATACTAATAAGTCATTTTTACAATTTTGTGCCTTTCAGTCCCCAGTACAAGTTATGGGACATTGCATATTTATATAGAAATAGAGTAAGCTTCTAATGGGCTGGTTAAAAAGAGTAAATGTATATGTAACGTTACAAAAAAACAACAGGCAGTGTATTCACTTGACCAAGGTAATGTATTAACTAACATGTCCGTTTATGATGGTCACTGGAAGGTCCGTATATGTAAGTTTCATAAATAGGTTTCATTTTACGAAACTTTTAAAGCCCAAAAGGCACTGATTTCACTACTATTTGAAATTCAACTTTTTCAATTTTTAATTATCCAGAGCGTCTCTGCTGCGTAATCAGCCAATCCCTGTGTACGCAATGACGTGGGTGCCTACGCGCGCGCTCTTGTCACTCATTTCCTGAAACACATGCATGAAACCGCATCTGAGAGTAAAAGATGCCATATGATCCTGATGCTCGTGCGATGTGCTGATAGTTCACGCCAGGTGTGCTCTTCTTTGGTATGAGGCGCTCCTCATATGGGTTGGGCTCTTATACAGGTTTAACTTCATTCCTGAAGAGATTGATTATTTCCTTTTCTTTTGCCCTGTCCAGACTATCTCCATTCTGAATAAAGATGCATTAGTGCTATGAATTATTATTTTTTTTCTATTTAGTTCATTTTTATTTGTTTAGTGCTTTTCATGATACATATATATTTAGATGATGGTTTCTTCGTAAATTTAGTAATGGCAAAGTGTTTAAGATTTAAATATTAATTATATAGTTATTTTACTACATTGTAATACAGTGCATAACAATTAAAATAGTGGATCAATAAGACGGAATAGTAAGGTGACTCTTTTTCCTGATCGCACACACCTCAACCCAACTTCTCTATTCATCGTTAAAGAAGCCTTAGAGTGTTTCCCTCCCATGCGTGGTGATTGACACCTACATCGGCCAATCACGTTCCGAGAAATCTTCAAACTGACCAATGACGTCGCGTTGTAGGCCCGAACCCGGCCCAGCAGCCTAGAGCGCGTCCGTGTTATGTGTGCCATGGACTCAGCCCAGTAATATTGACAATAGGGCGAAAAAGGGACCGATATTCCCTAATAAAACACATTTTCTGGATTGAAATAACATATTAGCGCGGAGTGTGGATATAAATAGATACCCGGGGATGTTCGTATTTCAGCTGGATCCTTTTCTATCGTCGGAAATTTGAGTGTTTGATGGGATTATTGCTGTGGGTTTGGCAGTTTTTAAGGCCAAAAACAGATTTTGTGTCTTTATTTTTCTTTTTCTGCTGCTTCAAGAGGCCTTGAAGGAGGAAAGACGGTTAAAAACATCCAAATCAGCTTCTCACATCGAAAACATCAAGGTAAATTGAATATTTGAATGGTTTTTGCTTACCCTGCTCAAGTTTAGATCCGGTTCGTTTTGGTGTTTCATATACTAAAGTAAATATGTCAAATAAATGAAATTAAGGCTCAAGAACACTTTTTATATAGAGTTTATTAGAGGTTGTGTACATGAAGGTAAAAAAATGAATCGTACTTTTAATTCTTCTTACACATGTCTTACTGTAAAGCAACATTTGTATGGGTGAAAATCCGTGAGGATAGCTGGTTCTTCATCTCTTTTGTTTTATTGGTGTTCTGGAATGCAGTAGGTCTTTGTCAGCTGTTTATGTGTGTGTAAGTGTGTTTAGGACCATCAGAAGATCACAAACCTGCATCATCTGCACTCATATAGACCATAGAATCTTTTTTTCTGTCCTTTTTTCACGGTGCCAAACTGCTCTTGTTCATCTTCAAACTCTGTGTCTATTCATTATGGACTAACCCACCAAATACAAGTTGTTCTGATCATTACTCCTCTATTCTTTGCCAACTTCTTGCTTTGGCTCAGTGGCACCGTGCCTCTGTTTCCATGGTCTGGTTCGTTTCAGCTGCCTGGCAGTTGCAGTATCTCCTCACCAACAACAACAAATGCATCCCAACAATTGGACTGGTTGTTTTGGGTGACCTTCAGTCAAAACCAATGGGAAAGGTTATCTCTAAATACCTGGTTATAGAGATTAGGGCCAGGGCATCAGTGGCAGCGTGTTTTGGATTAACGATGGTGCATGAGTGTTTCCTAGATTGTGGTTGCTGGGTTCACTTCTTTGTCAGTCAATCCAGTGGTTAAGCCCTAGGATGTTTTTATACCTGCAGATCTTTATACAGAGCTGGATCGCCGAACAGCATGGACGTCTGGGATTATCTCTCACTATTTCATAAACTAGCTCAGTTGCACTGCATTAGAGATTGCTTGATTTTGATTCTATCCTCATTTTTTGATGAAGGTTGTAGTCTTTGTGTCTTGGTCTCATACAGAAATCTCAATGTAAATGTCAAACCAGAGTGAACTTTATAACAGGAGATGGAGTATGGATCTTTTTCTTCTCTCACCTAATCATTCTTAAAAAGTTTTATCTCCTATTTCACCCCACATTGAAACATTATATTTCTTTTGCTTGCTTTTTTTTTTTTACAGTAATTAAAATATATATGCATTATTTTCATGTCAGTTAAGTTCTATATTTCCTGTTTCTCAATCATATATTTTTTTGTTATTATAGTACAATACATCATTTTTATTTATATTATATATGTTTTTTTTTTAAAATATATCAGTTTTTCCATTAAGATGAAGAGATTTTATGGTGTAAATGTGCTTTGTACTTTTTGAGAAAAAATAATCTTACAAACATTGTGTGTGTTTTTTGTTTTTTAAATCAAATTATCTGTATTGTTTTGTTTCTTTCTGTTTATTTTGGGGTAAAATGTAACTTATCACACCTTTTGGGACGTTCTCAGAGTTCTAACCACAATGACTACTTGTGTTTATTGATTTCTGCTGACCTTATGCTTTGTCGTCAGTGTTCTCTTGTGTGACTGTTGCTTGCATTCATTGTTCTTGTAGATGAGAGAGAAGGTTTATTCCTTTTACAGGTAGCGATACTGCCAGGCCTGTTGTTTCGGAGAACAGGAGAAGTGGCTCAGAAAAAGGATGATATTGTTTGTGGTGGGCTGCACAGTGCAGTATTATGGGATGTCATCAATAGACGTTGGCAGCATCTCACTCGTTTGATGTCTGCTAATTTAAACCTCTTGGACTGCAATATCAAAGTGCTTTGAATAGCTGGATTAAAGACCACGCTGGTCTTGGACTGTCCAGTTCAGATAATCAGATGAAATGTACTTTTCTGTGCAAGTTCATTTGTGTTTGCTTAGAGATTGTGTTTTCAAAAGACACAAAAGTTCAGTTTCTCCATCTATGACTTAAGCTTCTCGAGTTCCACTAGCATGACCAGAGCAAACTTTATCTGCTGGTTTCTCTTCTTTCCTGGCCTGTTTTTATATTTTCTTTGTCTCATCCTACCTGGTGAAGCCTATTTACTTCCTGCTAAACTTTTCTTTGCTCCTCCCTTCCTAAGATGGCATTCAGTCTGACAGCGATTAAATCTCTGGAGGTCATGGAGTCTCTGTGGTCACTAGTTCCAACTTGACTGTCGCATTCAGCTGTTGCTATATTGCCAACGGTTGCTATGACTCATGACGTCAGAAATCGGCAACTTGAAAGTAAAGCTGAAACTAAATTACTTTCAGTTCCTTTCATTCAAAATCGCTATTTTCTGTTGTTTTTCTTAACTTCTGTATGTCAATTCCCAAAGGCATCTGGTTTCTCATGCAGAGATAATTCTGTTTATCTGCTTTAATATCATGCATGCAATTTAAGCTGACACTAGTGGACCTGTGAAAAAACCTGATCCAGACTTTTTCAGTCAACAGAATCCTGCTGTGTTCTACACACCTTGTTTTATCACAATAGTGTTTTTTTTGTTTTTGTTTTTTTTGCTTATGAATTTGTTTCCAACCTGTTTTATCTTTCATCTCAGTGTGCATTCCTGACTTTATTTACATCTCCTGTCTAGATTTTCATTTTACCACAACATTTCCTTCCTATAGCCATTTGTGGTTTGTTTTATAATTACACTTGCTTTTGAATTGCAAACTTCTTTGACCAAAGGCATTCAACAAGTCTGGATTTAGTTCCGCTTACACTGGACCTGCAAAACGCAGACATAATGAAAGTACACACACATCACTGGTCTAAATACCTCAGTACAACTAATGGCTGTTAACGGTGCTGCTGGAGAGCAACTAGACATACTCTTTTGTCTTGTTTTTCCACTACACACTTAAATATCTGGAATTATTTAATCCAGCATAATTTAATCCATCACTCCCACCAGGTTCCTACAGTATCTGAATTCACAGATATTTGTGTATGTGTTGTTTTGCAGGAATAACTCGTTACTAATCATTATGTAATTATGTAGCCTGATTACTGTCAGTGACAGTAGGAGTGTGTTTACCTGTAAATATTTTGGTTCATAATATTACTGAGTGCCTTGCAAATATTAGACTCGAGATGATGATGCAAAATATGTTTGTGTTCTCTAATTATATTAAAAGGTTACTCCACCCCAAAATGAAAATTTAGTCATTAATCACTTACCCCCATGTCGTTCCAAACCCGTAAAAGCTTTGTTCATTCTCGATTATACACAATTTTAAGATATTTTGGATGAAAACGTGTAAGCCTGTTCCATTGACTGCCAAGAAAATTACACTGTCAAGATCCAAAAAAGTATGAAAGACATCGTCAAAATACTTCATCTACCATCAGTCGTTCAATATGTATTTTGTGAAGTGACGAGAATATTTTTGTACACAAAGAAAATATAAATAACAATTTATTCAACACTTTGTCTCCTCTGTGTCTCTCCGTGTCAGTGTAGAGTTTCTGCTGGATGCAAACAGTATACGCGGTTCTGTGTCAACCGCAACACAAGGATACGTTTTCTATGTGTATTTGCGCTTTGATTTGAATGAAAACAGTGCATCCGTGTGACAGAATTGCATATGCTGTTTGCGTGGATACTCTCCAAATCGGCGCTATGATGACAGACACTGAGGAGATGAATTGTTGAATAAATGTCATTATTTTTTATTTTCTTTGCATACAAAAAATATTCTCATCACTTTATAACATTACGGTTGAACCACTGATGGCAGATGCATTATTCTGACAATGTCTTTCATACTTTTCTGTCATTACAGAGTGAACAACGTGCAGGTCTTTATAGTCATAGCAAATTAAATGAAGATAATTATGGTCATTTATTAGTGTTTATTACACTGTCATATACTTTCATTCATTACTCAAAATCTGTAACGTTTGTGGCTGGTAAGTATTGCCCCAGCATTTGTGTAATTTTAAATGAAGAACAAAAGCAGAGTCAACTTGATGGAGACGCTTTTATGTAGGGATGTTTCCAAACAAAACCAAGCAAATGAATCCATTAACAATGGGCCTTTCCTTGGCATTGTTAGCAAAGTAAGCTTACAATGGTCACTTAAAGGAAGTATTTTCAAATGTTTGTGGTCATATGATCCTGGGAAGGGGTTAAAATTAAAAGCAGAGGTTAAGATCTTATATTGGACATTTAAAACCTTCAGTTCTTCTCATGTGAAAAGATATATTTTTACACATACCTCACAGATGCAATATTTTTATGTGTAAAATGTACATGCAGATTCATTTGTTGCAGTGTTGATTGATGAGTTGTCTTACACACCTCGCTCTCTTTTTCCAGGGCTATGTCCTCCGCAGCCACCACGCCTCCATCAGTGGATAAAGTAGACGGATTTTCCCGGAAGTCTGTCCGGAAAGCCAAGCAGAAACGTTCTCAGAGTTCCTCACAGTTCCGCTCTCAGGGCAAACCAATCGAGCTCACACCTCTTCCCCTGCTCAAAGGTGACCTACTCACTCACGATTACTAAATGCTCTCCTCGTAACCACTTCTGCTCTTAAATCACTTGAGGTCTGAAAGTCCCTGATACAGAGTAGAATATAATACTGCTTCAGTGGTCTATTAAGCTTTACAGTAGAATTAGAGTACAGATTTGCTCTAAATCTAGCATTTTTTTTGAGGTTGTGTGTGATCCGTACTCGTCAACACTGTTTGCTGTATTAGATTACGTTATTTTTTTAATAGTTATATTTGTTGTGCATGTACACACATTCTTTGTTTTCTTTGTGTGTTTGTAAATGGAAGGCACCTAACCCACGTTGTGTTGTGGATACTATTTCTCTGTGTGGATGTGTCCTCTAGTTAAACTACAGTTCACAGGTGTGTGGGCTGTTTTTTTTTTGTTTTTTTTCTCTTATGCTCACCAGTGCTTCATTTATTTGATCAGAAGTACAAAAATGGTCATAATATGAAGTGGTTTTGCATTTAAAATATAGGTAGTGTATATGCTACACTTTGGCAAGTACGCAACGGTACACATGCGGCAAATCGATCAAATAGTAAATGTAGTTGGTAGTGTGCAGTTTAAAACATAAGCACAACTGGTTATGCATCACGGTTCTGTGCAACTTCAGTAAGAATAGGGCTGGGCGATTTGGCCTAAAATCAAAATCTCGATTAATTGAACATTTTAACTCGATTACGATTAATGAACGAT
>JAUMHE010000062.1:16453193-16464254 GCA_032359235.1 Enteromius mattozi | reverse complement strand
CCCACACCTAACACTAAACCTACCAATACTAGGGGAGTCATAATCTGGCAGGGGTCAAAATTCAGCACTACACCGGTCTTACACATGTGACCTCATGTTGTTTCCATGTCACTTCTCGCGTGTGTTTGGTTGGTAGTTTGCGGACTGGGACAAAGTTGTCGGCGATTCTTCCTATTGTAAATTCATGCAGTGTGAAACCCCCTGTCACCGTTCTATCATGCAGTGTGAACACAACAGCAACTGAATGCTACCCCAGATAGTCAAGCAGTGTGAAAAGATCTGTGACGTGACTACTTTGAAAATCGCGCAGTCTGAACATGGCATTAGAGATCTGTTTCTCTTTAATGTCTCAGACCTCGCTGCAGACCTCTTATTTAAGCATCTCTTAATACCTCAAAACTTTGTGGACTGATAAACTGACAAAAACGAGAAATCAGTCTGGGCACAAATGGAAAATAACTGCACATGACTGCATCACCTGAGCCAAAATGACTGTCACTGTGTGTGTCTAACTTCAGCAATGGTACGGAGGTCTTTTGTCTAGACATTCATCTACATGTCTTCTACTGTAGCAGGGTTGTTTTGTTTTGTCTTGACTGCCCTGTGGTTTCTTGTATTCTGACCTTTTGGATGTTCAGGTTTAAATGCAACTGGATATTCATAGTTTAATAGAAGAAGTTGGATTCCTTGGATGTTGTGATTCTGTATCTTTCCGTAAAGGTTGTGTTGAAGACGACAGCTTCTTGTAGCCTGTACAGTATACAAATGATCTTTTGCATACTGCACATTTGGGGAAATTTGAATCATGAGACAAGTGATTGTCAGATTTCGTGTAGTTTAAAACCACAATATCTGGTTTTCACAACTTTTACTTTTTTTAAGGAGATACATCATCTCAGGGAAGGAAATTGCTCATCAAACAATTTCATTGGGTGTTTTTATTGGCATTGCTATAATGATGGCAATGGTTCAAATGCTATCTGTTATGTGAATCAAACTAGTGGGTCCACAGCATAGATTTGCTTCTAAATCAGCGTTCTGCCATCGTGTGTGCAGTTATGTCAGCAAATCAGTTTTGAGTTTGAACTCTGGGAAGTTTAGGTTTCTTGCCCTTTCCTGTGCTGCCCACTGATTAGTTTACATATCAGAGTCCTTTTGCAGTTCTTGGATAATGGAAAAGTGCCCGTTGTGACGTCTGATGACTGACCTAGAGTGATCTTTACGTCCTCAAATCTTTCCTCTGTTAATTAAGCGAGATATGGGATCTTTTGTCTTGTTTGGCATGTGTTTACTGACTTTACACAATGCTAAAATGAATCCCGTTATTAGTTTTTCTCTCAGGCTGTATCTGAGTCAGATAGTGTTTGTATATATGGAAGTACACCCTGAACCTTCTACTTAAGTGCTTTTGTGAACACACCCATTGCAAATTGAGGTTTTAGCTGGGCATTTTTGAGCTTTTTCTCATATATGTGTGTGTGTTTATTTGTGCACAGACGTCTCTGCTCAGGAGCAGCCGGAGTTGTTCCTGAAGAAACTTCAGCAGTGTTGTGCTGTGTTTGATTTCATGGACACTCTGTCAGACCTGAAGATGAAAGAATACAAACGCTCAACCCTCAATGAGCTTGTCGACTATGTCACAGTCAGCCGAGGATACCTCACAGAACAGGCCTACCCAGAGGTCGTTAAAATGGTAAGTGAAAAATAGATTCAATATGTTGATTACATCTAATATATTGATTTGCTGCTCAAGAAGAATTTCTTTATTATCGATTTTGAAAACACTTTCTTACTTTTTCTTTCTTTCTTTGTTCATGGAAAAAATGTTTACAAAGTTCAAGAGATTTTATTTATTTAAAAACATAAATCTTCTGTAACAATGTCACTTTTGATAAATTTAGTGCATGCCTCCTAAATGCCTCAAAAACAAACAAACGGTATGAACGTTTGAACGGTAATGTAAATCTAAAATAAGTGATAGCACTGTAAGTGACTGGCATCCAGCAGAATTAATTTATAGCTCATTTAAATGTTTTTCTAGTGTTTGAAAAAAAAATGTTAAAGACCCATTCTTTTGTCAGAAATTTTGAAAGCAGCAAATTAGGATCATTTTTAAAAACAGTAAGTGCCTTGAAACACAGCTTTTTAAATGATAGCTGTCTGATATGGTAGTATTTAATGATCAAGATGGCCAATGTAATGCTAATATACCCAATGCAAGTTTATAATTGCTAAAAAGACATACCAATACACAAAAGTGCTCAAACTAAATGAACTTGCATTTAATGCAAAAATAAATGTCAAAAATAATGTTCACCTAAAACAGCTTTCAAACTAATACAAAGCTTATCTTTAGAAAGCCAGTGAATGGTGTGTTATAACTGATTCAGCTATTTTTTTTGGTGATATTTTTTCTTTTTTTCTTTTCAGGTGTCCTATAATATATTCCGAACTCTTCCGCCCAGTGACAGTAATGAGTTTGACCCAGAGGAGGATGAACCCACTCTAGAGGCCTCATGGCCACATTTACAGGTGAGTGTGTGTGTACGCAGTAGAGGTTCTTGAGAATATTGTTGTGTACTCTGGTCCCTCTCTCCTTGTGTAGAGCTCCTGTCTGTTTTATTTGTTTCAGCATGTTTGTCTGTGTGTATATTTTTGAGGGTTTGTACACACACTCTTTGACCGTCTCTGTGTGTGTGTACTCACTGTATGCTTCCAGGACTCCTTTAGAAATGAGATGCATATCTCAAGGAGAATCTTCCTGGTAAAACTTTTCTTTTGTTTTGTTATTAATCTTTGCTTTCATCTACTTCATCTAAAGAGTCCAATAATGAAAGCCACATTCCCGGACATGTGATCCTTGTCTTTTATTTTCTTCCGACCTGTTATAATGGCAACGACCCTTGGTGGCATTAGCAGTGTGCCCTGTGACTATGACCTCAACTGAACCATGACCTTTTACCTTTCTTTCTTTGGATGCATGCTGTGTTCAAAGAGCTCCTCCAAATAACAAAAACTCTCTCATTCTTTTCTCTTCTCAGCTGGTGTATGAGTTCTTCATTCGTTTTTTGGAGAGCCAGGAGTTTCAACCCAGCATTGCCAAAAAGTACATAGACCAGAAATTTGTCTTACAGGTGAGTAAGTTTATTTAAAAATGTCCTCAGTCCCTTCATTTTTCCACTGGTGTTTGCTCATCATCTTTTTTCTCCATCTTTTATTTGTGTGCTGTATCCATCTGTTGTCCTGTCAGCTGCTGGAGTTGTTTGACAGCGAGGACCCGCGGGAGAGAGATTACCTGAAGACAGTCTTACACAGAATCTACGGAAAATTCCTGGGACTAAGAGCTTTTATACGAAAACAGATTAATAATATTTTTCTACGGTGAGGGATATAACAGTTTACATATTTGCAAATGCCCGAATAAAGCGCAAGCATTCATCGCAGTCTCTCTTGTTCTTAGTTTTGTTTATGAAACTGAGCACTTCAATGGAGTCGCAGAATTGTTGGAGATTTTGGGAAGGTGAGTTGTACTTGTTTAAAGTTCATATATTATATAAAGATTTCATATGCAGAGCTGATTGCCAAGCGTTATTCTCCACACATAGCACAATCTGAACCCTAAACACAAAAAAAGCAGGTATTGTCCACTTTCAAGGCATGCAAGTTCATATTTTACTGTAGAAGCCAACAACAAGCGCCCTTGTTGTTTTTGAACTGGAGCCAATAAGTCCATTATAGCGAATCAGTGCACGGTATTCATGTCAGGTGACAAGGCTACTTTCACTTTGAAAAGACTTGCTAGCTGAGAGGTGTTTCATCAAAGCTGACTAAAAGTGATCAAGGATGGCAATCTATAATCACAACAATGACAACAACCTTTGTCAGGCATCTACATTGTCATCTGAGGAGATTACAAAGATTAAACAAGTGTTTTTGAACTTGAAAACATTAAAAAGTTACCTGCTTTTGCTATAAAACAATGTATATATTACCTGTATTTGTTTAAGTTGTTGTCAACCTCACAGCTGATTTTATTGGTTACAAGCTTAAAAAACATGGATGGTGCTAAACAGGAAAACAGCAACCACACAGAATGTTGAACCAATTATGGTTTAGTGTTTGAGTGTTTTATTTTTCCTCATAGTTGTGAGGACAATTAGCACTGTCATTGACATGACTAGTGAAATCTAATGAAATGGCTTCAGGGCAGGGTTTGCGCTTGAGAAAAAAAGTCACACCATTCACACACCTTAAGTTTGCTATTTACATTATTTCAGTCACTTAGCATAATTCTATAATTGCAATTAACAATTGTGATTTTCTTTTACATAAGATGTGAGTTATTCTTGATCATATAAACATTCTTTAAGAGAAGATTTTTCTGAAAATATATTGTTTATTCGCCGCCTTGTCAATAACAAGCACCCATAGTTATACAATATTACAGATCTTGGGCAGATGAAAATGTTTTGTGAGCGGCAGGCTGCAATTAAATTGCATTCAAGATCATCCGCTACGTCATTGTGCTTGCTTATAAATCCTCAGAACTGGAGGTTGTACCGCAGTTTCCATGAAGTATGATTAAATTAGCAGGAAACCCCAGATGAGTTTTGCATTGTTCTGACTGTAGCAATAAATTCAATGTTTCGCAATCCCAGAATGCTGTTGGTGAAAGTTGTGTTTGTCTCCTGTCAGCATCATCAATGGCTTCGCTCTGCCGCTGAAAGCTGAGCACAAACAGTTTCTGGTGAAAGTTTTGATTCCTCTTCACACCGTCAGGAGCCTCTCACTTTTCCATGCACAGGTACTGCCTGTTTGTGTTAAAACATTCAGATGAGTTCTGTGTGTTCACTTCCTGCAATATTAATCCTGCCAATGACATTAATGTTGTTTCTGCAGCTGGCGTATTGTATTGTACAGTTCCTAGAGAAAGACCCTGCATTAACAGAACCAGTAAGCACAGTAAACATACCCAATCTTTCACTAATCATCTCTTTACTTTTTGTCTATTTATTTCATCAGAGTCCTGTTTTTCCTCTCTCTAACAGGTTATCAGAGGTCTGCTGAAATTCTGGCCTAAAACCTGCAGTCAGAAAGAGGTGAGATAGATGCATTCTCCTGAATAGAGCTAATTCACAGCATGAGGTTGATCAGTCATGATTTCATGTTAGTGTTGATGACATTTTTGATCACATACTATATCCGGTTTTCTGATTTGTCTACATTGATGTGTGTGTGTAGGTCATGTTCCTAGGAGAGTTGGAGGAGATTCTGGATGTGATTGAGCCTACGCAGTTTGTGAAGATCCAGGAACCTCTCTTCAAACAGATCTCCAAATGTGTCTCCAGCCCTCATTTTCAGGTCTGCACAAATCTAGTCTATGACCCAAGTCTAGTCTATGACAAAATAATTCATTTTTTAAAAAAGCCCCTGTGTTTTAGGACAGGTCCGTTCTCAACATAGTTTTAAGGAATACAGCATATAAATGCATGCAGCAGCTGACAATATAAAGAAATTATGCATCATATTATGAACTTAGAAAATGCTCAGATTATGTGTATGTGTTCCAGGTGGCTGAGAGAGCTCTGTACTACTGGAATAATGAGTACATCATGAGTCTGATTGAGGAGAACTCTAATGTGATTCTTCCTATAATGTTCGCAAGTCTGTACCGGATCTCCAAAGAACACTGGAACCCGTGAGTCAAACCTACACTTTTCTGATGTATTTGACACCACTGCAGTCTCTGAATCTTTAAATAGTTTAATAGGGCTTCTTTTGTCCCAATCACATTTATTGCTTTCTTTTTTAAATTTACTATCTATCTCAGAACACTATCAATGAAGACACATCAAAATTGCATATGATTTAATGTATAAATTAAAAATGATTAAATACAGATTGCTTTTGTGAATATACATTTTTATTTTAATGGAGTTAGTTTAACAGGTTTTATGTGTAAAGGTGACTGTTCAGTCCAATTTAGGCACTATACACTATTATTCAAACATTTGGGGACTTTTTTTATTTTTAAGAAAATAATACTTTTCTGAGCCTACACACATGAAACGGGTACACAGCAAGTTGTCTCTTTAATACACAAGGTTACGTGAGAAACACAAGTAGTTAAGTTCACAAATAGTTGGTTATGTCTGTGAAAGTTAACAGCTGGGAAAGAAATTGCATGTGTATCAGTATATTGGATATGTTTACAGTTTCTCTTGGTCATGGCAACATCATACAAATCAACCAGGCCTCCTATATTTGTTTTTCAATTATTTGAGGGATGCTGTGATTTGAAAAAATGTTTAAGGGAATTCATCTGCATTCCATTTAAATAGTAATAATATTTTACGATATTGAATGTTGCTGTATTTGCAATTACATAAATGCAGCCTTGGTGAGCATTAGCATTTAAAAAAAACAAAAACATTATTACTTGCCTCAAACATTTAAACAGTAGTGTACATTTTACAGCCTCCCCGAAAGATGTTGTATAGTTGTATCTGATACACACAGCATTGTTCTCTGAATTAGTCATTTCCTGTAATCATGCTTAATTCTATTTCATTTACCTTTTTCTGCTTTCAGGGCCATAGTAGCTTTAGTCTATAATGTTCTGAAGGCCTTCATGGAAATGAACAGCACTTTGTTTGATGAACTCACGTCCACTTACAAGTCAGATCGTCAGAGGTGAGCTGCTCTTTTTATTATTATTATTATTATGATGATGATGATTATTTATTGCATTTGTTACATGTAGTTGTGCTCACTTTCATCCTGCTTATGCAAGTGGTGTTAAAATATACCTCACCTTCATTTGCTTTTTTGTTGAATCTGTCATTCCTCAGAGAGAAAAAGAAAGAGAAGGAGAGGGAGGAGCTGTGGAAGAGGTTGGAGGATCTGGAATTAAAGAGAAGCCTCCAGAGCGACGGAATTATTCCCACTTAACGACGCGCCTCTTCAGGACCGCTTTTTCCCAACGCCTCCAACACGCGCTCGGAACGTTGGCCACATTTTTTTCCTTTCTGTATTTGTGCGACTTACTTTACTGTAGATTCACCTCGTCAGTCTCATTATTTCAAAAGCACTGTAAATAACTTTATTTTATCTTCATTTTTTTCTCCCCCTTTAAAAATATTATGCCGAAAAAGAACGTGACTAGAAAAGGAAATTAAAAAATTAAAATAAGCAAAAAAACAAAAAAAACAAACCAAGAGAAACCCGCACTGGAGGGGGAAGGACTTTGAACAGGCAGTAGGACTGAAATGAATGACTGCTGTTAAGAAAATCTGAGAATCTCAACCCATCGATCTGACATACCTCGACCATCCTTACAAAACCAGCCCAACTCTCTCTCTTTCCCCACCTGCCCCCTTCTCTATGTACCTTACTCTTCCCCGCTTTTTCTTTTCCTCCTTATGTTTCTGAATTGGATCAACATTCGCCACCTATGTGTCCTGAATATCTGAAAGCAGAGTAGTCTACCCTTGACCTTTGATTATCCGTTAACATCTGGATAAACGCAGTGGGTCTAGATTGTAGACGTCTTGAGGCGACACAAAAGGACACTATGCAGTAACCAGCAAAGAAGAGGACGTCATAAATACACACCAGCTCTTGTTTTTCCCCCATTTTTATTCTTTTTCTGTCCAAATGTGCCACCTGGTACACTCGTTTGGACTCTTTAGCACCAGTCTGGTACTGGTACCAATAAATGGGACACACACAAACACACACACACATTGGAGCGGGTGTCCAGAATTCCAGCAGCAAAACCGGAGATGCTTGTCATGAGAAATCGAACTGCACGTGCACACACATTCTGCATTCGAGTGTGTGAGGGAGTTTCTTACAGTGTTAAGTACCTGTATACTGTATCTGAATGCAGTACTTTGATACTCTGTATCTAGTAGAACCTTTAGCGTATTTTTCTTTAGGAGAATCCAGTATATGATGAGGAAAGATTGAACACAACCTCTTGGGATTTTTTTTCTGTCTTTCTTTCTTGGGTTTCACTTCTAATTTGTTTTAGGTTTGTTTTATTTTATTGTCTGGAATTGGTTTTGTTTTTTTCTTTTGACCAAGTGGAATTTGTTCTCTCTTTTTCTTTTATTTTTTTTTTTGTTTTTTTTACTTAGTTGCTGATTTGGGGGGAATGAGAGGGGATTGTGGAGGACTGATGCTGTGTTGAGCTTTGTCAGAATTGAACCTGTGCTTTAGAAAGCCCCAGAAATCAAACGATTACAAAAGTTAAAAAGGGTCGGATAAATACAAATGTTTAATTATTTTAAAAAAATAAAGAGATATTAAATTAAACCTGTTTTGTGATAAAGATGAAATGCACATTTGCCTTATTTGTGGCGTGTGTGAGCGGATGAAAGTGTAAAGGAGATGTATCTGTATTGGGCACAAATGCCATGTGAAAACTTGGGCATTATTGCAGCTGAAAATCATGAAATGGTTCAGATTTGTTTACTAAAATGTGCTCATTTTTTACAATCATTTTTAAAACCAGTTCTTGTAATTAATTGTTCAAAAAGATTCAAGATTCATTGGTGAACTCATGTATCGGTTTGAATCAGTAAGAATGATTTGTTAATTAACCAAGTCCGTTCTACTCAAACTGCTACTGTTTGGCAGCGAGTCGTACTTCTAATCTTAAACTGTCATGAACGGCTCTAATGAATTTATCAAAAAGACTCATGCGTTATTAGTCAACTCCTTTTTTGAATCAGTCTGAACAGTTCTTTACACACTCAACCACAAGTCAATTATTTGTCATTAATAATTTTTTTTAAAGCAAATGGCCACTATAAATACCATTTTATTACAAAATCTTTGTATCAGTTCTTCAAAAAATGTTTTTCTGCAGGGTAAAAACACTTGGAATGAATAGAGGGTGAATAAACAAGAGTGTGTTCATTTTCAAGCTGACCTATTACTTATTAGTGTGATTGGCTAATTGTTTACAGGACAATGTGTAGTTTGTGTGTAAATTCAGCCCTCTACTCACAAGTACCAAATTTTTCCACAAGAGTGCAGCAGAGCTTAACATTAAAAATCTTTCAAACCAGCTAACCATACTTTTGCTTTTATAGAAAATGTTGGGTGTGCATTTTAAACTCTTCTCCACCTTTCCGTATGTAATCTTTTGATACAGGTCGATCTTGTTTTTCCTAATGGTTTGCATGCTTAAGTGTGAGCTAGCAGGATTTTCCTGAGGGGTTAAAGGATTCAGAGCTGCTCTGAAATTGGCAGGTATATATGTACTTAAAACATATGCAGGCTTTATTCTTTCAGTTTGAGCATTAACCTGTCAGACACTTGCAGGGGGAGGAAGGGATAGGAAGTAAGGGCATACTTGGGTGACTGCTTGCTTTAATTAACATCACCCTTGGAAACAAGAATAGCGGTCTTTTTTTTTTTTTTTTTTTAAAAAAAAAAAAACTTCTTCAAGAGAGAGTTCATACAGAAATTAATGTGATTTCACCCTTATATAGTCACAGAACGAAATCACAGGTTTGTGCTTTTGTTTCCTCTGTCAAATTTCTGGATGAGAAATATTATGGGTTATGAAAGGTTCATATTTTAGTTTTGGGAGTCCCAGACAACAGGTTGTCATGCATGCAAGGTTAAAAAACACTTTCATTTTCTTATAATATGCATTTATTTCTACCTTTTTTGTTCAACACCTCCCAAACGATTGGCTGAATGATTACTTTGTCATTTAAAGCAGTGTTTGTGAGCTTTTAACGCTCCAAAAGCGGCACCTAGTGGCAAAGAATGAATCAGCATTTTCATTCAGACCAACGCAAAAAGACCAAAAAGTGGGCGAGCAATACCCTAATGTTTCATTTTGACGAAAACTTTTATGACGGCTTGGGATTCGTTTTAAAAAGACTCTTATCGGTGATTCAGAGTCGACATTTTCTTTTGAGAGACAATAACTTTATACATGGTGCACTTTCATGTTAAAACTTTAGGATGTTTTGACAATTTTCAAAATACACAATAGGGGCACTAAAAAAAGCCTACTTGTTCACTAAATTCAGTCATTTCTCTCTCATCTGGCCACAGTCAATATGATGGATGAGTAAAAATGATTGTCATGATTCATTTGTCATTGAATGAACTAGTCATTTTTCCTCCACGTTCAGAAAAGTGCATTTGCCTGATTTAGTCAAATTCACTAGTTATGTAACCTTGGGCCATGGAGTGTTGTAGATCCTCGTAGCAAAATTTATTTGGGACTCGATTAAGGTCTTTTTAAAATATTTACTAACCCTGGGAGTTGTCTGGAGTCTTGTGAATTTAAGCGACAATTCTTGAGGGGGGAAATAAAGGTATAAAGAATAACATGAGGTTGGCAAAGACTTTCAGAACTTGAATTATTTTTTATTTTTTTTTAGAATAAGTGATTTAAGAAAGCCTGTATTTCAAATAATACAGGTAATGTGCTTAAAGAGTGTATTGCTATTGAAATATTGATGCTTAGATTGTAATCAGAATCTTCCAAATTAAATAGGACTACTTTTTTTTCCTTTTTTTGTTTTTTGAATAAAATGTTTTTTACATTTAATCAAATTCATATATCCATGCACTTTAAATCTGTTTGAAAATTCAGGTCTGTGATATAACTGGAGTATATTCAGGTCACAAATGTCCTTGTGTCTCTTGTTTTCGTGAGTGTGAAATTACCTTTTTTTTTTTTTTTTTTTCTGTTAAATAACCTTTTTACAGTCTGTTTTTCACCCAGTGATTGTGTAAGATGCTCCACAGTTAGTGTGTCATGGAGACTGGGTCACCATCAAGAATTATCTCATATCCGGAACCATAACATACATTTATTGCTTTTTCTTTTGAGTGTTTGCCTTATTTTAATGTCCTAAAGGTCAACAGAGTTTGCTTCAGTGACTGATAATCCCAGGTAGGACATATTCTTGGTTCAGCATCTATTATTATATTTTCTGCTATGCATATGAACATACACTCAACAAAAATATAAACGCAACACCTTTGTTTCTGCTCCGATTTTTCATGAGATGGACTTAAAGATCT
>JAUMHE010000062.1:16417478-16431016 GCA_032359235.1 Enteromius mattozi | reverse complement strand
ATATAAAAATTTCCCAAATTTTGTTTGAAGCTATTGCATTGAACTAGTCCAACCTTGTTTGTGTTTTACATTAACTTGGGAGAAAGGCACACAAGTAAATTAATATCATCAGCTGAGCTAATGAATCCATCACCACAAATTAGTTTCAGTAAAGAACTTGATGATTTTCATGTGGTGAAAAAATTATAAAATGATGAGATCTAAGAAAAGCAGGAAAAAGACAAAGAGGGGGTGGAGAGAAAAACAGACGCATAATTTAAGACTGAATCTCCAACTGCGTGTATTCTATGGTCAGACCATGGCAAGACACAAAATGGAAGCTTTAGTTTGACGGTGGAAGAAGAAGATAAAACATGTAACATTTAAATCTGTCTTTCCCAACTCGGTACAGATTTTTAGTAATACCCTGGAATTCTGAAATTCCTGTTATTACATGTTAAATGTTTCATTTTTATGCTGGGGTATGCACTTATTTTTGATATTGATGTTACTATTTTATGTTGAATATTCAAACATTTTCCAATACAATTTTTGTGATTTATGATGTTTAAATAGAAAAGGTGGAGATCAAAATTAGTAAACAAATTATGAACAATAGATGTTTTCATCATTGATATTTATCATTCAAAAAATTAGGCTCTTGCTTCGAATGAATTCAGCAATTCCAGCTGCAGTGTTGAACTGATTGCCTATTATGAGTCTCTGCATTATTCTGTCCTCTCGTGTATTTGTCTTTTATGGACAACCAGCCTTTTTGTGGGACTTGAATGAGTTAGTGACATTGTAAAGATGCCATATTAGAAATCACAGTCTTCGAACGTCTCTAGCTATGGCTGCTATTGGCCTTCATCTGTGTACCCTCTTGCAAAGTCAGTGAAAACTAAACTGTCAGTTTAAGATAGTTTGCAATTTTACTCCTGTTAGGATAACTTACTGTAAAGCAGTGACCTTGAAAATTAGGAACTTGTAGGTTTTTCTGATTTTTATCTCCACTATAAATGAACATTTTGATGATTCCAAGATTCTTTTAGTTGCCATTTCCTATCTAACAGATGGTATTTCTTCTCTCCATATCCAGTTTATATTTCGTAAAATCATCGATGTGAAGAAGGAGGAAGAAGAGAGGCAGCGCTCAAAGAATGAGGTTCCACTCACCATTCCTGTGGACCACCCGGTCCGAAAACTTTTCCAGAAGTTTAAACAGCAGAAGGAGCTCCGTAACCAGGGCGCTTCTGCCCAGCTGGACCTAGAGAAGAATCAGCAGCATCTACAGCAGCCCACACGCATGCCGAAACCTCACGCCTCCATCATGCAGAACTCACTGCACACGGTTCAGAATGGGTCAACCAGCAGCGTGGTCACCATCTCCCAAATCACACCCATCCAGAACTGCCTGGCCTACCCTAAAGTGGGCGACTCAGTCAAGCAGAACAACCACGACATCATGGAACTCAAACCTGCCGTGTCCAGTGGTGACCAAGTCGCAAATCGACTCAAAGTGAATAACACGGCGCGGACCAAACCTGCAGGAACTGCCCGAGGCTGGATGAGACTGAAAAACAACATGGCTGCCCCAGGTTCACCTCCAGACGACGAGAGGAAAGAGGGATTGAACAATGCCGCTAAAGCCCTCTCCATGGAGCGCATTCCACCAGAAGTCAAAGTTCAAATAGAAAGTGTGGAAGAGGTAGGAATTTCCAGGAAGAATTCGCTCCGCAAAACGGACTCTTGGGATAGTGGCTTGACTTACAGCGACCAGAGACTGGATAGGGTTTCAGAACCACAGAGCCCTGTTCCTGGAGGCGGTGGAGGAGAAGGACCAGTCCGGGATTTTTACCCCAGTAGTGAGAGCTCATTCCACGCCTCTCTTCAGGAGGCAAGGCTGGAACTGAGGACAGAGATCCAAGCTCTGAACGGAAGGATGGCGGCTTTAGAAGAACGGGTTGGACAGATTCTCAGACTGCTTTTAGACACTTCAAAGCCCACGTCTAGCGAAGACCCAACCCCAAAAATGCACAGACCCAAACTCAAAGCACAAAGCAGCATCCCAGTGTCCACACTCAGTACACCAGACTCTGAAAAGGATGAGAGTTTGCCATAGGAAAACAGACTTTGCATTTAATAAGTTTTTACATGGAGCATTTGTAGCATCACTGGGGCTTTGGTGCATCCAAATTTTGCACCTGTACCTGCAGCTTATACAGGAAAGGCCAAAATAAGAGCTTGGGTTGGTTTCTAGCTACTGATTTCTGAGGTTAAAGCTGACACTTGAACATCTGTATGGGAACAGAAGTTGGTTTCTGGATCTAAATAACTGCCAGGAACTCTAACCCCATCAGAGTGCAGTGGCATGTACTGAGAAATACAAAAATAAGGGGATTTTTAGTTTTAGTGCTTTTTAATGTTCAATCAGCACTTTTTTTGCACACTGAAGTAAAGCAGGAACAATTGTTTTTTTCTCCCTTTTTCAGCGTGAGTTTGTATATATAATGCATGTCCAGCTGGGTTCTGGCTTGCCAAAAATGTACAACCCTGTCTGTACAACTGAAATGTTATTTAAATGCTTGTATATTATGCAGTTAACTGCATGCAGATCTACTTATTCTTACAGAATGCTTATTTTCAATGTGTAAATGAAAGAGACTGTTGATTGTCTTGATATCACCATAATCTCCATTCAGGTTTTTAACAAATTGTAGCATGGCAGATCACTGAGGAAGAATGTGTTTTGTTTGAAACATTTATGTATGCATGAATGACTTTCACAGCACTCAAGAACTTTGCCTTAAAGGACCTGAACATCACTCTTGAGATAAAGCTGAAGAAAAAAAACTACACTTGTTATCAGTGTGGGACAAGTCTGTTTTTTTGTCTGTCTTTCTATACATTTTAACTTACATGTCTCAGTTTTCATTTTTTTGGGCAAGGATTTTGGAGTGTGTAGTATTTTATGCCCTTCATTTTATGTTCCACTCATTGTTATTGGGTTTGTTTTATTTTAGCATCAGTAGCAGCTCTTGGGCCTGAAATGCAGCTTCACCACTGTATATCTGTTAATTGTATTATATGCAACCTTAATAAAAAAAAGGTAAATAAAAAATTATAATTGTAAAGGTAAACAGCAATGTTTTGTTCTCATATGAAAGATAACATTATAAATGATATTTTTTTATCTCTCAAATCAAAGTTTCTTATATTAGGACTGGAAGGCACATGACAGAAACACATCTGGGTTATTTAACCTAATCATCTCTTCAGCAAAATAAGATCACTCTGCAGATTAGGACACCACAATGACAGGGAAAACCAAATCTGAAAATGTTCTTTAGGAATGATTTTATCCTTTTCAAGGCATTGTTGTGTTTCTTTTTTCTGATGTTCACTTAAAAAGCTACCTTGTACATAGACACACCCATATACATATTTTGTGGCCTGTAAATTTTATTTTATTTTTATATTAAATTAAGTCTTTTATTCATACATGTATATACACGTACATTGTATACATTGTTTCATAAACATTTTTCCTTCATTTCTTTTAATAATTTTAATCATAATCACATTTTAATGTACTCTACCTCTCTGTTTCCAGGTAGCAGCTGGTTAAATGTACCTATAATAGTGCAGCTCTCTGTATTATGGTCCTGCTGGTGTGATCCTGTTCTCTACAAAAGAAAGACAGATGAAGCTCTCGGCTGAAGTCAATTTTCAGGTAGTGGTGCTGCAGCTTGGCATCAAGCCCTCAAGATTCTGTTATTACAACCCATTCATCTCTTTTTGCTGAGCTTGCTAAAGATCTGGGACTGGCCTGGTTTTAAAATATCAGTTTTGTACTTTTATATTATTTTATGTACTTTCACACACATAAATATTGTTTCACAGATACGAGCCCATTTCAGTAGTAATGTGTGTTTGCGAATGTAAAACAAAAGACTGTGCTGTATGGAATATAACATGTTGTCTGCCTTCTGCGTACTAAATAGTCCCAGTTTTGCTCGATCTCAAGTTCTTAATAAACTGTTGTTCTACAGATCATTAAACACATTTAATCAGGAGAAAGAGCAAGGTGTCAAGGGTTTTGCATAGCCACTGCTGGAAAACACAGTAACTACTACTTGCTATGTATTGCAATTCTGATAAATGGAAATGATCAGATTCTTATTGATCAGGTTGTCTAGATGTAGCTGCATGCAAGCTAACATTACAAGATCACACAGCCTAACTCTCCTTCTCTTGTCACTCTGTCAATCTCTTTGTGTTGTGACTGCTTTGAGTAAAACAATGAGAAGCCACCTAATATTTTTTTTTAAATGTGTATTGAAACTGATATCTGTGTAAGCCTTAAAATGCTATTAAGCACTGCAGTATATAGGAACATAAGGAACAAGCCTGGATGTATTGTCCAGTGATAAGATTTGGTTATCACAAACCTTTACATTATGATTTACTTATTTAGTGACCTTGAAATAGTGCAGATATAAATAATAATTAAAAAGACCAAAAATGAATGAACACAAAGATTAGCGACAGTGTTGTGTAAGACGAATGTACAGTGCTTCCCATAATTTTCTCTCTTGCTTATTTTTAGAAGCTCGTTTGGTTGGATCTGTACCTGTCAGCTGGATTGCCTGGAGTTGTTTGAGCCTGTCTTGTTCATGAGTAGGGCCAGATTTAGAGTTTGTTTAGTTGACAGTTAATTGAATGGAAGTGATTTGACAGAAGGGTAATTTTGGCAATTAATCTGGGACAAAGGCAGCATTGGGGGAGGTTTGACATTTCTGGGAATGCTGGTGAATATCGTACATGCCAAAATTACCACAGCAGCAAAATCTCTGGGAACAACGTTGATTGAAAGCACGCAGTGTTAAAAATTTCTGTAAGAATTACAGTATTACTCACAGCTGTTTGCCAGTAACTTACTGGAGATTTAAATGTAAGTTATTTACTGGCAACAGTTTGTTCAAAGATAAATAGACATTAAACATTAACAAGTCATTATCTTTACAGGACAAATTAAATAATATAACAACCTCATGGAAAGCATTTCTGGGAACCAATATAAGAAAAAAACGGAAAAAGGTTGATGAGGATTTCTGGTTCCCAGAATGCTTTTTGTGAGGCTGTTTTTAATAGTTTTATTCTGTAAAGATAAAAGACTTGTTTATGTTTAATGTTCATTTATCTTTGAACAAACTGTTGCCAATAAATTTGATAAACATAAATCTACAGTAAGTTACTGGCAAACCAGCTGCAGTCTTTTATGGTTATATATTTTAAAAGGGTATATATATATATTAGTATTATTTTTTATAACTTTATTATTTTATTTTATTTATTGTACAACAGCTGCCCTTATTTTAAGAATATCTTTGTCGCAATAATAGACAACACTTATGTCCTTTTCGTGTGAAGAATCAACACATTTATCTCAGCAAAATCAATGAAAGTAATCTGCACACATTTGTGATTGTGGAGCTTAATGAAACTATATTAAACTGTTGGCCCTAAATGTAATTTCCAGTGCAGAATCTGCTGAATTTGACCTCTGAGGCGTTACACACTGTTCGGGTTTATAATGGAAAAGGTAATAATCATGTGCATCTGCTACTCAATACAATGCCAGAACAGAAGAGGAGAATGTTTTCTCATCATTTTCAAATTAGTGAGGTTTTAAATAATTTATCATGCAGGGACTGCTGGGACATGTGAACTCACAGTAACATAGTATTCAGAAAAACTAGTCTTCAGTGCAGGATTCTGAGAAAATTATGTATTCTCATTCTCATATGTGTGTGATCAGCAAATGTAAAGTAAATACACTAAAGTTTAAATAGAGAAAAATGTGTCTGGTTTGCCTGAGATAGAAAGTCAAAAGCAGGTGGTAAATATATATAAGTCATTACACTTTGAGTAAGTGATTGAGATGAGAGCAGCACTGAGCAGGTGGTGGGACCCCCTAATGATTTCTTTATCACACATCTAGACATGTGTCATAGTCACAGCACTTTTGCTCCTACCGTCTAAAAAACAAACAAACAACAAATCAGGACAAATAAGAAAAAAGAAAAAAACAACATTTACTTGTTTTTTGTTACCCATTATGCACTGTGCACTGGCCATTTTTTTAAAATATTTTTTTTACTGTATTATTTAAGGTAATTTATATGGAAATTGTTTTTGTTTTTTTTCGTTTTTTTTAAATGAATGAAGTCTCTTAAGCTCACCAAAGCTGCATTTATTTATTCGAAAAAAAAAACAAAAAAAACAACTACAACAACAAAATCAGTAATTTTGTGACATATTATAACATTTAAATTAACTGTTTTTAAATGTAATATAATTTAAAGTGTGGTATGTTTGTGTGATTGCAAAGTTGCTTTTTCAGTAGCCATTACTGCAGTCTTTAGTGTCACATGATCTTTCAGAAATCATTGAACATAGAAACATTTCTTGTTATTATGAATTTTAGCTTTGCTAATAATTTAAGGGAAATAGTGCAAAATATTTTAGGAAGTCTTTAAGTAAAAAGTAAAAAATATAATAATAAATTTGTAATACTGTTGATATCTTTGGTAACTGTCCTTACTGTCACTTTTGATCAGTTTAATAACATTTTTAAATGCTAGTGCATGGGGGTCTTTCTCTCTCAATTAAAAGCACAAGACAGAACACAAAATGTTACATAAGTTAGTGGCTTATGTCCTTTAGCTACAAGATTTGTTTCAAGTAATGACAGAAGACCACAGGTGTGGTGTTTGCAGTTTTATTCAGTTTTGCTCTTTTCAGGAAAAAAGGAGGTGGAAAGTACAAAGAAGATGAGAAAGTAACATACAGTGACCATTTAAAGGTAAAATCTCTCCTACATGTATATAGACATGCATTTTTGAATCACTTTATTCCTGCAGTGCACATGCTCTTTGGTGTTTCAGGCTGATTTCTCCAGCATATCAGACCGAAGTGATGCATTCAGTAGTGCTAGTGAGACAAACCCCACAATCACAGCGGAGGGCCACAGGGTAGGTGTAGGACGGGTCCACGTCTGCTGAGCAGTTCGGCAGCCGGACGGTCTCCAGTCGAGTTTCGTTATAAGTGCAGACACGCTGATGTGACTCGATGAAGGGCGGCTCCAGGACGGGCTTCTGCAGTGATTGACAGGGTGCGTGTCAAACTGATATCATTATGAAGACTTTTCATCTGGGCTACTGATTTATTTTTTAAATAGACCGTAGACTTAAAATCGTCTTTAAAGTTTAATATTTAATAATAAACTGTAATCTCATTAATTAAACATGCCAAATAATGTCTAAAATGTCTGTTCCAAGCCAAATAACATTTACTGGAAGTGAAATTTGTCCCTGAAGGCGCTTTTTCCTTCAAAAATGTATATTATCCTGATCTGACACTGAATGTCCGAATGTAGTGAGGATGATTTAGATGTATTTAATTACATTGTTGATTAATAAAAGTAGTTTATAATACTTTTTATTTATATAGCACCTTTCCATAAAGAGATGTGAAGATAATGTCACACAATAATACTGGAAATAATGAGAACACCGGACATCAGAGGAGTAAAATGTAGATGGGACAGATGAAACAGAAGTCAACTTAAGAAAGGTTGCAGTATGAAAACAAATAGGTTTTAAGCAGGAATTTATATTTAGACTGGTTATTGACAAGATCTGGGCAGATAGTTTTATATAGATATAGATATAGATGTTAGATATAGATTTATAGTTTAGGAGCAACAACACTGAATGATCAATGATTTCTTTAGTTTTTATGCAATAAAAATAGAAAGTAAATAGTCAGATATGCTCTTGTCAATAATAAAGAGGAGTAAATAATAATGTATGTAAAGCATATTTTGCTGGAAATCATCATGAACAAAAAAATACATAAGAAACCATTATAAAACAATAAAAACAACAGGAAAAAGCCAGGCCTGACTGCAATCTCTCAACCGTTTTCTCATTTTTCTGTTATTTTTTTTTCACTTTAATTTCTAGCAATCAGCCCTAAGAGGTTCTCCACCTCTCTCTTAAGAGCACCAAAGGAAAAGCTGTTCAATTTTTTATTTTTTTTTTCATGGAAAATGATTATTTGGGTCAAAGTGAGTTCTGTTCCCAAAGTGCATTCAATTGCTCTGTGTAAAATTAAAACACTATCAATAATACAAATGCAAATTATTTTGCAAAATAAATACATAATATAATGTCTTCGCATTTTTGTCAAATAGTCAAAGCTTTTGGGCAGCTTCAGTTTTGTATGAAAGCAAAATCACCTTATTTACATTAAGCTACTATGTATTATACAGTATCTGGGGTTTAATTTGACATATTAGAGAATTGTAAGACTTTGTTAAATAACTGCAGTTTTTTGTAATAAAGTATTACTATCACCTTGACCTTTTTTTAATATCATTTCGATTAAGTATTGATCACATTGCAGGTGTGATGCAAAAGCTCTTCTCTCTTTTTATGTGAGTATATGTTTGTCACGGGCTAATAATATCAGTCTTACTTCCCAGGTCTCACAGCGTCCCCAGCAGGCATCAGTGGTGATGTACAGCCCGCTGCATCCCGGCTTACGGGCCAGAAAGGTAAATTCTCTGACTGCACAGCCGATGAAACGCTTCAGGTTAAGCGCAGAAGCCTCAGTATGAGCTCCACAACACAGCCAAACAACCAGTGTCACACAGCACAGTCTACCACAGATACACAGAAGAGTTCATGATGAGGTCACGTGTCTCAAAAGAATGATTAAGTGTCAAATGCTCTGTAGGTTGCAAAAAATCAAGCAATTACTTGTGATTTACATAGCAAGTGTATAATTTGTGTTGTAATGATCCATGAAAACAGCTGTTCTCTTAGTTATATAAAGTCACATTAAAATTGTTTTGTAAAATGTGTGTAATTCCTCGCATGTACACTACCATATCAAAAGATCTTATTCACCAAGGGTGCATTATATTGATCAAAGAGTAAGTAAAGACAATTATAATCTTTATGCAAAAATTATATTTAAAATGAATTGTCATTTTGAACATTATATTAATCAGAAATTTCGTAAGTTTCAAGTTTTCCACAAATATGATAAAAATTTGGAAGACTGATCCATATTAGAAGGGTCATGTGACACTGAAAAAAAATCAGCTTTGGTATCACAGATATTGCATTTTGTAGAAGAGTTATTTTACACTGTAATACGATTTAACAATTTTGTAATTTCAATTGAGCAAATTACATTAAAAATCTTACAAAACCCAAAATTTGGAAGTTTATGTATTTTACATTTTTTGTTTTAACCTTTGAAAATCAATCATAAAAAAATATTTTTAAACTATGATAAGATATACCAAAATATAATTTCCATAAAGAGCTGTAAAAAGGACTATTTAATTTCTTACCCCTGTGCACCAGACCTCAGAGGAGCCATTGCTGATTCCAGTGACCGTTTATCTGGTTACAAAATAAAAGTAATTGATAAAGTAATTATTAAAACATAAATCTCACTTATCTTCTATTTGTATTAGTTCTATTAGTTTCAGCAAGGTCAAAGATACCTGGATGGCAGATGCAGCACAGCTAAAGAATCAGCCAGAAATCTCACTTCCAGTCCTGATATCACCTCTCCTGAAGTTCCTCTGACACTGAACTTGCACAAATCTGTAATTTATTAGAAACGGCTCTGCCAACCCCACCTAAAGCACACGGGGCTGTCTCTGTAGCGCCAACTGCATCCAGCAGTAATAAAGAGATGTCACATAACACCAAAGACAAACAGGGAAGGAGCCGTTGAGTCCATGTATGCAGAGATTGATCCAGCGCCTCGGGCTCTGAAATCTGTGCACGTCTTACCTGCTGCTCAGGTACATCAGACGTACATCTATTAACTTAATGAAGAGGAAAGAACCTCCTTTTGTTCAGAGTCATCCACATGGAAGAGAATGGGAAGCTCATTCATCCTCTAATCCTTGTATTCATTTATTCATCCATCCATTTTGTGGGCTGTGGTTAGTCTTGGCTCTAGGAGGTGTCAGGACAGGTTAAATGAGACGTCAGGCTCCAAACAGTTAGAGTTCAGTCAGATAATTTCCATGACAACATGGTGTTCAAATCTGATGTAATCTGATGGTCTAATGTAATTGACATGTGAGGGGGCAGGATGACAATTTTGCTGACTTAATTTTCTCTTAAAATAATTTTCTTATTACGTTCTTTATTCATTTCTTTTCTTTAAAAAATGGCATTAAATGACTAACAGGTATATTAGATATATAACTGTGCTGCCAAAGGCTGAAGAATTGGACTGTTCTGTGTGAGGCCGCTAATGGAAATTCAATTAATAATTCCAAACAGCTTTAAAAACATTTTTCATTTTGTATAGAAAACAACCGCAAAACAGAAACAAAACTGATGGAAAAAAAATAGCCATAGCTTATCATGCACAATACAGAATATATATTAGCTATATTTGTACAAGGTAATATTTGAAGTAAACAAGTACTTTTTGTGCATTAAACAGACTGAGAACAGCAATGTTAAACAAACATTTCTAAAATTATGCCACAGTGACGCCCAGTGGTCAATTTGGGAAGGTTTTTTTGAACTTAACATGATTAAAAATAATTTGACTTACATAGTGATCATGTTGTCCCACAGCATTTCTCTTTAGTTCTGCACCAGTGTCCTGTACACGTGGAAACAGCGCCACCTGCTGCCAAACTGTGGATTTACATTTACATTTAACCATTTAGCAGACGCTTTTGTCAAAATGTATTTTACATTATATATATAATCTAAAATAATAATAAATAATAATATTATATATATATTATATTTACAAATTCATTCAGTCTGTCTGCCATATTTTTTGTTCAGACCAATGCAAAAATCGGACCAGATTGTTGTTGAGACTTTTAGAATGGAAACGAGCTTATGTAGAACTGTTTATGGAGCATTCAATATTCAATATTCAATTTATCATTCAGACTCATCCTTTTCAGGAGATAACATGTTACAGTGAATATTTTTGTTAGTTTAAAGTCCAGCCGTCATTTTTTAATGTTTCAATATTTAATTTCACTGCTTATGCAAACACAAAGTGAATAGTGCTGCTAATTTTTTTATTTTATTTATTATTATTTGTCATAAAACTTGGTAAAATGATTTCAGTGTGTGTCTCAGTATTTTTTCTTCTTCTAATATTTCCAGCACATTTGAATAATGCTATGTATAACAGTTTGAATTGATACATTATTTAAGAGATTTAAGTATTGTATAACATTGGTAGCTCTCAGCCGCTTTCATTTTTAAAAAGTAGCTCCCGGAAGAAATAAGGTTGCGTCCGCGCCCGCTTTGACATAGATACTGCCTCTTCAACTATAACTTCGAATGAAGACGTCAGCCAAAGTGAGCACTCTTTAATTAAAAGTATATCCACTATTGTTGTGTCCCCCTCCCTCAAAAAAAAAAAAACTACTAGCCTATAAGTGGTCAAAATAGAACTTTCAAAAGATATAAAGGTTAGATAAATAAATTGTAATTACATAGTATTATTTATAAATTACAATTGTAGCCCTAGACAGAAACTAGCATATATGATTTTATTAATACATTGTAATTGATTTTATGCTCAAATTATCAGGCCTTTGGTGCCCTTTGCAGGCATTGTACAGTATGTATTTTTACAGTGTTATTCAATGAAACCATAACTAAACCATATACCATATATTGCCTAGTTGTTTTTATATAATACATTTTACGTACGAAACTGCGATGTTAAGTCAGATGCGTTGTTGTTGGTGGTGTAATCAGTCTACTAACGTCAGTCAAAAATGTTTCACAGGATTATAAACGTATCACCTGAAATTAAAGCACCGGCTTCATCTCGGGCTTTTTTGTTTTTCTTTTCTCTGCGCCGGGTTGCGCTGATGTCTTTTCCCTGATAGAGCCTAGCTGTTCATCAATAATTATGATTATTTGTATTCAGCCTCAACATAGGTGAGAGCGAGCGCGTGCGCCGCCGCGTGACCTTATACTGCACTGCGTTCATCATAAAATACTTTTTTTTTTAAATAATTAGCGTATATTTAGCCTATATATGACATGTATGTTCATGTTTATACATTTTTAATAATATAGCATGAAAGTTTTTTTTGAGAAACTGGAATGGTGCCCCCCTGGGAGCTGGTGCCCTACGCAGAATGCGTACTCTGCGTATAGGGAGCGGCGGTACTGACTATACCCCCCATCTTCATTACCCGGGCCCACCTGGAATATCACTTGGCCCACCCTGCGACTCCTATCTGAGCGGATGGTGCAAAATGAAGTTGAAATCGACTTCTGCAATATGGCCAATCGAAAATGATCGCATTTTGCCTATATTTTGATAATGTGACCCCATTTAGTTATGCATTTTGACAATTATATTTACTGAAACCTAGTATATACCTTGCTACTCCACACTTGCAGTAGCCTAACTTTTAATTAGACCAAGAACCCTGTTTTGACTTCCTTCTGAGTGGCTCTCGTTGGTGTATGACCTGCACAAAAACCCTCATAATTCGCACCGTGCTGTTATTGATCTACAGAGGGGGTTAATTTATTGGTTTATCTGCTATAGCCTACTCCTTTAGGTCCGCGCGCTGCCCTGAGTGGTCGTTATAATTAGAGACCCCCGCGGCGCGTCGGGTTACACTCCGCTGCCCGGTCGCTTCTCCCGGTGAGCTCAGCTGGGAACGGAAGGGAATATACGAGCTTCACTCTTCGCTACACGCAGTAATATGAACTCCCTAACGATTTGTATTTGTCGTTATTGTAGCTGACGACGGAAAACATCCAACACTGGTGCAAGTGGACGTTTAAAGAGAGTTTCATACTTTGCCAAACATGTAAGTAGAGTTTGAGTTCTTCTGAACAGACCCACCTTGACAGATCTAAGGTCACTGAATAACGCATAACCCAGATTCAGTCGTTATAACACTGTTTATTTTAATGTAGATTATTTGTCTTTATTGTTATTAAATTTGTTTTGAGAGTTAAAAACGTTGTATCTATTGTATATAGAATTGTATACTGTATGTTTTTGATAGTTGAAGTTGATATTGACGTGTGTGATATTGTGCCTTACTTGTAACACGTGCCCGCGCAAGCGCTATTTTGGGCCCCACGCAACGCCCCTCTGGAGCTCCAGGCATTTCGTGTGTCAGAGGTCACGCTGTTTATTCTGGACCGTGTGCGAAACGCTTCACCTGCCTATGCATGCGACTCTGGTAGCTAAATACTCATAGGATTCAAAAGTATTTCATAATTTAAATAAAAACAATAACATACATTACTGCTGTTATAGAGATGATACTGTATATGCACCTTTTTTGCCATTTACTTGGTATGCCACCTGTTAAGATTAGCTTTCATTTTCTCTTAGAGGGACTTATTGTTTTGACAATGATTTATAAATTAGTGCTGTCAAACGATTAATCGCGATTAATCGCATCCAAAATAAAAGGTTTTTTTTACATAATATATGTGTTT
>JAUMHE010000062.1:16395161-16417378 GCA_032359235.1 Enteromius mattozi | reverse complement strand
CACAGTACATACAAATATATTATGTAAAGAAAAACTTTTATTTTGGATGCGATTAATCGCGATTAATCGTTTGACAGAACTATTATAAATATAAAAACAAACGTGTTGGCCATTGTTTTAAACTTTAAAGGAATAGTTCGTCCAAAGTAGTCATGTTACTGTACCTACTGTACACTGTTACTTATGTAAAGAGCTTAATTAAACATTTTGGAAAGACATTTCTACAGTCTGGGTGAATAAATACAGTCAAAGGCAGTTTCAGATGCTTCACTTCTTTGTCAGTGATATCAGGTTAGGCATAGTGACATGTTCTCATAAAAGATTTGTCTGTGCTCTGCTAGGTGTTTGTCCTGTGGGAGTGTTGCATTCTGTTCGTGTGAAATGCTTTAGATGCTGTTGTGGTCAGTCAATGTAGATGAAGTTTCCATGTCATTTAGTGTGATTCAGCTGTGATCCCAGCGCTCGGATTCAGATACAATGCACAGATTTGTTTGATCTCTGGGAATGTGTCCGGTCTGTGTTAATGCCTGCTGTGTTTTCATTTCACATTATTATTCCAGTAAGTGTGCTTTCATTCTCTCTGTGTTCTCGTTCCTGTGAGTCCAGCTAATGATAGCTCACATTCTTCCACCCCTCTGTTCTCTAACAGAGTCATGTTGTGCTGCAAGGACACACGTTCACATTCACGACTGATGTAATGACATTTTGATTTTACTGTTTGTTTGAGATATTTGTGTTTCTTACTTATAGTAATACGAACTTGCTAATCTGTAATGTTTGTGCTGATAGCATAAACATGCCTAGGACTGCCAAAGTGCCATTGCTTTACATGTCTACAGTACCTACAGGAATTTAATGGTCATTTATACTATGCAAGACAATCCATATGTTTAATTTCCTCATCATAATAATAAACACACACAAATACACTAGGGAACTTTTTATGACCTCTAATATGAAAAGAACTGTTAGAAATGTTTCAAATTAAACTTTATATTGTTTGAATATTGCTTTAAGTAGTACTCAGTTTATTGATTTTTCAACTGACATGTCCTCAAATTAATTTTTGGAAGGGAAGTACCCACATAAACAACTGATATTAGCAATATAATTGCTCTTTTTAAAAGATTGTGTTAAAAAAGTTGTTTTGTTATATGCTACAAAAAATAAGCTCGAACATATCATATTTCTTTAGGTCTAGTATGCCCTGCTTATTGAAATGCTTCCCTAAATTACAAAACAAACAGAAAGGACTCTACGTCAAAGTAATGTAAAAGTACACTATTAAAGAAAGATTTTGTTTATTTATTTATTTTTTAAATGTCCTTCACACTAAGAAAAAACGATTCGAAAAAAGATTCTCTAAAAGTTCTTTGGGAGAATCAAAAAAAGTTCTTACGTGTATTGTGTCTGTGAAAACACAATTTATACTTAGGAGTATAAACCTGGACAGCTAAGACATCATCTTTCCTCTCTCTACAGATGCTGCAATGCCTCAGGTTGTTCTCAGCTGACCTCTCTCTGTGGGAACCATGACGTCACAAAGGACATCCGGAGGCCTGCCCGATGAACGGGGCTCGCTCCCACTGGACATCGATGATGTCCACATACTACTGCAAGGTTAGATGGAAGCTTTTATTGAGCATAAAACTAAAATAAAATTTTTCTCATATTTGATTTGGTGTGTCATTATATGTTATAGGTTTGACAGTATGGAAGTGTGTATATTGCACTAATTTTCACTTCATAGATGATTCTATAAGTTCATTCATTCATTCATACATTCAACAAACTTCTTCATCTGTTTATTTAAAAGCAGATTAAAGTGATATATTGCTGATGCCAAATCATGGGTTAAAATCCCTCTCTCAATCTCTCTCTGATCCATACATACACCCAAACACATTATGCTGTGATATTAAATCAATGACTTATATAAGACATAAATAATGCATGGTCACGTGTTTTGCAAATTGTTTGGTAACAGACAGATGTAATTAAAGTTCTGTTGCCCTGAGTCATGAAGAGTTGCACAAAAGTGTTTTTCTAGAATGCAGGGTGTGAGTTATTCTTTTTTATTTTTTTAATCAACAAAAATTTGCGCTGTCTCTGTGTTTGTGTTTTTGTTGTTGTTTTGAGAGTAAAGTAATATGGATAAGGAATAGTTATTTGCTGAAGATGTACTCACCCTCAAGCCAAAATGTAGATGAGTTTTTTTCTTGATCGGAACAGATTTGGAGAAATTTACCAATTTAGATCCACTTTCTCGCCAGTGGATCCTCTGGAGTGAATGGGTGCCATCAGAATGGCAGTTCAAACAGCTGATAAAAATATCACATTAATCTACAAGTAATCAATACAAATCTACAGACCATCAGTTAACATCTTGTGAAGAGAAATGCTGCATGTTTATAAGAAACAAATGTAACATTAAGACATTTTCTTGCTTTTTAATTCACAAACTGTTTTTTTCCACTGGCAAGTGGTGCTTGATCTGTGTATATTTCTTTTCTGATTTGGACTACATTTTCACAGGAAAAAAGCATATTATACATACAGGCCTCATATTTATCCATAAGGCCTGGTTTATTAGCTTGTTTTTATTAACTGTTTGTACTCTTATTCTGATGGCACCCATTTGTGAGCAAGTGATGTAATCACCAGATTTCTCCATATCTGTTCAGATGAAGAAAAAAACTCATCCACTTCTCGGATGGCCTGCAGGGCAAGTAACTTTACAGAAAATTATTTTTTTAGGTGAACAATTCCTATAATGAACACAATTTAGGCAATTACTTCTGAAAAAACAATTGATCACTGCTTGTGAAGTCGAGGGGTCATTCAGTTGCCAAGAACTGATGTTTAATGTGTTTTTAGGCTACTTGTTCTCATTCTGTTGTTTTTAAATCAACAGAAAAAAACATACATTATGACTTTGGTAATATTTTATGAAAATAAGTAAAAAATCTTTGTAAATTAGTAAAAACTGATTGAAATTGTATTCCACAATATTTGTTTCATACCTCAAGAATCAGTGAATAATTGATGTCTTAACATGTTGATCACTGCTGGAGCCCTGAGGATACAGTAGATCTACATTAGGAGAAGCGTAAATCAGCACCTGTGTGGACATGCTGTGTGCGTTTCTTTTAGAATAAAAAAAAGGTGGAGCTTTTTTTTGAAACCTGCAGTACTGGCACTGATCCTGAATTACTTCGCTAAAGGTTACCAGGCAAGTTGTGCCATGTGTTTACGGTACTTTTCAGTTCTAGAGCTAAAACATGTTCTCCAGTATTTCAGTGCGGGAGTTTTGCACTGCTTTGCTGTATTGCAAGATGAGGCTGGTTTATGAAGCATTTTTGTCGCTGCACACTTCAACATGCAACAACTGATGATAATACAGGGAATTCTGGGATAGCAAATTTGCTGACAGCAGCATGGGTGAGTTTGTAGTTGGTTTAAAATGAGTGAAAAATACTTAAATGCTAAAATGCTGAAAGTAGATAGACCAGACAGTGTGCAATAATTAAAATACCATTTAGTGCAGTGTGAACTGATTAGTATGATTCATAGTATGATCATGCACATATAAACACCATTGTGCAATCACCACTGTTGATGTCTCCTTAAAAGACAACAAAAAGAAGTTGCCTCGTTTTGTTGGGCTTGAACACCTAGCTGAAAGGTCTCATAAGAAGAAACATGGATCTCAAGGTGAGGTGCACATAATATGTATCAAAAAAAGTTGCTGTGCAATCTTAGAGAAAATAGTTTTTTTTTTTTTAACATAAAATAAATGTTCAATGTTAGCTATAGAGATATTTATGATTACAGTAATAATGAATCTTTTAGTTCTAGTAATGTTTACTGCTCTATTAATCATTACAGAAGCCATTTGTTTATCATGTCTGTCCCGCCTGAATGAAGTGTCTTTCAAAAGCTGTCATCCATGTTATGTGTCTTTTCCTTTTTTTATCTTCTCTATGGTTTCATTGTTGTGTCCCCTCCCTCTGTTGTTCTCTCAAAGGGAGGTGTTGTCTCTAACGAGCTAAGAACTGCACCTCCCAAAACAAATGAGATTATACGATATCAACCTTGTTCAATGGAAACATTCCAGTCTTTTCTGTCATTGTGTTTCGTTTTTTAAGTTCATTTGAATCAGGTCACCAGTAAAGGGGAGTGGTTGCTAGGAAGATTTTGTCACTTGGTTATCTTTCTTTTTGAGGTGGATCAACAACTTGGCTGGTTCAGTTTTTAAGTTTGTATGTGTGCCACAATTTTTCCCTCGCTGCACTTGACTCACTCATTTATTCCCCTATATTCTCTTGGCCTCTTTTTCATTGTTATCTGTTAGTTATGAGTCATTCTTTTGGATTAGGTCTCTGGTGGGTAACAAATCCCAGGAACTGTATGTGATTCCTGTGTCAGTTTCTGTTTAAAAGATAGATGTCTTTACTAAACGTTATTAATTACATTTGACTGCAACACATGTGTGATACAATTCTATAAAAACAAATGGTAACACTTTATTTTACAGCTACACCTATTAGTTGCTTATTAGCTTGCATATTACTACAATATTAGCCATTTATTAAGCACATTCTTTATGACATTATTCTACATCCCTAATCCAACCCAATACCTAAACTTTACAACTATCTTCCTAACTATAAATAAGCAGCAAATTAAGAATTTATTGATGAAAAAAGTTGTAGTTAATAGTTAACAAGTGTTACCTATTCTAAAGTGTTACCTTATTACTAAAAAGAAAATACTTTCACAAGATGGTTACCTTTGTTATGGGTTTTTTATGGGTATTTTTCAATTTGTCTGCAGGTTTCTTTTACCTGTTGTGTAGTAAAAAGAAACATACAGTATTATGTACTTCTTCAGTGCTTGACATATCAGTTTCCAGGGTAAAAATGACCATGGGTCAACTGTGTCAAGTGTAAAAGCGTGTTAGTATTTGATAGCTGAACTCTAAATAAATCCCTAGGAAACTTAGCGTGGGTGTGAGCTGATAACTTTAACCATTTCAAAGCTTTCCCTCATCCTGCGCTGCTGATACAGGAGTGTGTGAGCAGTGACTGTCAAATCCCTTCAAGGAATCTATTCAAACACACATTCTCTCATTCTCTCTTTATGGGTCAGTCGGTCAAGAGCCACATCTCTGAGACGTTATCCTGTGATAACTGACCTGAGAGTCTTATTCATAGTGAGCGTGGCCATGTTTAGCAGTTAATGAGGGAGAGCTCTTTTAGAATCACCACAGGCTGGCAGAGAGAGTCAGGTTGGCAGTCAGGTTTCCTATTGGTTTTGCTGAAACAGTGGCTGAAGATTTCACGTGTCCGTTTGAGACGAAAGTTAACACTGAGAAAACAGTAGTGTGGACTTGGTCATACTGTGAGAGATTTCAAGGTTCTTGTTTGAGAAAAAGAATGGAAGAAGTGGATTGTGAGAGAATGGAGGAGAATGATGTTCTTCACACAGCTGATGAGCTCCTTGACTTTGTGGAACTTTATAACGGTAAACGTAAACGCCACTCTATTTGATTTGGCTACTTTTAGGCCTGTATTGCATTTCATGTGGAACGCATTGCAATTATTATGACAAAAGTTGGTATGAATGAATGACTGAACTTTATTTCGATAGTCCATTTTAGACATTGTGCTAACAGTAAGCAACTACATGTCAACTAGCAGTCATTAGTGTAGTAGACTGTCTGCTTAATAACTTCTAACACTTTATTTTGATGGGTCCACAACATACAACTTACTGACTGGAATACACTTTGCAATTATATGTCAACTAATTCTAATAACCCTAGACCTACCCTAACAGTCTACTCTGAGAGTTAATGCACATGTAGTTTTAAATTAATGAGAATTAGTTGACATGTAGTTCCAAAGTTACTTATAATTAGTTCACTATCAAAATAAAGTGTAACCGAAAGTGGGTTTTTTTTAGCGTTTGCATACATGTTTACTCTTCTACAGTTTAAAACATGTTCTTTAAATGTAATTTAATTGAGGTAAAAGGTTATGCCATTGCTAGACAAGCTTGTCCTTTGTCATTATACCCTCCAAAACAATATGGGTGAATGCAAATCCACCTGTTTCTTTCTCATGCATATATATAAGCTCTATTCTTAGGCATTGCTTACATTGAAGTGAACACAGCACGTAGCAAATCATGGGGTGATTTCACTCCCTCACTGTTTCTACATGCTGGTTTTCATAATGTTCTCCTGTCTGTTTTGACATCAGTTGAACAGGAGCAGATTCAGAAAAGAACCTTCACAAACTGGATCAATGCCCAGCTGTCTAAGGTGAGGGTCAAAGTTCAAGAGCTCCTAAACCTGACTTAGAAAACCTATAATTGTGATGTTGTGTTAATCTGAACCATCATGGTCGTCACTTCACTTGAATTGTTTTTAATCGTGTGTATTGCTAAGTAGCATTTTTTGACATGCAACTAAATCACAGATAAATGACCGACATGGAGAGTTTTTTTGGTAGAGGTCATTCCTGCAGGTTCTCCAATAGCGCAGAGGGAATGTGGGGTGGGCAGGGGGTAAATATAATCTTCTCAGACATGGGCTAAAAAAGACAGACAGCAACAGGAGTTGGTCAGCGCACACATATTCACACCCACAGCTACTTATAAAGTGAGCAAATGACACAATCAGTTTGTCGTGACTTGACAGCTTACATGCATGAACAGAGGACGTATAAGAGGTGTTATTTCGGATAATTTCATAATGCTCTTCTCTCCATATCCCCAGCAAACACTTAGAGCACGAATGCCTGGAGCTCTCAGTTTTTATGTAAAAGGTTTGAACAGGATAGGTTCACACAAGCTTGTCTGATTTGTCCTCTAGACATGTCTGAATATCTGCTGTGAACACATTACCTAACAAACTGGATAAAAATGGAAACTAAGCAATCTTTTAAACTATATAATTTTACACACAAAAAAAGTTTTGGGTAGATTTGAGGGGAAATTGAGGAGGCTTTTATGTATAATGCATTATAAAATAAGTTGTAATGCATTAATTATGTTGTGCGTTGCATTGTGCAATCTTTTGAATAATTGTAACCACAGTTAATACATTATAACACTTGTCAATTCACTGTTACACTATAATTTCATATTTAGTTATAATTATTTACGACAAGATATAATGTATTACAATGCACATTATGAATTATAATGCATTATACCCTTTAATAACTGTTTATATAAAGAGATGCGTTACATTTTTTTATATATATGACCCAGAAATGTTACCTGTATGGTTTAGTTATGAATTTAAACAGTAAATTTTGTGAATTATGATGTTTAATATGACATATTTCATTTTGCTCTCTCAGAGAAGTCCTCCAGTTACATTGGTGGATCTTTTTAATGAATTTAGAGATGGAAGCAGGCTATTGGACTTGCTGGAGGTGTTGAGTGGTCAGAGAATGGTAAGAGTCTGATCCATTAGTGGTCAACTGACTTTTCAATAACCTATGCTGATATCTAGAGAGCAAGGTGTTTTTCAAAATTTTGAGAAGAGATTGATATTATTTTGCACAGTTATACTCCATTTTTGCTTTAAAAACACAAAACAAATACGAACAAAGGATAGTGTGCACTATCTATTGACTAGGTTATTGGCTGATTTGAAACTAACACAAGCGCAATCTATTACAAAAACATGAACAGCGATTTTGTGATAACCAAAACCTACCTTCATTTCAGAGCCGGGAAAAAGGAAGAGGGACATTTCAGTACAGAACAAACATTGAGAAAGGCCTAGCGTTCCTTAAGAGGAAATCGGTAAGATGTATCAGATTGGAAAATACTCATGGACAAATAATAAATAAATAAATAACTTTTTTTTTTTAAATAAAAGTTTGTGTTAGAACTACATTAATGATTTTTATTTGTTTGTTTGTTCAGGGATTTTCTGTTCCCAGCATACATGCTTTTATAAGATCTTCTGTTATGCTGGAGTTTTAGGGTTACCGTTGTTGTGAAGAGTGGAGCTTAGGCTGAGCGCAGGCTAATGAAAGTGAAGATTGTTCTGTGCTGCTTTGAAGAACAGTCTCATTTTCAACTGTGTGGAGATAAAATATCTGTTACTTTATCAGCATCTTTGTTCTGCAGATCAAACTGGTCAACATCAATGTCTCTGACATCATGGACGGGAAGCCTTCCATCATTCTGGGTCTCGTCTGGACCATCATCATGCACATTCATGTAAGTTTACTGTCACAGTGTAACAAAAGAGTTGCGTTCCCTAGTGAAAAATAAATCTAGTAAATATATTTGAATTACATTTATTTCTTGCTCAGTATACTACAAATACATTTTCATATTTGTGTAATAAAATGCCATGCAATTGTACTTTTAGTAACCTAAACTGGTATACTTAAAGTCTGCTAAATTGGAACAAATAATTTTGTATTTAATGCACTTTAATTGTGCAGAAGTAGTGCTGAAGTGCAATTAAAGATATACTTAGTATATTTGGTTGTGCTAATGCAAGTATACTTTAGGTACACTTTAAATATTTTGCATTTAAAGGGCAATCTTACACAATCCTCCTTAAAAGTGACATAAACATGCATTTTAAGCTTATTAATAAGAAATATGCATTGTGCACAAGTAATACTCCAAATAAAGTTGAATAAAGAAAAAAAACATTATTAGTAGGTCTCGAGTTATCTGTCAGTAAATATGTTAATAGATATAAACTATACTTAGTATGAAATAAATATATTTTAAATATATTACTTTTTTACTAGGGTTATATTAACCATTATATTTAAGAAGTCCTAATAAAGTGTAATAATATAAAATGTCCTACAAATATACTAAACTGAGGAGAATGATTGTCAATTGGGATTTTTCTGATGTTTTTTTTTTACATTGTTTAGATCGAAGAGTTGGCCAGCACATTGAACTTTAGTTCTCGTCAGTCATCTCTGGAGTCACTGGCGAGTTTAGACACTCGGTCGACCAGCAGCAGTGCCCGCAGCAGTCCAGTGCCACCCCGTGGTTCACCCCTGCATGCCCGTTTCCGCGTATCTGCCAAGAAAGCCCTGCTGCTGTGGGTCAGAGAGCAGTGCCAGAAGTGAGGAACAACCTGCTAGAAGGATTTTCTTAGGAAAAGTGAGATTCAGTTCTATGAAACCAATTACATTTTTCTGTTTTTTTGTTGTTGTTGTTTTTTTACAGGGCTGGTTGTACTCTGAATGTGAAGGATTTTAAGACAAGCTGGAGAAGTGGTGTAGTGTTTCTGGCAATACTTCATGCTCTGAGACCGAATATAGTGGACCTAACCAGAGCTCGAACAAGAACCAACAGACAGAACCTGGAGGAAGCCTTCCACACTGCTGAAAGGGAACTTCACATCCCCAGACTACTAGATCCAGCTGGTGAGTGTGTGTTTATGCCATGCATATATATACTGTGTTGTTTTGTTGTATGTATGCAACAAGTAACGATACTTTTATGCATTTGTTTTCTATATGACATACTCATAGAAGAATGCTGTATTTGTATTTCAGATGTTGATGTTAGAGATCCTGATGAAAAGTCTATTATGACTTATGTTGCTCAGTTCCTGCAGTACTCTAAAGATGCTTCTGTTTCTGACGAGGAAATGCAGGTTAGCCACACACACACACACACACACACAAAGTGTACACTCATTGACTTTTTATGCTGTTTACAGTGACTATACCCAAAATCTGGTATTTCACATAGGCCTTTGCCATTTATTTATTTTAATAAAAATTATATTTTGGCCATATGAACCATTTTACCAGTGAGCACTATCCTCTCAAATATGGTAAGGAATAGTTCAGCCAAAAAATTTGCATTTTGAATTGTAATCACAGTTTTTGTCATCACAATTAGAAATTTTCCACAAATCATGCATCCTTGGGTTTTATTAATACTGTATATGTGGGGACACATACAGGACGATATGCCTTCGACATTTCATACTGCAAATCTAAATGTTTTATCCTTTCACGTCTGTTTTTCTTCTTCCTCTGTTCTCTTTTTCTTTCTGTTTTTTTCTCCTCTCGATGGTGGTTTAGTATCTCACTCCTCCTCAGCGCCTCTCTCCTGTCAATCTACCATCAGACTTTACTCCTTCTATAGCTGCATCACCTTTAAGACAGGTACTTTTATCTGCCTGTCTCTCTCACTCAGTTTTATTCATTAATGAACTGCCTTTTCTCTTTGAGTTTTTTAAAGGTGTGTTAGTTGTTTTGTTACTAGGATTATTCACAAATGTCTATGAAAGGTTAATTCCGACTTGTTTGGCCTGTTGTTTAACTCCAAACCAGTGTGTGAGTAAATGCAGTATATACACTGTCAAAAAGGCACAAAATCTATCACTCATGTTTTACCCTTTTAAAAGTTACACCTTTATTTACCATATTTATATTGATAATTGATACCTTTAAGTTACATATTAGTACTTTTTGAAAAGGTGCTGAACCAAGTAGCAGCTTTTGTCCCTTTTTTCTGAAAGTGCACTGTAAGTGCTTGACACATAACATGATTTTTCTCTTTGCGTCATAATTTTGGGTTTACATTTATAAGAATAAAAAAAGGAAGTTAGGTTGAAGTTAGTTATCTGATATTCTTAATTATTTTAAATGTTTTGACTGATTTTTGCTATGGTTTACTTCTGTAATTGTTTTACTTGAACTGTTCTCTGATCAGGCTCACCTGTTAATGCCCTGTCCAATCAAATCAAGCCCTCCCAAATCACCTGAGACAGCTCAGGCAGCTGCCCCTGGGGTAAAATATCAACCCCGTCCCCTTTTATGATGACCCCTGTGCTTCTCAATAACTACTAGTGTCTTGCTTGTATAAACATGCTGATAACAGCAAACTCAATTATGTAGATAACCCCAGAACATACAGAGCTAATCTATTAAAACCAGACATTATAGAGACAATCAATGGAATTAAAGCAATAATTTATTTATTAAACCAGCTGTTGTGTACGAAGATTCTAATACGCTGATCCTAAGCTTTTGTGGCACTTAGCAGAAGCCTTTTAATTACAGACATGCTTTGAAAGTTGGTTTGTGTTAAGAAACTGCTTACTCCAGAGGACTACAGTACTAAACTCTGACTGCTTTAATGTTTATTATGTAATGCAAATAGTATTTAACTTGCTAATTAGTTTAATCCATATAATAATTTACCTAAGACTTGAATTGATGAAAATATTTTTGTTTTGTATACCTCGATTATAATGACACCATGAACTAATTAATGGATAAAAACAAAATAAATCAAAAGCTGTGTTCGAAATCGCACCCTCTTTGAGTCTGAGTAGGTACGTCTTTTGAATAAGCAATTACTTCACAAAATTAGCACATTATCCATGTTGTCATTTTCATGTGCCCTAGCAGTGTTAGTTGCATTGCTTACTACAGTAAGCCATTTAGGTCCTTTACCTACTGTTTTATGAATATTATTATTATTATATCTTTTCACGTACTGTTTACTATATACAGTAGTGGAGACTTATGCGATTTCCAATGCAGCCAATATTTTGTTGTTGTTGTTGATCTTTCTTTTTTGTTCCTGTCGGTCCAGACCTCAGCCAATCAGAAGGCTCAGGAGGTCACATGCTGGTTGGATCAGGCCTATCAAGAGCTGATAGAGGGCTGGGACTCCACTGAAGGAGAGAGCTATGCTGAGAGATACCAAGTAAGACCTGAATTCTTATACATTAATATAGTCTTAATTTAATGAATACAGTCCACAATGTAAAATGAAACAAGATGCACCAAAGTTATATTGGTAAAAACATTTGTGAATTTGAGATTTAAATTTTGACTTGAGATTCGAATTTTAATTTGGCATTTATCTGTTGGTTTTTTTATTGCTTAATTGATTGATTTGTCAGCATATAATGCAGGTTTTTTTTTAACTTTAATTACTTTACTTTTTTACTTTTTTGTTGTACATGGTGTTTTGCTATTGTTGTTGATTTATTTACTTGTGTTTCAGGTCTTCCATACCTTCATTGTGTCCTTTAACGAGCAGCGGCGGCCCGTAATGCCGTTACTAACAGCGATGAAGAGGACTCCTCATCTCAGTGCAGAGCAGAAAGCTCTTAGAAGAGCCTGGGATGCTCTCGCTGAGAAGGTCGCTGCATCAGAGAAACTTTGATATTTGATGGGTTTTGAGTATTCAACTGGGTGCTGAGATTCTTCAGACCCAATAGAAATACAGAAAAATGAAGTCTAAATGCATATCATCTAAATACAAAGCATATAGAAATTCCTACAGTAGAAGTCTTATGCTAATTTATGTCTATGTGTAGCTACGTGAGTATAAAACAGAGCTGGACCTGAGCCTTCCATCCCCGCTGGACACTGTAGGCCGCTGGTTGTTGCGTATTGAACAGGTTTTATCTGCTGAAGAGGGCGAGCCAATAGATCACGCCCGAGCTGCAGAGGAGGCTCGGGAAAAACTTGAGATACTAAAGGTTTGACTGACTTCCTTCCTTTTATTATGGCTGTAGAACTGTTCAGACATAAAAATGTAAGTAATGTCATATATCTGGCTGTGTGTTTATCTACAGGTGTGTTTGGAGGAGATGCCACATCATATCAAGAGGTTTAATATGTTTCAAAACACAAATGAGTTTGGAGAGGCTCTGGTGCCGGCAGACAAAATGGAAGAGATGAAGAGAAGGTAAGTTTTATCAAACAGGAGTCATATTGCAAATGAAACGGCATCACTTTTAATTGCAGTATTGCTGTTCTTGTTTCATGAAATGCAGTAAACTATTTCAGATTTTTGTGTATGTGTCCATTTTCCAGGTTCACCAGTGTCCGTGTGACAGCTAAATATCATGGTATTAAGCTGGAGTACCATGAGCGCAGACACACAGTGTTAGACCTGCTGAATCAACTCAACATTAAACTGCGATCTTGGAAAAGAGCCTACATTTCCCAGGAGGCTGTTCGTGTGCTAATGCAGGACTGGAACGTGAGTGAGAATTTTTGTGAAGTCAAATAAAGTGACAGAATTCAAAAAATATATTTGCTGCTGAGCATTGCTTGGCAATTAACATTAAACATTCAACTCTGAAATTATGGATGCTTTATACTTTGATAACAATGAATGTTTTTAGGAGACTGTGAACAAACAGGAACTGACTTCTTTGCTGGATGGAGCCTTTCATAGACTCAAACTAATCGCCAACAAATACACCAGCAAGGCTGCTTTGGGTAATACAAAGGAACTGTGTATGCATGATCCTAAATGACCATAAAAGTATGAAAACAAATGTAGATGTATGAAGAACTGTAAAAATGTTTAAAAAAGCACATTATTATTGGTATTCTGATGTCTGCTTCAGCTGGAGATTCGTCTCAGGTAAATCATCAGGTGGCTGATCTGGAAGCAGATGTAATAACGACTCTGGAGGGTGTACGGATGGTGAGGGGAACTATGGGACGTGTGTTGGCAGCATGGGACTCTTACAGTGATATCTACACTTCAATGCGAGCATGGCTGGAGCAGGGTCCACATGCCCAGCGACACGGGCAGAATACAGAGGTGAACAAATGAGTGCATAGAGAAAACTTTATATTGATTTTGTTGCTCTCAATTCATGCACTGGATAGACAAAAAGCAAATATTTTTAAGGTTGTTGGTGTTTTTGTTTTTTAATGGCTCTCCAATTGATTTCCCAGGTGACATTATCAGTTATGTCAGAGTGGAGTTCCCGCCAAGCTCACCTGAATGAGGTGGCCAACTACTTGACAGAAGTCACAGACCCACAGACAAGCCGTGCTATTTCAGATGAGCTTTGCAAGATAAATCTGCTCTGGGCTGACTTTGCCAAAACAGCCCAGTTTGTAAGTTATCCAATTTGAATACTCCATGTGCGACTTTAATCATGAAAGAAAATATAAAATAAGAATAATGCATAAGTGAATAAGAACAATACATAGTTTTGTCTAATTGCACTGGACATAGAGTTTAGTAAATAATTTGCTTCTATAAATATAAATAGAGTGCCTTTTGCAGTATTTTGAAGCAAGTTGTATATTTTAGTCTTTAGCAGAGGAGCCCAGTGCTGGCCTATCCAGTCCTCAGACAGTTCAGTCTCTGATAAGGGAGGCCACTCAATTGCTTAAAGAACCTGTGGAGGTTGTTTCTGGATCACTACGGACCTACACAAAGAGACTCCAGGTATGCAGTGTGTGCACATACAATTACGCACACACTCCCACATACAGTACATAAAAACACACAATATCCTGTATACACACAGTATATTTTTATTAGTAGATATTTGTGATTTTGTTGCTTTGTCTTTTTGTTTTCTAAATTAAGGAATAGACTAAGTAGGATTTAACTTCAGATTGTTATTTCTCACAGCTTGTGATGAAGAAAATAAAGGATGTGGATCTAGAAGCTCTCTCACCATCTCTAGACTGCTCTCCAGAAACCCTGAGCAAACTTCAGCAAGCCATTCCTGAAGTAAGCAACCACTTTGCTTTGGTTTTCCTCTTAGGTCTTCTTCTTGCCTTCATGTATACAATCAAATTATAGTGTATCATATTATCTTAACTGATGCCTGTATGCATTTTTTTTAATCTTTACCGTTTTTTCTTTCTGTTTGTGTGTGTGTGTGTGTGTGTATCTAGGTCCTGCAGACACTCTGTGAGGCTGAGCAGGTGTGTGATGAGCTGCGCGTGAGTGTGAGTGGGTTGGACGGGCGTCTGTCTGAACTGTTACACTGGGAGATGGAAGCCAGAGAGCTGTATCAGCTACTAAAGGAGGAAACACAGAGGCAGAAGAGAGGACAAGACTCCAGAGCACGGGTGAGTATCTACAAGCACAACAAAATATTCATACATCTCCTTCCTTAAGTGATTTAGTATAAAGAAATCTTCTTTTTTTCTGTAGCTGTTCATATCAAGGGGTTTACAGTTAGAGGGTCAAGTGGTTATGGAGGAGCAGGATCTGCAGGTGATGGTCATGACTAGTCAAAAGTCTTCACCACTGCAGTATCTCATTGCATCCACCATGCAGGACAAAGTCCGCACTGCTGTTGAAAAGTCACAGGTCTGTCTACTGCTTTTAGATTAACAACACCTTAAAGTTCTGTCAACATGATTGTCTGAACAATTCCTTTAAATTAACTTATTTAAAAAAGTTCATCTATAAAACTAAACCAGCTCTTTTGGTAGTTATCAGTTCGTTATCCGTAACATAAATTATGTTTTCTGTTATTTTCCTACAATGCCTAGGTATGAGTAACCTTGTTTTCAGAATGCAAATGCATTATTTAAAATTCTGCTAAATCTCAACAGGAAGCAGTAGGGATGCTTAGCTCTTTGGGGGCTTGCAGAGACCGAAGCCCTGTTAGAGAACAACCCCCTTCCAAGATCTTTGTCAAATATCAGGAGACAGAGGAAGAGTCCCAAAAACTCTCCTTCCAACCAGTCTCTTCATCAGGAGCCCCTGGCCAACCAGAACCTCAGCCTGCAGTCAAGGCCAAAGTCCCAGAACAATCTCAAATACTCTCAGAGGTATCTTCTCAAGCAGTAGACCTCAAGACCAAGAAATGTAGTCAGCCTGTGCCAATGATTGTTGTGCAAGAGTATGAAGAGGAGAAAAGTAGTCCACAACCGCAAATGCATCCCACTGTGCAAATGAAAGACTCTCAATCCATTGAAGTCAAATCAGAGAAAGTTGTCCATGCTCAAACAAAAATCGACGTAGAGCATCATGTAGAAAGCCAGGAACCTTTACCACAGTCTGTGATACAACAACAGACAGAAAAAGATCCAGTAGCTAGCCAACCCTCACAGAACCTACAGCAAGTAGAGTCACAAGTACATAATAAACAACAATTAGTAACACAGACACATGTGCACATTCAACAACAAGAGAAAGCTCAGCTTGCTAAACAGAAGAAGGTTCAACCACAAGTATCAATCCAGTCACAGCCACAGGGCCAACTAGAAACACAAACACAGCATGCTCCAAAGAAGCAGAAGAAAGTAAAGAAGTCCCAGGCACATCTGCAGAACAGACCTTGGCTTCAACAGAAGAGTCACCTGGAAAATGTTAATCAAAAACCTGTGCCACAAACTCAGTCAGATCCTGAGGACAAATGTCAAATAAGTTCTCAGGCAACACCACAGCATATAGTAGCTGTTAGCTCACCTGAAGCTCAGGGAGCTGCTCAAGGCACAGCACAGTCAAAAAACATTGTTGAGAGTGACGAGAAACACCTGAAGCCAGCTCTGTCTTTTGCACAAAACAAACATCTTGTAGAAACACAAAACCTACCTCAAACTGTGCCAGCAGTATCAGCACAACCAGTGACTCAAAAACAATCACAACAGCCAGCGACTGTTCAGGTTCATCAACAAGTATTTCCCCAACCTCAACCCTCTTTATCAACTCAAGCTCAAACAACTACACAACAAACACAAGCTACCACACCCATTAAGCAACAAAAGCAACCTCAAACACAGATAGCGACACCACAACAACCTCAAGTGATTACCCAAAAACTGGCACAATCTCTATATATGACTCCCATGCAACCACAGGTCATGGCCCAATGGCAGCCTCAACAGCCTCATCCTGCAGTGCCACAACCACAAAGATTTCTAGGAACCCAAGCAATGCCCCAAAGGGCAGTTCAACAGTACCCGACATCTCCCACTCAACCACAAATAACGATGCAGAGACAACAGTCTCAGTCCCAGCAACCCACAGTGCGCAATCCGACTGTAATTTCCCCTCAACCCAAAGGTGCATCCCCCATACAACCCAGAATCATCTCTATGCCTCGACCCCAGATGCCTGTTCAAACTCAAACCCAAACTCAGGTCAAAGTACAGGGAGGTGCACCACATGTAATTCAACCTCAGAAGCAACCCCAGTGGGGTCAACCAGGAGGTGTCACTCAAACGTACCCCAGAATGCAAGGACCAATTTCTGTTGCTGCCCAAATGCAGCCTCTGGCCCATTTCCAAACTCATCCCCAACCTCAAAGTATCCCTCCAACTCAACCTCAGCAGTGGTCACCAATTAGACCAGGCATAGTGACCCAAACCTACCCCACTGTCCAAATTCCAGGTCAGGTAGTCACCCCTCAACCTCAAATGGCAGGTTACCCTAACATCCAGCCGCATTCACAGCCTCAGCAGTGGCCCTCTGCTAGACCTGAATCACCTTGGGGTCAATCACAGATAAGACCCCAAAGTCCAGCTCAGCATATAGTTCCCTCTCAGCAATGGAGGCCTGTCAGTCCAGATACCCAAGTATACCCAAGGCCTGAAACTCAAGGGCCCAAGGGACCACATCTTCAGTCCCAATATCAAGCCCTACCAAGGCCAGCAAGCCCTCAACGTCAGTGGAGTCCAGTTCGGCCAGAACATCAATTTGAAGTTTCTTCCCAGACTGTGTTCCATGGTGCTCCTCAGCCAGTAGCTCCATGGATTCAACCTCCTGCGCAAGCTCCCATAAGACCTCAGAGTTCACAACATCCCCAGCAAAGTCAGCAAAAGTGGAGTTCATCAAAGACAGAGGCCCAATCTGCAACCCTCGTCCAATGCCAAGTTGCCCAGGCAGAGCTTCAGTCCCAAGATCTCACAAAGCCGCAGTTACCAGTACAGGAACCACCCCAACAACAGTTAGCTCCTCGTGCTAAGCAGCCGGCACTTGCTCAGGCTCCCCCTCAAGCCTACACTGAGGCTTATAAAAAGGCACAGGCCCTGGTTAGGGATAGATTTGAGGAAGCTAAGCACTGTCTTCAAGAGCACATTATGGAAGCTATCAGTGTATTCAAGGACAAAAGAATGACGGATGAACAGGCATCAGTTAAGGAGGTTTGTCCATTTTTTAGACATGAGTAGTTTGCTTTTTTTGGCTGCTTGCAACAGAGCTGAATAGCATATTCTTGTGTCTGTATGTTTTATAGGAGATTATGGTTAATTTTCCCAAGTGTCTGTGTTGGGTTTTTGTTTTTCTTAGGAGACTCTTCGGACTCTTGACCCTGAACTTCTTGAAGAGTTCTTAAGGGCAGCGGAAGGAATGGAAGCTTTTTGCACTCCATCTGAACTTAGAGACATGGAGTTTTTCACACAGTCTGTTAGAACACAGTGGAAGGTATTAATAATTAGTAATATTAGTGCTTGTTTGTCTATATCTGCAGTGTGACTATAATATTAACCATTTTTATTTTTGATACTAACTGAAATGCTCTATTAAACTGATTGTATGTGAAATTACAAACATTAAGAGATTGTGTGCTTGCTGTTGTTATTTTTTTTATTTATTAATATTTTTAGGATGTTCGAGTGCAAATATCAGAATTTTTGAAGCAACTCAGATTTGAGTTAACCCGCCTGCATTTTAACAGTGTGTTTGAGACATGTGAGATACACTTTAAGAAGGAAAAAGTCAACCATTGGCCTGAATCAATATCAGAATCAAAAGAAGAGGTAAAGTTACAGCTACCCTGACTGCGGAGCATAAACACTCACATGGACAAATGGTTGTGGGAATGAATTTCTCCTACCTATATTTTTTTCCTCTGTTGTTTTCTAAATTAAACATTTGCTTTTGGGGTAAATTAATCCCTTCATTTCTTGTTCTTGTCTTTCCTCTTAACCAAATCACTTTTTATTTATTTTGCATGTTGCATATAAAAAGATTAAAAAAATATATGAGTAAAAGTAACAAAAAATACACATATCTGTAGATTTAGTTTTTCTGTCTTTCTCTCCCTGCAGACTTGTTTATCTGCAGAGCGCAGTCTGGCAGAGGCAGGACAACAGCTAGAAGCTCTGAAGGAGTTGTGTGATACCCTGAGCCCTGAGGATGCACACAGGCTCGCACAAGCCCAACTTAGAGAATGTGAGAGACGGCTTGCTGCCATCCAGCGGCAGTTTAGTGGAGACACAGATATACCTTCTTCAGACACTGGGTAATAGAACGTGAAATAGTCTCTGTTATGTCACTTAATTTTGTCTGATAGAATCTTTAATATATTCATAAATGTATTTATTTTCAATATCTAATAGTTTACAAACAGAGCAAACAAAAGAGGCACCCATTCAGAAAGCACCAACAGTCCCACCATCACCTGAGAAGCCCAAAGAGGTTATTGTTTCAGAGGTACAAATACATGATCAGTTAATAAAAACAGTAAAACTTTTTATTATTTTATCCAAAAATCTTTGGTACGTTTTGTCTTAGGCTGTTTCGCCGGTTAGCCCCCAGCAACCGAGAACTGTGGAGAAGAGAGAGATAGTGAAACAAACGAGTACAGAAGAGGACAGGTACTGTATGGATATAAAAAGAGGAATAGCTATGTGTTTCTGTGTATGACTGCGTGTGGTGTTTTGGAATCATATGGTTTACATATTTTCCTTGGTCTGCTCAGGTACCGCAGCTCCAGATTTGCATTACAGGCGCAGCTAAACAGAAATGAGCAATGCATGCTTGGAGATCGTACCTCAGAATCAGTCACTCCCACAGACCTGCAGAAACGACTGAGAGAGTTAAAGGTAACAAACACTTTTTTGTTTTAAAGTTGGCCATTTGATATTATAATGCATTCAAATGACAATTACTACAAAATGATCTTTTTTTGTCTGTTTAAGTCTCTGTGGGATGAGACAGAGTCTCTGTGGAAGGAGTATGAAGCACTGTGTATGCAGTGTGTTCAGTACAACGAACGAGCTGTTGAGCAGGACCGTATGGAGCTTACTGTCAGGTGGAGAGAGCAGAGGTCACAGTTACAGGGCAGGTATGACCATGTCGACCATAAGCTTTGATAGATCGGGTCCAAAAATGAGTGGTTAACAGTCTTATGCCAGTCAAAACATTGACCAAGAAAAGCCAGAAAAGCAGGAGGCGAAGTGATAATGGTAAAAAGTAACAGAGTTTATTGAACAATCTTAGTTGTGTATGTCTCAATGTTCACACTTCGTCTGATCAGCACAAATTCAACATGTACTGTTATACCAAAACTGCTTCACAGCAACATCCCATAAACCCTGGGCTTCCATAAACATTTCCCCTTATCTACTGTATCTCTGTTCATACAGACAAAACAGCTCATGAAACCCCACAAGCATGAGATTGAACAATAATAAAAATGCATAAGCAAGGAAGAATTAATAAGGAATATAAAATATAGAAACATAATAAATGAATGAATAAATTAACAAACAAAAAAAATACTTAATAAAATATAATGATAAATGATAAAATTAATCAAATGACAAAAATGATAATAAATAAAGAAGTAAAGAATTATCAAATAATAAATCATGTGAATAACTAATGATTGCAAAATGATTATGTAAATAAATGATTATAAATGAAAACTTCAGAGCTGAAATTAATATTCAAATTAAAGCATATTACTACTTCTTTTGTTCACTTTCACCCTGTGCCACCCAAAGAATCATATGATCTGCTCAAATCCTGAGAAAATATCCTGTAACCCTACTGTGAGTGTGAGTGTGCATGTGTGTCTTGTGTCCTTGTTAAATAAGTCTATGCATTCTGTCAGGGTGGATTCACTGGGAGCAGCACTTGAGCTCATGGACTCTATTAAGCTGAAAATCTCTGAGATTTCTGAAAAGCTGGAAAATTTCATCAAAGAGCCCAAAGACATTAAGGGATATACACTAGCTAATCCTGCCATTTTGAGAGATGTGAAGGTGGGAGATATTTATATTTATTATTTAAAATATTTTTTCTATTCATGGTTTATAACAGACACAAATGTCATTTTATAATATAATATAATATAATATAATATAATGTTTGACGTACTGCATTTGATGGTAATTTCACTGTGTGTATCTTAGCTCTTAGTAGCCATCCCATTTTTTATTTAAATATTTTCCTCTTATTTTCAGGACTTAGATGAAAGTATCCAGACAGAGATGGATCGTCTGTCGCGATTTGACTCTGAACCCAGTCATCTAGACTTGCGTGACCGATCACCTTTGACCCAGGTGGTACTAACCCACAGATCCAGCCTGGACCGACTAAGGCAACAGGTGCGCAAGAGCGATGCCGCTGCCCGTGCCCTCGACCGCTTCCTCATGTCCCTGCGCACCGTGGAGCTCGATGTTTCTTCTGTGCAAAGCGCCCCCAGCAATGATGCTGTTGTACTGCAGGATAGCAGGTCTAAACTGGCACTAATCAGAAAGGGAGTCAGTAGCCTCAAGGATAAGGCTCCACAGCTGGACCAGCTCTTGGGTGGCGCACAGCTAGAAGTGACCCAGGACGGGAGCCATGTTTCCTGTCTGGACATGGTGGGGTTCCTGGTTCACAGGGTGGAAGAAGCAGATGATCGACTAATGATTCGACAAAATGACCTCCAGAAGGAACAACAGAACCAGAGCCTCGGCCTGAGGAGGAAGACTATCCAGGCTGAGTTAAGGAAGGTGCTGGCAGCAGCAGAGAAACAAGGTCTAAAGGATCCCACTATGCCAGCTGTGCAACATCGGTAATGATCTTTCTTCCCTAGATCACATGATACAGATGATTTAGTCTTTACAGATGGTTGCCAACCAGAATGAAGGTTTTACCGCCGCAGGTACTGCCGCCGCCGCGTCTGCAGAGTGCGCTTGCAGCTATTGACCGTCGAGTTTTAACCATAAGTTATTAAGAAAACTCTTCAAAGCACGTTTTCGCCAATAGCCGTCAGCTTTGCCTTGCTGATGTGTTATTTGACTGCAGCAGTCAGCGGAAAATGAAAGAAAAAAAAACAAACAAACAAACTGTAGTTAATGTTCACAAATTACAAAAGAGGCTACTTATGAAGTTATTTGCGTTTCTTAGAACGAAAAAAAAAGTGGTTTAGTCTACTTTGCATCGCAGCATTAAAATTGGTAGCCTATTATAGTAGGCTAGGAAACATACATGAATGTGCGAAATAAAAATATTCTCACATTATTAATATTCGTCACAAGTACATTTTTTTTAATATTTCAAAATTCCTTTGATTAAAACAGCATTTATCTTTGTCACACATATTTGTTATTCGTTACCTGTCCTTTATTTTGACAGAGAAATACTCTGGGAAAAGATCTACACTCCTTAAGGAAGTATTGCGTGTTTTATGAATTCTTTCCTTTATTTTAGTAAAACGTGAGGCACTGTATTTCACTCCCATTATTTAG
>JAUMHE010000062.1:16358669-16395061 GCA_032359235.1 Enteromius mattozi | reverse complement strand
ATTAGTTTTGTTTTTTATGTAAATGATTCAATAAATACCGTACCGTGCCATTCATACCGAGGTATTACCGAACCGTGGAATTTTGATACCGTTACATCCCTAGTATTTTATCTATGTGTTCTACTTTATTTTTCTGACACTGTGTTTAGGATGCGAGCGCTGTCTGATCTTGAATCGCAGTTGAACTCTCTTCGTCCTGAATACCAAAGCATCAAGAATGCTCTGTCTGAAGTCTCTCCACAGAAAGAGTGCTCTGATGCAGCAAATGAAGAGCTAGACTTCATTTGGGATGAGACTGATAGAACTATATCTGACAGGTGGGTTCTAGACCTAAGTTGAGATTTTCTTTGATTTTATTTTTCTTTCCTAAAGGGTTGGTTTCCTGTCTTCGTTTGTTCACACATTTCTTTCTTTTGCTGAATGCAAAGGTGTTTTGAAGATTGTGGGTAACCAAACAGTTGCTGGACCCAACTGACTTCCATAGTATGGAAAAAAACACTATAAAAAGACAGAAACTGGTTTGGTTACCCTCATTCAGAGGGAAATTCAAGTGTAAATGACAGAAACAGAAGTGTTGCTCTGTGTGTGTGTTTGACAGACAAGAGCAGTGCACTGTTCTTATGGACCTCCTGAAGAAATTTCAGAACTGTCGCAGTTACCTGGGTAACACTCTCCAGAGGGCAGAGCAAACAATCAGTGAGCAGGCTTCATACATGGGCAAAGACAATCTACAGCGACTCCTTGCAAAAGTATGTCAACTTCAGTCTAATCACAATACACATACACATACTAATGCTATAATTGCCTATTGGAATTTACCATCAGGTTTCTTTCACAGAAAGGTAATTTTATACTGGATTAGCACCACCAGGGGTCAGTCATTACTCAGATATTACAATTCAGATGCAGCTCAGTGTGAAGCGGTCTTATTTTAAATTCATCCTGTAATTGAATTTTGTATCAGCACTAATCACAGTTTTCTTCATCCGCATGTACACAAAGGGCTTCACATTTATTAGTCTCAAAGAGGCTTCTCTGTGTTCCAACAAATCAGTGCCAATGTTCTATTAATCTTAATGCATTTCAATTTTTTTAATTAAATTTAAGATTTGGGCAGATCCTCTATGGAGTGCAGTTATGATGAATAAAACTTTTGGTAATTTATTATCATTGTGTAGTCTGCAAGTACCAATAGCATTAATAAGTGCTCATGCTCAAAGGCAGGGTTAAAAAAGTCTAGTTATGTCTACCTAGCAGGAGTAGCTTAGATATTTAACTATCATACTACCACCACCATATTCATTTTCTCTCTCTTTTATCTCATGATGTTTCTAATAATGTTTCTGTCTTGTAGGTTGTTGGCATAAAGGAAGATCTTAATAGCCTCGGACCCAAGATGGAGGAGTTCAGATCTGTGTGCAGACAGCTGCAGTCCCAGCTAAAGAAAATTCCTGATTGCTCGGAAACTCCATTTGAGACCGAGGCAGATGCTTTGGTGGATTCATGGCTGGATGTAAGGATATGAAAAACACTGTTCATGCTTCATCCACTGTTCAAGCATTATATTTTGTTCAGTCATTTGAGTTTCTTGGCAAATCTGTGTCTCTCTGGCAGGTGTCAGAGAAGACAGATAGTTACATGGACAACCTGCGTGTGGGTCTGGAGTTGTGGGAGAAACAGCTGGTTCTGAGTGGAGAGGTGGACAACTGGACTTCTACTAAACTCATTATCTTCTCAGAGTCTCACCCTTTCAGCAGTGAGACGGAGGTTGACACCATGAAGGTGTGTCTTCAAATAATACTTAATCTGCCTTAAAAGGATAAAAGTTACTCTGCCTTGAAAGGATCCAAAATTTTCAAAGGCATGGACTGAAAGGGTTACTCCACCCCAAAATGAACATTTTGTCATTAATCACTTACCCCCATGTCGTTCCAAACCTGTAAAAGTTTAGTTTGTCTTCAGAACACAATTTAAGATATTGTCCCATTGACTGGCAAGTAATAAACACTGTCAAGGTCCAGAAGTTATGAAAGACATTGTCAGAATATTCCATCTTCCATCAGTGATTCAACCTTAAAATTATGAAGCTACTACAATATTGTTTTTTATGGAAAGAAACAACAATTTGAAATCGTAACATCGCTGTGGCACCATTATGGAGAGCATCCGCTGGACACACATACAGTAGCGTATGTAGTTCTGTGTCAGCCACAATGGAAGGATGCATTGTTTTTGTAAAAAAACAAAGCAAAAATGTAAATACACATGCGTATTCTTCTGTTGCATCTAACACAGAACTGGGGTAAGTGATTAATGACAAAAGTTTCATTTTGGGGTGGAGTAAACCTTTAAAGGCACAGAACTATCATTTTCTGTTGGGTCATTTGTGTGTTTATTAGGATGAGATTCAGTGCCAGGAGGACAACCTTGAACACTTCCACAGGAAGTTACTAGAGATCCAGGAACTGCTACAGAGCAAAGAATCTCCTCTTGAGTTACAGGTAAACTTTAAACTTATTTTTTTCTGTTTATTAACTTTTTGGACTTTTCTAATTCCTAATTATTCGTAACTTTAAATGCACACACACTGTCTGTCTTAGGTAATGGAAACAAACCTGAGGAAGAAAATGGAGCAGGTGAAGGAACTCTTCACCGACTGCACTGAAGTGTTCCAGGAGCTCCTCACAGTTAAAGCTCATATGATAGAAAAGATTGACTCCTATCAATCATCTGTGAAGGATATATGCTCCTCTGTAGACATGATCAGTTCAGAGGATCGCGCAGAACTGGATGCGCATTTACAAGTATGATTAACAGACAGGCAGACATGCATATACACACTGATTTTACATATAACCTTTTTTATTTTCTGTTTGTAGGATTTGTATGAGCAGCTTTTGGACCAGGAGGAGCAGGCTGAATCTTTGCTGAAGGAAATCAATCTCATGTCCAGCATTACTGGACCGCAGGCCTTAGAGGAACTGACCAATCATAGTAAGCATCTCAAAGACAGCATTGCGGAAACACGGGAGAAGATTCGCCAGAAGAAGGATCAAGGGGAGAAAAGCTTCCTTCAGACTATTAAAGGTCTGAGAACCTGCTTTCTGCATTGTTAAAAGTAGGTAAAATTATTTGAGTTTTGACCATTTGTCCTATTGGATCTCTGCAGAAGAGTTTCAGTCATTTGAGGAATGGTTGCAAGATGAGCAGCTCTCTGTGAATGAGTGCTTTGAGAACCCTGAGAGGAAGCAGGATATAGAAACGTCCATGCATAGACTGACAGTGAGTAACAGTGAGGTCACAACCCTATGATTATGGTTTCCATTGTGGCTTAGGACATTTTGGAAATATTACTGAGATAAAAAGACTTGCAGTATAATACACTGATTGCAGGCACAGCAATCCAATAGCGAGAGTCACCAGGTGATAGCAGCCTTAGTCAAAAGAATAATTATACAATTACAGGAAGGGTTCAAATTGAGTTCAACAGTATGGAACCATTTGTTTTCTTTAGAGTTTCCTGGTTTCTAAGGAAGGAGAACAACGTCTGGCTCAGTTGAAGGAGAGATTTGAGCAAGGGGGTCAGGCAAAGCTCCCTGCTGAGGCTCAAGCTTTGCTCTCCACATGGCATCAGGAACAGGAAGGAGAACTGGCCACACTCAGGGCTCACTGCCAAGGACGCCATAAACAGCTAGATGATATCCTCCACAACCTCAACAGGTACATGGAAGAATTTCTCTTCATAGCTGTTAGTTGTTACTGTTGTTTCAATTTTATTCATGACTTTGTCTTTAGTTTGCATGAGGAACATAACCATTTGGAGGACTGGCTGCAGCAGAGAGAGCAAGTGCCAGAACGCAGAGAAAAACTGAGGCAAACCCAAGAGGATTTTTTTAAAAAAAGGTACCACTTACTATTCAGTGTAATGTAATTCAGTGTAAACAGTGTCAGACTTCATTACTGACTAAACTGGAGAAAAGCCATATTGCAACTTGTGCAGTCTTCAATCGTGCAGACTTTTATTTTATATAAAACCTACGTATCTCCTACTTTCACCCTTAATCTACAGCGGCTGTGTGGAGGCATTCAGTGACCTGTTGTCTGCTGTAAGGATGCGTGGCCTGAGGGGAGACCCTCTCCTTAGAGACTGCGAGACCCTGATAGACCGATACCACAGCCTGGGGATTCTTTTGGAGAACCAGGCACAAGTCCACAAGACCCTTGATGATCAAATTGAAACATTCCAAATCAGTGCAGACCAGATCAGAGCCTGGATCAGAAATTTAAAGCAAAGACTTGAGCACTTGAGGACAGACACGCCAATGCAGGAAAAACATGTAAATGCTCAGGTGGGCCTCTTAACCCTCGTTGTTTGTTTTTTTTCATTTATTGTGAGGCAACAACTGGTCAAACATCTTAAGCTGAAAAGAATGATGTGTTTTTAGGATAAAAATTATTTTTTTTACTTTGTTTTAAGGCTGTTCTTAATCTAAGTCCTGAGGGTGAGGCTAAACTCGTGGCTTTGAAAGAAGAGGGTGATGCTTTATGTACTTATGAGATTTTGGAGGACATCAGAAGACAGGAGCTCATTCACACCCTTGGAAATATTGAAGATGAGTGGAAAAGAGTTATGGATATGGCTGATCAGCTAAAACATCAAGCAGAACTCCAAGACACTCTCTGTAGAGAACTAGAAAATCTACAGGCCCAGGAAGAGAGCATACAGTCTTGGGTGAGAGAACAACTTCAAATGCTTTGCTCATTGGAGAAGGACCTTCAGCCACATGAAAAACGTAATAAAGTGCAGGTAAAGACTTTTTTTTTAAAATCTAAATCTTTTCATGGCTCTTGTATGATTCTAACCCAGATACAACTGAGAAAGGTTGCTAGCCGTGCACATATTGTTTTGGAAGTAATGTCTGTATATCCTCTAGGCTGTTATAGACCTTGGTGATGAAGCCGATTCCAGATTGGCCAGTTTACAGAGACAAGGACAACATTTATGCTCTTATAAAGAGCTGGAGAATGAGAGGAGGAGCCACATTGACCAAACCCAGAGAGCAGTAGAGGAGGAGTGGACGAAAGTGCTACAACTTGCCCAGGAGCTCAAGAACCAGGTCAAGCATGAAGAATCTCTCTACAGAGAGTTACAAACTTTCTGTGATCAGGGAGAGGACACTCAATCCTGGATTAGACATCTCAGAGAGACCCTGGATTCCCTTCTTGTGACATCTTCCATTCAAGAGAGGCTTAATGGAGCTGAGGTAATAGACAGGAAATTTTAACCCTTAAATGTTTGTATATGAGAGGCTTGGGAAGGGACAGTAAGCCTAATTTTTGATAAACAATAATGTTTGAAATGGGGCTTAGGTTCACTCTAAAGACATACATTTGATTACATCAGACACATGAAGTGAAGGGACAGGTCTTATTCCTTAGATGAGTATCAAGGCCATACTTTTTGGAACAGTAATATTTCTTCAAAGCCAATGAAAAAGCTTGCACTGTAGCATGAAGAAATTATGGTTTAGATAAATGTTTTGGGTTTGTTTTGTTTTTAGGTACTACTAGCTCATAGATCTGAGTGGGACCATAAACTTTCTGACCTAAAGACAAAGGGAGAGAATCTATGTTCCTTTGAAAATCTAGATGAGGACAAACGTCAGACTATCCAGCACACATTACAAAATGTACAGCAAGAGTGGATGGGAGTTTTGATGCAGGCTCAGGAACTGAAGAATCAATCAGAACTTGAGCAGTCTCTTTCTAAGGACCTTCAGGATCTTCAAGAACAGGAGGAGAGCACTCAGTCTTGGATTAAAGAGCAGCATCTGAAGATCGAATTGCTTGGTAAAGAGACTCAATTACAAGAGAGAATGAATGGAGCTCAGGTAAGAGACAAAGAGTGATATTTAACCTTTACCTATTATGTACTTAAAGAAAATAGTCTGACTTACTTGCTGTTTATTCTAGGCCATCCTGAACTCGGAATCAGAGGCGGATTACAAGATAGCCAACCTGAGGAGGAAAGCAGTGGGTTTGTGCTCTCGAGAAGGCCTAGAGGAGAAAAGAAAACAGGAAATCCAGCTGAACCTGAGATCAATTGAAGAAGAATGGAAGAAGGTCCTGGCAAGTGCTCAAGAATTAAAGAACCAGACTGAGCTCCAAGATTCTCTTGCAAGGGAGCTCTATAATGTCTGTACCCAGGAGGAGAGCACCTGGACCTGGGTGAAGAACCAGAAAGATTGCCTGGACTCACTGGGAATAAGTACTCATGGTACACAGGAAGAGATTGAGGAAAGACTAAGCAAAGCACAAGTAAGTAGAGCAATATGGAGAAAAAAGAAGAAACAATTAAATGTCTGTAGTAACACACTTATTAGAAGAAGTTGAACTGCATTGCACATGATCAACAAAGATGTGACCATCAAGAACTCTCTGTCTTTCAGGGAATTATAAGTCTGCACTCTGAGGGCAACTCTAAGATTGCAGCCCTGAAACAGACAGTAGAGCATCTTTTTAACCGTGAAGATCTTGATGAAGATGCAAGACATTCTCTCATTAAGAAAATTAAAAATGCAGAGGAGGAGTGGAAGACAACACTGCAGCAAGCACAGGAGCTGCATAGGTTTGATATGACAATTTTGTATGTAAAAAGTAATGCAAAAAGCACTGCTATATGATTCAAATGAATTGTAAACGATCATGTTTATAAATATATTCTGAGCCCATTTAATTGCAGGGGTGCAACTTTTTATGTACAGATCATGGTGCATAATTAAATGCAATTTTTTAAAATCGTGTTAATTTTTTTTTTTTTACGTTTTTTTTTACTTAAAATCTACATTTGTATTTTAATTGATTCTAAATAATATTTAAAAATAATAGCTGTATCTTTATATTAAATTATATTATATCTGTTATTCCTCATTCTGCAGTCTGCTAAAAAGTGTAGTGGAACGTCTGGTGTCCTGTCGGTGTCAGAAGGAACAGCTTCAGTCTCGTCTGGATCAGGTGAAACAGCAAAGAGCTGCACTGCCACGGCAATTCCCCTGGCCTGGTTTAGGGGATCGTAGGCACACATTGGAGCAAGCCAAGAGTCTGCAAGACCATACCAGAGCCCTGACCCCATCTCTGTCTGCTGTTCGAGCACTCGGGAGGGAGATGAGCCAGTTGACCCGTGATTCCAGCTGGATTGATCCATCCTGGGCCACCACAGAGGAATGCATACCTGAGTTAATCAAAGATCTTGCGGTAAGGCTGTATAGGTGTGCTGTGCTAAATATTTATGACTAATTATGACTAAATGACTAATAGATAACACAAACTTGATTTACATGTACAGTATGACATACTTTTTTATGTGTGCTTCTGTAGGAGTTTTGCATAAACCTCGAAGAGGAAATCCGGAGAGAGCGAGTTTGTGCTCAGTTAGTTGAGCAGCACACTGTAGCACAGGATTGGCTGAGGGAGCAAGTCAAAGGTTTCGGTGCTCTGCCCACTGAACGTCATGGGTTGCAAAGCTCTGTTAACACTCTTAAGGTTTATTTAAATTCTTTGTTTTATATAAAATTGATTAATCCGTTTTTCTGCAAACTTGTTGATACATAAAATTTTAAATATTATTATTATAATTTTGTAGGCTCTTCTTCAGACCATAGACAGGGAGAAGAGAGAAATGAAAGAACTGGATGCTGTTAAAGATTCCCTGATGGATCTTTGCACTCCAGGGGGGTGTGATGCCCTGACCTTAGAGGTCAGCCATCTCCATGACCTCTGTGTGTCCTCGGAGAAAGAGATGAGGGAACGGTTAGCTGTGTGTGAGGCCAGATTGAATGACATTGACCTCAGGCTTGCCAGCAGGGCACAGATTCTCAGGAAGCAAGCAGAGAGTCTCCTGGAAGAGCTGCGTGCTCAGGACCACTCTTTAGGATTTCTGGTGGATAGCCACAATATCAGCCAGCTACAGGAAAACTGGCATAGCTTTAAGGTATTGTGGGAAAATATTAATTAATCTATGTTCAGTTAGTTTGTTCTGAAAATTTAGAGAAAGTCAATCAATTTAAACCTGACTGTTTTAATATTCTCATAGACATGCGAAAGAGAGCTTGAGTCTTTAGAGGGCAAAGTTCGTGACCTTGGCCAGGCCCTCCAAATGGTACCACCAGATGAGGGACCCCCTAGTGATGTCTTTTCCATAGTGGACACAGTTACACATCAATATTGCAGGTACATACAGACATGTTTCCCTTCAAATAACTCTAATTATCAAGCTGTTCAAAACAAAAATGTCTGTAATAATGTGTTCCTGAATCTGGATCTTGTTTAATCAAGTGTACAATAGGTAGCATGTTTGGCCATTATAGTAAAATGTTGCATTATATTAAAGTATGATACTTATTTATCAATGTATTATGGAAAATCATTATCATTATCATCATTACTATTTTTTTTTTAAGTCTGCGGTCGAAACTGTCAGAAAAGCAGAATGACTGCGCAGACAGCACTGTGCAGTTTGTGAGACAGGCCTTACAAAACATACAGTCATGGAACCAGACACATGCAAATCCTCCCTGCAGCTCAGCCACATCCATGCAGGTGCGTTTGAATTTTAATTTGCATAAAGTATGTGAGTACACAACAAAACACTGCAACTGCACCATACTGGTTCTTTTGAACGAGTAAGGTTGCTGTTACCTTTTAAGCATGCAATATTTTTACTCCTTAGGCTCAAATTGAGGAAGGTGGGAGACTGCGTAAAAGCCTGCAGGTAGCGCTGTCCCATAAAGAACTGCTGAGGGAATGTCTGGGCCCTGATTTGGCTGGCAAACTTGAAAGAGATGGAACAAAAGCACTAAACGAAGCAGACATTTACATGAGTGACCCTAAACTGGAGCTTAAGGTGAGTATGACTCAATTATGTGGTATGATGCTTCACATGAGATGTCTAGTGGTTTAAAAAGATGAGTCTGTGTTTCAGAATGTTGAAGAGAATGTGAAGCCAGAGGCTCAGAGGTTGTTACTAGAAGCCCAAAGCATTCAGCTGGATTTACAGGTACAATTTCACAAGCGTACATATTTACATACAAACATATTTCCAGACTTTTGTTGTATCTGGCTATTATGTGCAGTACTATGTATATATGATAAATACCATTTGTAGGTTTCTTCTGTGACACCATCAGCGAAGGAATCTAACCAGTTGGAATTTGTTTCTTCTTCATCGTTTATCACGGAGAGCTTTAAAATGACAGATGACAGTAAACAGGCTAAGGTACGGACATCTGAAAACCTTGACAGCGAGATCCCTCCATGTGTAATCTCAGTAATTCCTACCGCAGAAAAATCACTACCAACATTAGAGACTGACACTAAACAGATTGATGTCCAAACAACGGTACCATTAACCACAGAGATGCTACCTGAACCAGCAACAGGTGTATATGAAACTGCTCTTCCCTCAAGCACCCATGGTGCAAATGAAACTGAAAGTGAGAATTTTGTTTCTTTTGCTTTGGAAACAAAGTCTGATAATGATGAGATTGCAGAAGAAAAGATGCCAATTTCCTCGTCTGCAGATGTCCACAGCTTGGAAATCACAGTACAAGACACAGACTTGGAATTACACAGGCCTGAGACTCTTAGCACAAAAGGACAAGTAAACCAATTGTCTGATGTAGTTGTGAGTTCAGAATCTTTTGCTGATAGAGTAGAGGGTGAGAACATTGAAGCAGTGACTGCAGAGCCAAATAAAGAGGAAGATGTCTCATATTATTCACTTTCTTGTGGAGAAGGTGAAGCACAAAACAAAAAGGTTAATGCCCTCCTTTTAGATTTGGATTCAGTGCACATAGATAGTGTAGAAACATACTCCTACACACCCACAGATGCTGCTACAGTGAAAGAAGGCTCTGTTAGTGCTCTGGGCAAACAAGATCATGAAACAGTGGCCCCTCCAGAAGCTGAAATTACTGAAGTAATCACAGAACCAATTAGCATCCCATCTTCTCTTAATGAGCCAAGTATGGTTAATGTTTTTGAAATTAGTTCAGCAGCAGAACCAGAACAGTCACAGCTCATCGATATTGATACCAATGGACAAATGCAAACAACAGCAGCTCCACCTTCTGAAACACAAGGTAGTGAAGATGCTGCTCCCAGAGGTATTGGAGCATTTTCTTGGAACAATGGACCAAATGCTGCAATTGCTGACAGAGAAAGCGACTGGACTACAAATAATGGTCCACGTGAAATCCAACGTCGATATATTATCCTAGACTTTCTTGAGGGGGTGGAAATGCAGAGACATCATGCTCATGAAGCTACTCTTTTCAGGGAACCCACCGAGACACAGATTCAGGAATCAGAACATTCAGAAAGAATGGAAACAGAATCTGATGCTAAAATAGAATCAGAGGTCATAACCAGTACAAACAGACCTTTAGAAGCATCAGAACAATCTGAACAGGTTGAATCAAACCTAAAACTACCAACAAGCCAAGTTGAAGAAGTCATGCATTTCATAGAAGAGGAGTCAAAGAAAACCCGGTCAGGTGATAAAATGCATTTCATAGAAGTTGGTCCTAAACTTAAACCTCCAATCAAGCAACATAGTGAAGTAGAAATGGAGGTCCAACAAACAAACATAGTGCATGTCTCAACAACAGTAGAGGAGAAACCTGAAGTTGAAGAAGCCTCTGACGTCCTTTTGGGAGAAGAGACAAAGACCCAATCAGAGAGTAAAGCACGATCCAAAGAAAGTGAACCTCAACTGACAGCTCCAATCAAGTTCATGGTTGACTGGGACACTGAGGTGCAATCTGAAAGAATGAATGTCTCACTGACACCAGAGGAAAAACATGAAGTTGTAGACACTGCAGATTTCATTGTAGCAGAAGAGACAAACTTAACCTCATCAGATGAAAAGTTTGATAAGTTTGATGTCCAGTCAGACAAGGTGAAAATTTCAGCAACATCAGAGAAAAAACCTGAAGGTACAGAGGTTACCACTGTCATTGTGGAAGATGAGATGAAGATGACTCCATCAGATGATAAAGCACAATCCCTAGAAGCAGAACCTACACTGACACCACCAGTCAGGCAACAAAATGAGGGTGAAACTGATGTCCAGTCAAACCAGGTAAAACTGCCAACAACATCAGATGAGAAACCTGGGGTCACCATGAATGAGAAGGAAAGGACAAAAAAGACATCGCTTGATAAACTGCAGTCCATAGAGGCTGAGCCTAAACCAACACCACCAGTCAGAAGACGAAATGAGGGTGAAACTGAGGTCCAGTTAGATAAGGTGGATGTCCTACCAACACCGCCCACCAGACGACGTAAAGGTGATAGGTTATCATTAGATACTGAATCACAGATAGAGGGAGAAGTTCTTCCCACTCCACCAAGCAGAAGACGTCGAGAGAAAATAGGAATTGAGAGATTTTCACTTGATTTAGAGTCCCAACCCACACCACCAGCAAGACGACGAAAAGAAAAAGAAGACAGAAGATTATCACTCGATCTGGAGACCCAACCGACGCCACCAGCAAGACGCCGCAAAGAAAAAGAAGGTAGTAAATTATCACTCAATCTGGAGACCGAACCCACACCACCAGTGAGACGCCGTAAAGAAAAAGAAGGTAGTAAATTATCACTCAATCTGGAGACCGAACCCACACCACCAGTGAGACGACGTAAAGAAAAAGAAGGTAGTAAATTATCACTCAATCTGGAGACCGAACCCACACCACCAGTTAGACGACGAAAGGAGAAAGAAGAGAGAACATTATTGTTTGATCAAGAGACCCAACCAACACCACCAGAAAGACAACGTGAAGAAAAAGAAGAAAGTACTTTATTGTTTTCTCTGGAGACCAAGCCAGCAACACCAGAAAAACAACATGAAGAAAAAGAAGATAGTACATTATCGTTTGCTCTTGAGACCCAGCCAACACCACCAAGAAGACAACGTAAAGAAAAAGAAGAAAGTGCATTATCGTTTTCTCTGGAGACCCAACCAACACCACCAGAAAGACACCGTAAAGAAAAAGAAGAAAGTACATTATCGTTTGATCTGGAGACGCAACCAACACCACCAGAAAAACAACGCGAAGAAAAAGAAGATAGTACATTATCATTTGATCTGGAGACCGAGCCAATACCACCAGAAAGACAATGTAAAGAAAAAGAAGAAAGTACATTATCGTTTGCTCTTGAGACCCAACCAACACCACCAGAAAAACAATGCGAAGAAAAAGATGAAAATACATTATCGTTTGCTCTTGAGACCCAGCCAACACCACCAGAAAAACGATGTGAAGAAAAAGATGAAAGTACATTATCTTTTGATCTGGAGACCCATCCAACACCACCAGAAAAACGACGCGAAGAAAAAGATGAAAGTACATTATCGTTTGCTCTTGAGATCCAGCCAACACCACCAGAAAAACGACGCGAAGAAAAAGATGAAAGTACATTATCGTTTGATCTGGAGACCCATCCAACACCACCAGAAAAACAACGCAAAGAAAAAGATGAAAGTACATTATCGTTTGCTCTTGAGACCCAGCCAACACCACCAGAAAAACAACGCAAAGAAAAAGATGAAAGTACATTATTATTTGATCTGGAGACGCAACCAACACCACCATCAAGAAGACAGAAGGATAAGCCAGAGAGTGACATGTTATTTTACAGTGCTGAATTAGGAAAAAGGGATAATCAGCAAACCAGTGAACATAGAGACAGGGAAGAGCACACTCTTAAACCAACTCCACCTGTCAGACGCAAAATTAGTCAGGTTGAAAATGATGTGGGAGTTTGCAAAAACCAAGAAGAGAAAGAGACCTTTGTGAAACCCACACCACCGACAAGAAGGAAAGATAGCAAAGTTGAGAAAGAAATTGTCACAAGTGATTCTAACCTAATAGAAGATACAAGCATACATAAACCAACTCCACCTCTGAGGCGAAAAGACAGCCAAGCAGAAACTGAGATGGTTTCATCCACTCCTAAAAGTCAACCTGAGGAAGCTCTTCCAACTCCACCGACCAGGCGAAAGAAAGATCAGATAGAAGTTGACAGAGTTCCATTAATGCCAGAAGAGCCACAGGTTATATCAACTGCAACAACCAGTGACAAAGAAAGTTCATGGAAGCAGAATGTTTCTATGTGTGCAAGACTGGAATTGGAAGCAGATGTCGAAGCAATAACTATACAGGAAGATAAAGATGAGTCTGATACAAAGTCATTGACTGGTCAGAGGAGACAAGAGGAGAAGAAGGACTCTACTTTGGCCCCAGAACCCATATGTGTTATCAGACAGACAGAAAGTATCAATAAGATGCAGGTAACTTTAATGAGCATGATTCCACCAAAAGGAACAAACCTGCATGAGGTATGGTGTGGTATCTGCATGCTGGACTGTAACAGAAGTGTTCAACAGAGGATGTGTTTTAAGTCCAAAATCAAGTATCCTTGAAACTATCTGAATGATTAATTTGTAAGGTGAAATTAATCCCTTTTTTTGCAACAATTTTTGTCCAGTTGTCTATCCCAAACACATTATGTTTTAACTCTAGTGGAAGAAGCAATCTTCTAACAAAGTTTCAGTTAACACTTGAAGCTTCTGAATAATCCTCCTATTTGAGATATCTTTATATGTTGGTGTGGCTCTGGCTACCTTACCACAGAAAAAAAAACCTCATCCCATTCAGCTCCATGTGTACAGTCATTACTGCTCTCTATCAGTGAATAAATACTCATGTTCATAGAGAGCAATTTTTTTTTCTGTTCCATCACCTCTTCCTTATGGCACTGTGTATGTTGGGAATGGTTTTATGAGTTTTAATTTGTGTTTTTACCCATGATTGAGGTTGCTTGAATTTACTTCATTAACTGCTCTAATATCTGTTATTTGTCTTTTATCCTGCATACAGTATGTCGCAGTTGCTGTCTTCAGTGTTTAGCCATTTAAAAATGTGTTTATTCTGCTAATGTTTTGTGTGTAGCAGCCACAAGATCAAGTTGAGGAAGTTTCTCTCCAAGTTGGTCTCGTGCCTGAAATCACCGAGAGTCAAGCTGAGGAAGAGAGGGAACCAGAGGGACCCACAATGAAGGATATCTTCATGGAGATAAAAAAAATGACTGGAAAGGGACCAAAAAGTGTACTCATGGAGGTAATATTTAAAATTGTTAACCACTACAACATGAGATTCAAAATACTGTAAGTGATTTAAATAGTGACATAAGTTTAAAATAAACATAGACAGAAATTATATGTACAGTATGTCAACTGTTCTTTCAAAAAGCTTATTTTTATATTATATTTTTTAGGGTATACCTCATGAAAGTACAAAGAAAATTCTTGACACTTCCAGCACTGATCTTGAAGCTCGGTTAAAAAGGCTAGTGTTCCATTTACTGGACCTTCGCACTTGCCCAGCTGCTCTAAACCCCAAAGACATGGCCAAACAATTAGAGGAGGCTGAGGTGGGATAACGCAGTAAAAACATTATTGATTATTCTATGTCCTATTTAATATGTAAAAGTAGTGTTGCTGATTTTTCAAATAATCAATTGTATTAAAATCTTGATTTAAGGTTAATACTTGTATTGTTATGTTATTTTAGGAATGTAGAAGGTGTGCCCAGAGACAGGTATCTATGCTGTCTAGGCAAGACCAGGCTAATGGAGACATTGGCAGTGGCACTAATGGCACAGTTCATGACCCTGAGGGTATGCAGCAGCTAAGTGCCCAGTGGAGTGCAGCTTTGTGGGATGCAGCAAGCTCTGTTCACTCCAAAGAAGCTCAACTACAGATGGTTGCAGATTTCAACAGACAGAACCAGAAGGTCAAAGCTATCCTGGAGAGACTCAAAATTGAGCGTGCGGCATTGAGATTGTACGTATTTACTACTAAGTTATCACGTTAAACACTGAGCGAATTTATTGTTGCCCTAAACTAGGGTTGACTGATTATCGGTATGATATTAAGAATTTTTATGGTTATCAGTAGTGGTCGACTGGGTTTTTGAAGGCCGATCCCAATATCTTATAAAGCAGGGTGGCCGATAGCTGATATAATATTTATATTAATTCATATTCAAATTATTTGAAATTTTTCACAAAAAAATAGTATTTTATTAAAAATTTAATTAAAAAGAAAGGAAACACTGTAACCAACAGGACACTCTGTATTCTGGAAAGTTTGTTTGCATTGAGAATCATATTTGTTTTAAATAAAGCCAAGGTAACACTTATTTTATATAGGGGACACAGTGAAATGACATGAATATGACAGTAGACAAATGCGTAAAGCACAGCATAATTTAAAATCTCAAGTTTAAAGTTTGTCGATCATGCATCTCTAGTGAAGCTGACCACATCCTGTCTGCAATCAATTAACACAGATTGATGGTCACACCGAGAACACATGATCATGGAGGATACACATGCACACTTCAGAAGATCTCAACTACATTGGACTAAGTTTGAAAAAGACCAAAATCTCCAAAATAAATCTTTTACAAAAAAGAAAGGACGTTTTTGTCAGAGCCCTTGTTATTCTTAATTTTGACATTAATTTTTATTTTTTTATACAAGACATCGGCTCAAAATATTTGTTTTCAGTCTACTTGATCTGTAATAATCAGCATCTGCCCTGAAAAACACATTTCAGTCAACCCCTACACTAAACAACTTGTAGAATGTAAGAGAATGTAAAAACCCATAAATGTATCTTTCATATCTCTAGCTCTCCAGCTGTGAGCAGTTTTGATGAGGAGGAAAGGCTGCGCTCTTTCTTGAGAAATATGGAGTTGGAAAGGACAGCTCTCGGTGAGTTAATTCAGACTCATGCAAAACTGTCCCCCCACCTCAGTGCGCCTGAGAGACAAGCAGCAGAAATACAGCAAAACAATTTGCAAACCCAGTGGAGGATGCTGGAGAAGGATGCAGAGATTGCTCTTTACATGGTTAATGCTTATGGTAAAGAAAGCAGCAGCCTTATTCAAGAGGTCAGCGCCTTAAAAGACCATCTCGAGAACGTTCAGAAGACCCTAGATGCATCGAAATCCATACCAGTATTATGGGATGGCAAGAGAGCTCAGGAAATTATGAATTTAAATGCAGATCTCACTTCCACTCATCAGCAGTACCTCTACCTTCAGCAGACCTCTGAAGCACTTGCCCAGGATTTCCAATTTAGTGCAGAGATATCCAGCATAGAGCAGGATCTTCAGCATATAAAAGATCAACTGGATCAAATGGGTGAACAGTTAGCAGCTTCAACCCCTAGCAGCAATAACCCAACGTTAAGAAAAATTGTTAAGGTGATGACAGATGCTCTGGCCTGGGCCAAGCAGACAGAATGTGATGTCAAAGGCCGACAGAAAAAGGTGTCATTGCTTCCAGAAGAAGTCCATCGACAGATTAAAGATTTAAAGAAATTGCAGTCTGAGATGAACTCGAAGCAAACCCAGTTGAAGTCTTTGGTTGAGGAAGTCACTGAGCTGGTTTGTGACCTAGATGAGGCTGAAGTTTTGATGGTGACCTCATCCTTGATGGTCCTAGAGAATTTGTCCAAATCAACTGCAGGAAAACTGGCTGAGGCGGTTCGGGAGATGGAGTCGGGACTTCAGACCCGGGAGAAGATGTCAGAGCAGATAGCAGATGTTGATTCCTGGGTGGTTGGACATCTGCGGAGGGAAGCTTTGAGGAGAGAAGATTATCAAAGTTTGAGTGTGGCAGACCTGGATCGCAGGTTGAGGCAGATCCAGGAGACTCTTGGAGAGGCAGAAAAGCTGTCCGCTGTCACTGAAGCCCTGCTGATGAAAAGCAAAGACATTGCGTCTGAGCTAAGCGTCACAGAGAATACTAAGCTCTATGAGAAACTCACCAACCTTCAAGAGGACATCAAGGGTATTGTTAGCTATGAGAAAGTGTGTTGCCAAAAAGTTATGGATGTCATACAGAGTCAGGAATACTCTCAGAGGAAGGTGTCGTCTCTCGAGAACAGCCTGAGACAAATGTTAGTTGATGTAAAAAGACACAGGTTTCCTATTACCAAGGATACCCTGTCTGTCATTGAACCCTTCAAACAGATGCTTGTGGAACGGAAATCTCAGGTTGAGCAAGTCAGTCCTTGTTCGGAGGACAAGAGAAGAGAGCTGTTATGCATTATTACTGAACTGTACCACAAAATGATTGATTTGGATCTCAAATCACAAGTTCATGAAAGATACTTGAGCCTCAGTCGGTGTGTTGAAGATGTCAAGGAAGAAATGAAAGCTCAGATCCCAAGGACCAAAGATGAGAGCATCAACAAAGAGGAACGCTACAGGGCCTGTCAGGCCCTTCTGATCCAAATCTCTTTAGTTAAACTATTTTGTGAGGAAACAGTGGATGAACTGCAAGAAATTGTAGCAGATTTATATCCATCTCAGCTCTCTGCTGAACAAACAAGGCTCAAACAAATACTGGAATGTCTCAAAACCTCAGAAATGGCAGTGAACAATAATCTTCAGATATTGGAATGGGATCTGCTAAAGCATATCCATTATCCATCAGAGAGAAGAGCACTTCAGCAATTCCTCAAAGACACCAGTCAGGAGCTGGAAAAGCCTTATAATATTGAACCAAAAGAGGCAGTGATTGAAAACCAACTAAGAAAGTGCCTTGTCCTCAGAAAGAATGTAGAATCTAGAATGCGAGTGCTTGAGTTTCTGGAAAAAAAGATTGGAGCTCAACCTCCACAGGAATCCAAACAGCTTACTTGCTTGAAGGATATGGTTTTGGAAAAGTGTGATCAACGAATGGTGAGTTTACTCTGTTTCATCTTTGACACACAGTCTCATTGATCTAAACTTTTGCAATATAGTTGGTGCAGATATTTAGAAACATCATGTAAAGAATCTGTAAGGAAAATACAGATTTAAGCAGATAAAGTCAATGTTGATTTTTGATGTCTTTTCAGGTGAGCCTAACTAAAGCTAAAGAACTGTTGAGGAACTACACCAAAGCAGTGACTGATACGGTTCGGTTCCTCCATAGAGTCATGTTGACCCTCCTTCCCTCAATCTGCTCTTCTAGAAGCTGCTCAGAAAGACTAAAAGATGCACAACATGCTTTATTGACTCTAGACACAGAGTTCCAGTCACATGTTTCACAGCTTCAAGCTCAAGCCCCACAACATCCCTGCTTCAAGCCACAGCAGATTGAATTTCTACACACAGAGGTCCTAGGCGAGCTCCTGGTCAGGCTGTCGACCCTTAAAGCCCAGGCTGAAATTAATGTAGAATCTTTGAAGAGGTACATAATGTGGTATAAAAACCTTATTATGCTTTTCCTAAGAGTCAATGGTCATAATCACTAATCAAGATACATAATTACTGTTAACCACGTTACACTTAGTATACTTGTCAAATCTCACGTTATCATATCTTGTCAAACTACAAATACCCCTTGTCAAAATTAACTAATTTCTTGTCCATTACAAGGTGTGTTGAGTGCCAGAAACATTCCCGTAAGTGCTACGAGGAGCTATGCCAGCAAGTGAGAGACTTAGAAACATTACTTTCACAGTGTGCTTCCAAAAAAATTACTTCACATATAGACTGCAAAGACCAGCAACAAAAACTCAAGGTAAAGTCAAAATAAAACCCTTTCCTGTAGAAACACTAGCATTTCTTAGACTACCATCACCTCCCCTTATAATCTAAAGATCTGGGGCCGGTTGCATAAAAGGTTAAGACTAGTCTTAAAAGTTAGCCAGCTACATTTTTCTTTAAGACTGGTCACAGTTTTTTAAAATTCACTTACATAAAAATGTATAATAGTCTAAGGTAAATACAAAAAATAAAACTCTTAAAAATTACTCTTGGCTAACTGCTAGTTGGTCAGACTAGCTCTTAAGACACTGTCTTAACATGAAGGCTAGGTTTATGCAACTGGCCCCTGTTTGCCAGCTGATGCAATGAGATACATATGGGTTTGAGGCTAGTATATTTAAACATATTTTTCATCTTTTAGGCTCTAGTGGAAGAGGTTGCCATGCTTCCTGTAAAACTGGAGAGTCTGAGAGAGTGGTGTGTACTGTGTGGGTGTAGAGCCAACAGGGAGGATGCTGTGAGCGCTATCTGGGGTCAGGTGGCAAGACTGCAGCGCTGTGGCAGTGATCTGCAAACACGCTCAGAACAAATGGAAGCAGAGTGGAGCAGTGTCACAACGAGTGTAAGTGCCATGATCAAAACTGATGTGAAATAATGAAACTCTTGTTTTGGCATGCTAAATCATTACACTATGACAAACTGTTGTGCAGAAAAGAAGAACTGAGCCAGCTTTCCCTTGCTGTCATTCTGCAGGTGGAGCAGGCAGCAGCTGTGTTGGAGCAGGTGGATGCCGAACTTCCAGATAGCAGCAGAGAAAATCTGACTGGTGATGAGCTACAGGAACTACTGCTCTTCTGGTCCCAGTACCAGGACAGACTGGACTGTGAACACAGAGCTCTCTCCGCTTTGGAATTAAGAGCTGCGAGGTTGCTTGGTGTCCCCCCCAACCTGGAACAGGCCCCACCCATTGAGCTGTGCCAGGAGCTTCAAGCCTTGCAGGAGCATTACCATAGGTCAGGCATTACCTATTTTCAATTTTCTTTTTCTTCTTCCTGTTTTAAGTTATCACGGTTTTCTTGAAATGTGAATGTCTTTTGCCTAATATGTCCCAGTGGTCCACATGTTAATTCCGAACCAGTGGGCATACAAACATTAGACGCCAATGTCCCATTCTAGAGAGGCTAAATGAACATATAGATACTTCACACCATTAAACCACACACAGGCTCAGCTAAATATCTAGATAATAATTACATTTCAATATATGAAATTTAATTTTATTTATTTTTCCTGTATTTTGCAGTAAGGAGTTGGACTGAGAGTTTAATATGTCTTTGAACTTGTATGTCCTGCAGTCTAAAGGAACGGAGCTCTCAGGGTTTGAGGGCAGTAAGAACAGAGGTGGAGGAGAGGGAACGAGTGCAGGAGCAGCTGGATGGAGTCAGAGAATGGCTGGAATCTGCTGTCTCTCTCCTCGCTGTGCTGGAGAATGAGCCTAGCAAGAAGCAACTTCAGGTTTGTTACTTGTTTTGTGTTGTGCATTTGTTAAGCAGTTTTTTATCCACTTGTGATATTTTTTGACTTGTTGAACATTTGGATTCTAACTTTGCACAGGAAAAATTGTTGCACTAGCATGAGAATTACTAAATCTGAGATGCCAATAAAGGGAGGAGGGATTTGCCATAAACACAATGTTCTGTTTGTCCCTAAATGCGGTCAGTCATTATCTCTGCCCTCACTCTGCATGATGCACTGTATGAGTAATACCGCTCACCCATGAATAATACTCCACCTTTTCATGTTTGGGAGTAAATTGTTAACTAAATAATTGACTACATTTTTCATTAGGCATTACAAATCATTACTTTCAAATCAGTGTAGTTTTTTTAAATTGTGAAACATTTATTTAAATTCTGTGGTTCTTTACTATGTTTTCCACTAAACTGAATAAATTAGGGTTTCCTGATTTAATTAATTGCTTGCTTTCAGTATCTTAATTGTTTTTGTGCCAGATAAATGTTTGGATATTTTTTGTAGTGTAGATGGGATTTTGAAAAGAGTAGATTGCCAGATACAATGTGCCAATGCCAATACTAGAAAAGCAAAGCAAATGCACATTTAAAAGTACAGATGCATACTGAAATGATATTTCACAAATAAATTTTTTACATTTTAGAAATTAATAAACCTGAATAGACACTGACAGATCCTGCAAGGTTTGTTTCTGAGCAGCCGAGATACTGTGGGTACTGGCATACACTTCTGTTTAGTCTGCTTTATTGTGCAGTATTGGTTGTCCTAACCAGGCTCTTACAAGTGACATGCAATTTGTAGAAATGGAAACCAAGCAATCAACAAAATATCCTGTTGTTTATAGCTTACCACAACTGTCACTTGTTAAGGCAAGCTTTCATTTGTTTGCTCTTTATGTCTGTTTAGAACACTGTGAGACTGTTTATTGTGCTGAATAGGCTGTTCTATCCAATCAGTTCAAACACATACACACACACACACACTTAAAGATTCAAAGACACTTTAAACAGTCATTCTCTTGAACACACAGACTGCTGTAGATTCTGCTGTTTTTCTCTCATTACCTCTTTGCCACACACACACACAGACACAGATGAGAGGGCTCTGTGTTAGTGTTCTAGTTAAATAGCTGAGTCATGTCCAACATTCCCACACAATTTCTTTTCACTGTCTGAGATACACACACACACACTCACACTCTTTCTCTCTTTTTCTCATTCGCTCTCACAAACCCAGACTTGTGAATCAGTACCCAGTAAGCACACACACCTGTTAATGCACTCTCTCTCTCTCACAAACACACACACACACAATCCTCTTTTCAATTAGCATATTATACTGCCAAAATAAGTAAACCAGAATGAGCATAAAATATTATGAAGAATAGCAGAAGTCATAACTGTTAATAAAACCTAAAAAAGCTGCCAAATAGAGTGATCTGAACAGATAATCTCTCTTTCTCTCTCTAATGCATGGTCCATTCTGACTCTGAATCCCTCTGGGTTTTCTGTAATTTTGGGATCTTGTTTATGCTGCTTTTCTTCCCATCTTAAATGACTCATTATAATATAAATGGGGGTAGAAGCTTTATCTCAGAGACTGGATAGGTGAAAAGGGTTGAGAGAGATTGAGAGAGCTTTTTGAGTGGATTGTTCTGGTTCTGTTATCTTAAAGCTTGAGGGAGTAAGAGCATCATCAGCGAATGGGTCAACCAGCAAGACTAGAGCTATATGAAAGACTGATTTGCATTGAATATCACAGAAATACACACATATCACATTGTGCAGCGTTTCCATTTGGTTCCTGGTGTACCAATAAATGTAAGTGTTTTCTTTATTATACCTTTTTTGATATTTTATATCCAGTAAAATCTCAAAACAGAAATTCTTCCAATGTAAAATAACATGTAACCTATTTTAACTAAGTAAAACATTAATGTGTAAAATATTTGCTGATATCTGTCATCAAGTGTTTTTGTCAAATGTTTTTATGCTTGTAATTTACAGTTATTTCAATACAACTCTAATAAGTTTTCCAGCCATTTGAGACTGTCTTTAAAAAACATCTTATGTATTATTATTATACCCTAAAAAGAATTAAACTATAATAATTTATTTAAAGTACTAACAATATTTTCATATTGTTTCATGAGTAAAAGGTCAATAAATCTCATATATTTCAGAAATTTGAACATTTTAGTATTTGACAAGTTTAGTCAGGTAATCAGAAAACACTTCTAAGAAAATGAAACTCTTTTTCTAAACTATTTGTCAGAGACACCATAAAATACCTTATATCTCTCTCTAAATAAATATGATGATGTTTTGACCACGAACAACGGCAAATTTCAGATAATGTCTCTTTCTATGTACTCACTGCCCTGCAGATTACCCATGCTTGTGTAATTTGGGGAACCGGTCATATTTAGCTACCTTTGCTGTTCTTGTTTATGGCACTTTGATGAGCTTTGGTTTGGGGAAAAAAAAATCTTGTACCAAGAAGTACTTTAGAAATTAAATGGATGAAATGGAAAATTGTTATTTGTGCAGTCCATTGATGTGCTCACTTCTAATGTAGCCTAACTGATGAGTAATGTTGCTTTTTGCTAAACAGGAGGTTCACTCACAGCTGTGTACCCAGAAGGCCGTTCTGCAGCGTATTTCAGAAAGCTTGAAGATGATGTACTCTGACAAAAATACATCAATTCCAGAGGAGATAGAGGGACTATTACAGGAAGTCTCACAGTCATTACAGGAAGTGGAGGAACAGGTTTGATGCATTCTTTGGATGGTCCCCATTTATTTTGTTTCAGCACCCAGATTTTACAATTCATTTGTCCAGAAACATACATTCATCCTTTTAGTTACAAGCAACATTTATCTAAAAGTTTTTTTTTTATTATTTTAATATGAATATTTGCCAAATAACAAGAGCACCAGAATTTAAAATACTCTTGTCCTTTATTAAATTCACATTCAACTAAATGTGCTTCACGCACCCTTTAAACATCACACTCACTGTTGTTTTATCTCATTTTTAATAAATTAAGACTGTAGAATATCTTACTCGAGAACAGGTAGATCCCTGCATCAGAGACATTTACTCAACACACACACACACACACACATATTCACAGGTTTATGAGGTGTTTCATCATCCAAACACACACTCTAGCACACACACACAGATGTGACAGTAGTTAGGTAGTCCCTGTAGATTCATTAATTAAGATCTGGACCACTTGCAGTTCTTGTTACTAGAGTTTGTCTCAAAGGCACTCAATATGTCAATATGTTTTTAGTGCTTTTTAAAAGTAATAAACAGTAATTCTTTTGATTTTAATTAACATTCGCCTATTTTTATGTCTATTTCACTCGCTCATTCACAGGTGAAGACAGCTGTGGAGAAAAGTGGCCCACTTCACAGGCTGGGTGCTAAAATCTCGGAGATTAAAGCAGGTTTGGGTTCAGTTCAGAGCTGGTTAGAGCAGAAGAGCCAGAACTTCACTGAAGCTGAGAGCACACAGAAGGTCAGACATAAGTTTAGCTCTTGTTTCATGCATTTTTTTATTGTAAATATACAGTTTCTTACTATTGGTACCCATATTATCAGGTTACTCCATAGCAGACATAATGCTACAAGTTGTTTCAGGGAAAGCTCAAAATAAACCTGCCTTTGTTTGTAGCCTGTAGCTGTTAATTCTGTGAAAGTGTTTTAAATTAAATTAAGTTTTTACACTACTGTGAAGTCTAGACACAGATTAAAAAAGTAATGGAAGATTTACGATATGTTTTATTGTTTTTATGCAGCGAGTGTGGGATGAGTTGGATGGTTTACATACTCGTTTAACAGCCGTCGAGGTAGAGCTACAGGATGTGAGTGAAATGCATCCAGATGAGACCCGTCTGTTATTAGACAACCTGGCCAACACTCAGCAGACCCACACACGCCTCACCAAACAGGCCGAACAGAGGACCACCTTCCTCAGCAAGGTCACCTGCTCAGATTCCCGTGATGCTTTGCTGTACTTGGATAAATATTTAAGAAATGATTAATCTAAAATTATGCAAAGAACCATTATAGAGAAAACCACACTTTCAGTGAATGCTAACTAGTTTATGACTTCAAGTGTGTGTAATCTAAACTGTCTCTGTGTAGGTCCGTGACTGGCTGCAGGAGCATGAGGACATGGTGAAGGGGTCACAGAGCTGGATCTCAGAGGCTCAGTCTTGGCTTACGACACCCTGCACATACACCACTGCCAGATGCCTGGACAGTCATGTGAATGCACTGCAGGTATTACTCTCAGGAACCTCATTATCATGTAGCTGACTTCTAGAACAAACCTGCATTGTGGGGTTTGAACTTAGTATTCGGTTACTGGCTTAGATCTTTTATGTATTAGTCTAAAAGCCTTTATGGTTTTTGTGTTTTAGATGGTTCTGGATGATTCTGCTCAGATGAGACGGACCCTGCAGGGTTTTGGCAGTGTGCTGACAGAGATGGGAAGTGTGTTTGATGTCAGTCCATTAGAGGAGCAGCTCTCAAATTCTGATCGACGTGTGGCAGACATGCAGCACAACCTGCTGGGACCTCTCTCTCAGCTGGAGCATGCAGCAGCAGTGAGCATACTTGCAGATAAATGACTATATATTATAGACTGATAACTATGTTTATGATAATTGCTTTTATTTAAAAAAATAATATATATATGTGTGTGTGTGTGTGTGTGTTATTTTAAATAATATTCCCAGAGGGAGGTTAGTTAAACTGTAGTTTAGTGCATACAAATACATAGCTGTGTTATCTGTAAAGCAGAAAAGTTCATTTAATGAATTTGTGAATCTGTTTGCATGGTGTGTGTTTTTAAGGAAGTGGATGCCATTGAGTCTGAGGTAAAAGTCATGGAGAAAGATCTGGCCAAAATCAAATCTTCTCTGACCACCAAAGAAGACATCAGTCAGGACAGTCTTAAGGTAAAAAGGCTTTGCCTTTTGGAGTCCCCAAACAACAGATTGACATGCCTGCAAGGTCAAAAAACACTTTAATTTTCTTATAAGGTAAAAATATTATGTGTTCAGCGACTCCCAAACGATTTGTTCAACGATTAATTTTTCCAAACCCCTCCAGTGATTGGTCAATTTCATTTTAAAGTTTGTGAGCTTTTAATGCTCCAAAAGCGGCACCTAGTGGCAAAGAATGAATTTGTATCTTCATTCAGACCAACGGGAAAATCTAGTTTTCCTGGGTCTGTGTGCGCAACCAGTGGATGCACAATTTGCTAATGTTTCGTGTTGATGTAAACATTAAACAACAGCTTAGGACTCATTTCAATGATTCAGAGTCAACTCTTTCTATTGAGAGACATTAACTTTATACACGGTGCACTTTCAGATTTAAAACTTGTTTCATTGACTATTACACATTACATGAAAGTTAATTTTGAAAAATCCATAAATGGGGCACTCTTAAGATTCTGATTGCTGTGAGTGTTTTGTGTGTGTGTGTTTGCAGGTAACAGAAGAAAGGATTGACCTGATGAAAAGAACAGTAACTGAGATTCAGAACTGTAAGGATGGTCTGTGTCTTCCTGACAACGCTGAAAACACACTCCTAGTGTTCAAAAAAGCAGAACTTCTACAGAAACCACTGCTGGAACTTGAACAGGTATACATACTGTATTATATACTCTATGCACACACAAGCATACAAACACAATTCACACAATGCTCAGTATTATGTTTGTCTCCTTTCAGTTGGCTCTGGAATACTCAATTGAGGTACAGGAGACATTTGTTCCACCTCTTTGTGTGACACCCCTCAATGCTCCACCCCTCACTGTCCCAACCCTCAGTGTTCCACCCACAATCACTGAGGAAGACACACAGGTTAGACCAAATATTATGTTAGAATTATTTTGATCAAGAGGCAGTGATTACATATTGATTATAATATGTGTGTGTAGGAGAGTGGTCAGATTCAGATTGTGCACGTTCAGGAGGACATCTTGAAAAAGTCAGGAGCAACGCTGATGACGGTGGAGCAGTCCACACCGGAGCAGAGACTCAGCTGGGTCTCTGATAGTGGCAGCCACACCCTCACAGAAACACAGGTATGAGAATTAAGAAATAAGATATATATAAGGTGCATTATATAGTCATGGCTTAAGGGCTTTGTTGGGCACCGCATGCATAGTTCTCTTATTGCTTTCATTGGAAAAAAAACAAAAAACAAAAGTGAGCACTGCTGATAGCCATAGCACTATTGGTGTCCCGTGTTCAAATCCCAACTTGAAGACCTTTCCTGATCCTAACTGCTATCTCTCTCACTTGGCTTTCTGATTGTTCTGAAACGCCAAAAAAAGAAGATAGTTTGGACATGTTTGTTTTATATTGCTTATTTTAAAGTATTTTTTTACGTAAGAAACCCTAATACTAAAAATGATCATGTGTTTTAATATAATAATGTATTATATTTATTTCAATGTGAAGTGTACAATAACCTACTTCACTTTTAAAATGTTAATTTCTATCTATATAAGTACACAGTTAGAAAGCCAAGGCTGTATTAATTTGATCATTTGAAAATAAAGTAACGTTGTGAAATATTATTACAGTTTGATTTAACCATGTTTTAATATATTTAAAATACATATTTATTCATATAAATCAATATATTTTATTAATTTATTACTCTGATGGCAAAGCTGAATTTTCAGCAGTTGTTACTTTAAAATGACAGTGTCATTTCCTGTTATTATCAACATTGAAATAGTTGTGCTACTAATGTTTTTTTTTTTTTTTGAAACAGTAACAATTTTTTCAGGATTCTTTGATACAAAAAAGTCAAAAAGTTTTTACAAACGTTTTTATTGTCACTTTTAGTAGAAATAAAACATAGTTGGCTCATAATGGTTTATATTCTCAAACGAGAACTAACATACAGATCATTAGTATTTTCTGCTACAGCCAAATGCTAAAGCTATAGTTCTGCTGGCTTTACGCACTTGATGTTGTTAACCTTAATTATAACACAGGGTTAGCATAATTCCTTATTAATTGTGACGTTAATAACATCAAGTGCAGTACATGACATGTTTGCTATCTGTCTGTCTGAGGAAACCTCTCCATCCCTCCAGCTGACTCTATGTGTGTTTGTGTGGTTGCATGGTTGTGTTGGTACCTGCTGCTGTGCATGTGTGTGTCTCTGATGTGATGGGACAGCAGGAGTCTGAGGAAGAGGAGGAGCTCTGTGATGATCCAGGAGATGGAGAGGAAGATGCTTCTGATGAAGAATATGAAGATTGCATAAAACATGAGGATGCTGAGGCAAGAGGAAGATCACCCACCTCTCTGATTTCTGAGGCTTCCTTCAGGATGACTGTAGAGGTAATATAGGAGGATCAGAGACTTCAGCCCTGGACACCTTCTGATATTTCCTCTCCATGTTCTCTACATGCTTACTCTTTCCATCACATGGTTCATAGTTTTTTTTCACCATTACCTTTTTCAGGATCTTTCATCCTGTTGTGTACTTTACTGCATTTATCGTCAACCTCTTCATCTTCACCAAGTCCTTGTTTCTTCTTCTCCCAGATTCTGCTTTCTCACATCTAAGTTTTGTTTTTTTCTTTCTTTCAGTGTAACATAAAGATAATTCAGTATAATCTGAACACAGTGCAGTTTGACTAGATGGTGATGTGTGTGTTATTCATCGTCCTCTAGGGGGCAGTATGAGTTCAGATACTCCCTGTACATGCGAATCACAAGTGCTGTGATCTCCATTTGCAAAAGTGGCACGCTATGCAAATCTAATTGATATCTGTCTAAAATGTATTATGTTTATTTACAAAGATGAAGTTTAAATCTATATTATTTAACAATACCATGATTCTGTCATGTGTCAGACATTTTCATGGACACAATATAGAGAACTGTGGACAAATCTATGGACAAATAATATATAACTATAACTATAACTGTAATTATAATAATGCAGAACATATTGGGTTTTATACATTTGTTTTGCAAACTCTTCCGTTTGAGACTACACTTATTCTGTATTTAAATAACCCCGTGTGTGTGTGTGTGTGTTTTTTGTTTGTTTGTATTTTTGTGCAGGACACACTTTCTGCAGATATGGTTTCTTCTACAGAACAGATTTTGGAGCAAGCAGAAGCAGCAGACTCAAAGGTAACACTAGACCTCTACAGTAATGGCCACTTTGGCCAGTCTTTATTTGATCACATTAATGTGTAGTGTATTCAGGGGCTAAATTATTGCTGCCTTGCAATCTCTGAAAATAGACAGTGTGTCAAATTTTTGCTGGCCACTTAAAACTCTAGACCACTTAAAACATTTTAAATGATTTGTAGTCTTTTGATACTACAAAAAGATATCATATAAGTTCTCATATGAGAGTATGGAAAGGTTAAGCTCTTTTTTTCCTGTGTTTTGCAGGTAGAAGTAGATACCTCTGTGGCCTCGGGAACAGGTGTGTCAGAAGCTTTATCTGAAGCAGATGCCACTGTGGAAACCCAGTCTCTCCCTGCAGACATGGTAACCAATACCTCCTCTGTTACAGAGATCTCCACGTCCCCTTCCAGAGGCCAGCAGAGGTGTTTGGTCTCCTAGTTGTAGTTTTCTCCCTACAGAACCTCCATGTCTTAACTCCCACCTCTACAACCCCTAGATGTAGATGTTTCTAGAGCTAGAACTCTTCCCAGTGCATTTACATGGCAGATGTGTAGAAAAACAAAGACTTCTGAGGAGTGAATCTCTTCAAATAGTTCACAATTGAGTTCACAATAATGAAACATGGGTAAAGCTAAATAGGTTTATATAAATGAAAAAAAATCCTTGTATAAAAGGACTTAAAGCAACTTCCTGAGGAGTTAAATGTTTGTTATGTCGACTGATTCTGTCAGGATATTCTGCAGATCAAGAGAAAGAACATTACCAAAGAGAAATCAGATTTTTTGTCTCTTTTCATAATATCGATGTTTACATGTTAGACCGTGTCTTTACCAGACAAGCGCGGTGTTGCAAAACAAAACTGTATTCAATTATACTCAACTACAGTATAAAGGTGCTTTCACACTTACCGTTGCTCAAATGAATATTGCAAAATAAACTAGTCTGCCAGCTAGCAAACAAACGAAACCTAAATAATTGCTTTCTAAACAGATGTATTCTTCATCTGTTTATAGTACTGAAGTACTGTATAGTGTTATTAAAAAATGGCTGAATAGACATTGTCAAAATGAGCACCTCATTGTGGATTTTTTTGCTCTTATGCAATGCAATAAATCTCCAGCCACACAAAAGTGACTACGTAACCAAGAGGTTTGCTATTGGTCAGTGTTACGAATTGCAAAGGTTCACCAAATCTGAAGCTGACTTGAAATTCTCTTTGACATTATGGAAATTTGTTTTTTAAGAACATCAGGCAAAATGCTTTACTGTGATGATTTCAGTAGAAATTTCACCTGCACAATTTCTCAGAGCGACGACACATGACTACACCTTAGAGGTTCAAAACCATGATTTTTTTATACACTGCACAGTTACTCTCGCCAGTTTCCATCAGATATAAAACTATATTATTTACAAATATCATTATACACTACCAGTCAAAATTTTGGACACATCTACTTTTCATTACCTTTTAATTATTACTATTTTCCACATTTAAGTGTAATTATTGCACTAAATGTCCAACAAAGCAGGAAAATCAAAAGTGTATTTATTCATTGCATGGTATCTTTACCTTTACTTTTAGATACTAAATACAATACTATGATACCAAAGAGATCCTAAAATCTTTTATATGGCATGTTTGTTTGTTTTTTGTATAGTAGTGTGGCGTTTTTTTTTTTCAAATGCAGGATAAGATGTTACCCTGAAAGGATTGTTGAACAGATTTTGTTTCCTGGAGTTAAACAGTGTAACGGCGAACATTTAAAATGAGCTAATCGATGGCTGCTCACTCTGCACAGTTATGTCTAAGTGCATGTGTATTATGATTAATTTATTGTTTTTCATGAACGATTGTTGTTTACATGACACATTTTCTAAAAGTAAGCTTTTCCTGCTCAAGAATATAAGAATAGTAGTATATCTTTTGTTATTTATATTTAGTATTTTGTCTTTTTGTGCCATGTAAACGCACTGACTCTTATACGCACCTGTGCATGTTCTCCTGATCTCTTCCTCTGAAGTCTGAAAACAAAATAAATTCCAACAAAAAAATTCACACTTGCTCGTCTCTCTCTTTCTCTGTCTGTGTCAGGAGCAGGGTGCATGGAGGGGGGAACAGACGCCACACACCACTGACACCCTCACACTTACACACATGCCACTCATAGACAACACACAGAAACATTCAGAGTCACAAGCCCCACCCACAGATACAAAAGACACGTTGACCTTACCTAATGTCATGACCTCCGATGAAGGGCTGGGTGATTCCTTAGAAAAACCTGAGGTAGTTTCAGAAATACATTCCACACTCAGTCAACATGCTCACTTAGAGAAAACCACCTTTGTGCCTCAGAGCCTGAGCTCCACAAAACCCACAAAGACACCATCAGCCGAATCACCACAGCAACATTCACACACTCCATCAAATGCAGAAGACCATAGGTTAGACAGCAGAAGCACACACGACACACACACACCATTTACAGTCAAGCCCTGCCTGGAGAGGACAGAGCCACTGGCTGCGAGTGCATCTTTGGTAAGCACAGATGCTGATAGTGAATCTCACCCCACTGACTCACCACACATCAACTCACTCACCTGCTGACTTCAAAGTGTAGTAAATATGAGTGTGTGTTGCATTTTATCTGCACATTTCTCTTTGCTCACCCAAAGGAGAAATATTTGTGTCTTTCGCTAGAATAGCCTACTCATTGCTATTCTTGGAGTTCTCTAAGATTGGATTCAGTAACAGGAATTTACCTTTGCAACTAGGTGATTCCTTAAAAATAATCTTTCATTAATCATTAATCATTAATTGTTGGTTATTAATGATTAACAGCTCGATATGTACTGTTATTAATATTTGATATTATTGTTATTATTATTATTACTGTGTGATAAACAAACTGCACAACATCAGAAATCCACCCATATGCAGAAAATATTCAAATCTAAAGGAATCCATTTGTATGTTTTGTTTTTTTGCAAATTTCTGCATATGTTCTTTTTTTTTTTTGTCTGTTTTGAAAAAGTCAATTTAGCTTATGATCATTTCACTCTGGTTTGTTGCTGTGCCTTTAATACTTATTTAAAACATTCTTTGCATATAATTTGAGCATAATAAACATCATTATCATTGGTCCTTCTGGTATTTACAAGAGAAATCATACTTCCTCATTAGCTTACCCACAGAATAGGCGTTGATGTAAATACGGGCAAACCAGTGTTGAAATATGTCTGTCTGACGTCAAAAAGTTAGTAATCTTGCAAAATTAGTTTGTAATAAAAAGTCTCCGTGGACTGGAAAGGAAGTTTGAATTTCTGAAAGTATGTACAACATGCAAAAAAAAGTCATGAAATGATTTTGATAAAATATGACCCAGGACTATAACCACCAAAGACACTGAGTGGGACACATTCCCAGTATTCAGGTTTTAAAATCCACCATAGGTTATGGTGGTTGATTCTTAAATGATTATATTAGGTTCCATCTAATCTATGTGGCTATATTTCTAAAATATGGAATAAAAGTCAAATCTATGAATTGCAGTAATTCAAATGAGTTAAGATATTCTGTGACATTTCAGAGGGACAAAAAGCAGGGTTTTCTCTAAAGCTAGAAAGAAGTGAATTGTAGAATAAAAGGAATAGAATAAAAGATGAAAGATAATCTAGGCCATTTGAGTCATTGCAAAGCAAAAATATAGTTCCTCATAATGTGAGAGTGTGTTCCTTGTCACACAAGCTGCCCTCGAAAGTGACGACATTCCAGGAAGTAGTTGTAGCTGAAGGTGGGTGGAGAAAACCAGGGACAGACAGACAGAGAGAGAGAGAGAGAGAGAGAGGCTACAAGACAAATGACTGGTATGAAAGCTGAGACCGAGGGCAGAGAAACAAACAAAGGCTTTAAACCTGTGTGAGATAGAAACTGAGAGAGAATGAAAGCAGAGTGTGTGAGAGTGTGAAAGTTTGTTTGTCTCTGGGTCAGAGGACACACCCAGTGTGGGTTTGTCAGTTTGTGCTGCTCTGTACTCACTGTTTCTGCTGTAGTCAGACAGAACAGGTGTTCTCTCTTTCTCTCTCTCTCTCTCTCTCTCTCTCTCTCAGTACACCTGTCTTTACCTTTACCTGTCATCTTCTATTATCCTTCCCCTGCCTCGTGATTTTCTTTTCTCTCTTCATGTTCATCTGACTCTGAGCTGCTGTTGTGTATGATTGTCCAGGCCGCAGGTGAAGCCGGGGGCTCGGGTGGATGGTTGTCTGGTGACGAGCTGCTCCATGTCTGCCGTGAGAGGGCAGAGCAACTGGAGGTGTGTCTGGAGAGAGCACAGGTCAGTCTGGAGGGGTCAAGACAGCAAGCACAGGACGCAGTCATGCAGCACTACATTGAACAACAACTTCACAGCTGCCAGGTGATTTATCTCTGCATGTGACTTTAAATATACATTGAGGTTGACTAAAACAGTTCCACGTTAGAATAGTCAACACATATTCACTATTAATAAAAAGTTTTCTCTCAATAAACTGCTAATTTACTGCTTATTTATAGTTTGGTATGGGCTAGGATTAAGTGATCTAAACTAAATAGTCATGCAGAATAAGGCATTATTGTGTGCTTTATAAGTACTAATAAGGGACCAGTGTGCTAGTGAAATGCCTGCTAATAAGCAAGTATTGGTCCATAAAATAAAGTGTTACCACTAAAACCATTTGAAATAAAATTAAAGTTAACTGAAATAAAATATAAAAACTTCAGCCAAGGCAACATTTCTTTTAGTGAATTTACTAAATTAATGTACTAAAAATGACTAAAACTAAAAGAAATTGGTAAAATCTATTGACATTTTGAAATAAAAAAAGACTAAATGCACACATACCCTCTGCCTGTTGCTGATGCTGACTCAGCAGAACAGGAAGTGCACAGAGCTGAAATCTGTCACACATTGAGCCTGGTTATATATTTGGCTCTGTTCAAAATAAAATAGCCTCTAGCTGCCATGAGTATTACAGACCAGTCTGACACTATCTTCGTCTAATGTATGTCTGTAGAAAAGTAGAAGTTCTTAAACACTTTGAAAGACATTATACATTTTCTTTTTGTGCCTTGCTCTTTCATTGTCTGTCTTTTATTGCACTGTTTTACAACCGTTATTTGTTATTTTACAACTTTTATTGCTTGGAGATCTAAGTGTTTGCCAATGGCAGTAATCACAGGTCACACTCAGATCTCATGATGTACGTTTAAACACAATGCACTTAGAATTTGGGTTAGATTAAAAAATGTATTATTTGTTTAGAATAATAGTTATGGTGTACATAAATTCAGATTGGCTGAAATACAATCAGGAGCAGATTAGATTAGATTAGATTGGTTTCAGTGATATGAAAAAAAAATATTATTTGTATTTTATTGTCTGATTTGATGGTGGATAACTGCTTTTGCTCTTAATGCTAAATCACTGCAGGTAAATCTTAACGCTGAATGGCTAGAGTTAAATCCTTATATTTGTGTGTCCATAAACATTGGAAATGCAAGGGTTCAGTAAGTGAGTGAGTGGGCAGTACTGTACATCATGGCTCAATGACCAAAAAATATGAGTCTGTTATTTACTTTTCAGGTGGAGTGAAGGCATATGCCTGCTTCTTTCTTCTTTTCTTTCTCTCTCAACCTATTTTATTCTCTTTTAAACACACATACATGTTATAGAGTACATATAACATGCACGAGCATGTCTGTAAACGCACGCAGCATTGTATTTCTAAAGCATGAATGTGTCAAAGCATCATGAATTTCAGCTTCTCTTTTCTTAAGGAAACTCTCTATGCAGATATGAGTGCTGACTTTCATTTGAAGTTATTTGAGGAGAAAGATATCTTATCTGTCAAGTGCTGATGCAATATTTTTTTCAACCAGTTCCTTGTTGATTTTCCATTTAAATCTAATAATTAGGCCTGTCAGATCTTTTTAAGTGTGTCTTAAAGCCTAAAAGGATTACAGATGTTTATGCTTTCCTGATTTTTTGAGCTTGCCATTGAACATTCAGTCTCATTGTGCTGTTTGGAGGAGGTCATGTGTCTCATTAATGCAGTTAGAGCTGATATTACTGATGAGGTTTTCTGTAAGCGAGGTTCACTGGCTTTTGCCCGACTAAAGATGAGGTCATGCTAGGCCTTGGGTATGCAAACTTACTTTAGATTCTTTATATTTAGACATTTGACGTCATTTTAAAGTGGTTGAACCAGGTATTCAGTACACTCACTTTTGTGTGTGTGTGTGTAACACGACTCCTTCATCAAAGATTCAGAGATTCAGCTGATCTCCAGCACAGTGACCTGGTAAACTGTTATAACTACCACTTAAACACAGCAGCAGCCATCATGTGGTTCTACAGACTGTATAAAAATGTATTCAGTCAAGTGGGTGTTAAAGGAATAGTTCACCCAAAAATTACAATTCTGTCGTCATTGAATCATCCACATGTCCTTTAAAGTTGTAAGTTTGTTTCCACTGAGGGATTGAAAAATGTAAACATTAAATTACTTTTCATCTTTCAATTGAAATTTGACTTTTTTCCCTCCTTATTATGAGCTTATATCTGAATTTTGTCTTTCTTCCTGAATAAAAGTCAGAACTGCAAGATATAAATTCAGAATTGTGAAATTTAAAGATTTTAAGAATCTTAAAGATTTCAGAAATCTGTAGGGGAAAAGTCAGAATTGTAAGAATTATATACATAATTGCCTTAAAAATGTGAGATTTGTTACATATAAATTTACTTTTTTTACTTTTTTCTGTGGAACACAAAATAAGATATTTTGAAGAATGTTGGTACCAAAGTTTTGATGACCGTTAACTGCTTTTCTTAAGACACAAAAAGACACGTATTCTCAAAACATGAGACTGAGGTAAATAATGGAATTGTCATTTCTGAATGAATTAAATTATGATAATTATAATTTATCATCATCAAAGAATCATCAGGTTATTGAGACAAATTATGTTCTGTATGTGCTCGGTGTTTGGTGCAGGATGTACAGGTGGACAGACACTGATCGATCCCAAACTGAAGTCTGTGTGTTAAATTATTAATGAGATTTTTGTTCATCTTTGTTTTTCCAAGAACAAGTGTTGTGTGAAATGTGTCAAATGGTGCATTAAACACCTGTCACCTGCCTCTCAGCCCTGCTAGTACAAAGTGGACTCTAATCTTTATGGTGTTTATAACTTTTGATTGATTATATTTTCTCTGTTGTGAACTTCAGCTGTAAATAAGTGTTTTTTGTAACTTCTTGGTTTTACGAGTGTATTGACCATGTTACAGTGGTTTATAATTTAGTTTGAGTGTGTGCTCATTTGTAATTGTGTGGGGTTTTTTTATCCATCTAGACAATTCTTGTGGAGATTGAACAGAGAATCTCCAGTCTTTCTGTGTGTGGACTGAAAGAACAGCAACAACATGAGGCTGAATCGCTCAACACCAAACTCCAGCTGCTGAAGAACAGACTGGTGAAGGTCCAATTACAGCTGCAAGAGAGACATGGCGAAGTTCAGGTACACACATACACTAATACGTCCAGAATCTAGCCTGTTACAAACCAAAAATGTCTGTTATGTTTATGTTGTTAATCCAGATGTGTACTTACTGAACATATTGCATGTGATGACAGAAAGTGATCTTTAGCATGCTAATTGTGCAGAGTTTTACATTTGCTGATTCTGAGGTATTAAATCTGTAGGTGTTGCTAGTGAGAGGTTGCAAAGTGCTTGGATTTGAGCTGTGAAAACCGGGCTGAGGTGTTATGTTCCTGTCTCTTTGTGTGCAGGTGCATGTTGAGAGTCAGCGCCCCATGCAGGCCAGGTTGAAGCGCAGCAGCAGTGTGCAGGAGATGTTGAGTTCTTCCAAAACCAAACTGTTTAGACAGAGCAGCCTTCAACAACAAAGGGTAATGCACACAATTATTCACACACTTTAAAATATTAGTTATAGCTTACTTATATATATATATATATATATATATATATATATATATATACTGCTCAAAA
>JAUMHE010000062.1:16319499-16358569 GCA_032359235.1 Enteromius mattozi | reverse complement strand
GACAGACACATCAAACCTTCTTGCCACAGCTCGCATTGATGTGCCATCCTGGATGAGCTGCACTACCTGAGCCACTTATGTGGGTTGTAGACTCCATATCATGCTACTACTAGAGTGAAAGCACCGCCAGCATTCAAAACAGACAAAAACATCAGCCAGAAAGCATAGGAACTGAAAAGTGGTCTGTGGTCACCACCTGCAGAACCACCCCTTTATTGGGGGTGTTTTGCTAATTGCCTATAATCTCCATCTGTTGTCTCTTCCATTTACACAACAGCATGTGAAATTGATTGTCAATCAGTGTTGCTTCCTAAGTGGGCAGTTTGACTTCACAGCAGTGTGACTGACTTGGAGTTACATTGTGTTGTTTAAGTGTTCCCTTTATTCTTTTGAGCAGTGTATATATATATTATAAAATGTAATGTATTCCTTTAAGCCGGATTTTCAGCAGCCATTACTTCAGTCTTCATTGTCACATGAGAAATCATTCTAATATGCTGATTTGGTGCCCAAGAACTAATTTCTTTTTTTATAAAATTGCTTAATATTTTTGAGGAAACCATTATACATTTAGAATTCTTTGATGAATATAATAGCATTTATTTGAAACAGAAATCATTTTTTAACATTATAAATGTATTCACTGTCTCTTTTGAGCAGTTTAATCTATCCTTGCTGAATAAAAGTATGAATTCTTTTAAAATAAATCCTACAGACTCGAAACTGTTGAAGTATTGTATATTTTTGATTTCACATTTATTAAAATAAAATGTAATAAAATAAAATATAAAAAAAAGTAATGTACTAGTTTTTTAATTAGCAATAAAACCTGGATGTTTTAAAGGTGCTATATAATGACAGCAATAGATTCATACACCTCTGCTGGAAAATTCTGTCCTAAATGATGTCCTTTTTAACCTGTTTTAATGCTTCGCCATCTATAACATGTCATATCAGTCTATCATTATCACTACCAACTTTCTCACTCTCTTTCTTTCTCTGTTTAAGGAACTAGAGCATGGATTGAATGAACAGAGGGATCTAACTAAAGCTATCGCAATTCAAGGCAGCAGAGCCCGAACACAGAGTGCAGATGAACATGCAAAGTAACTAAATACACACCCTGATTTATACAAATATATTTATGCCTAGACTTTGTAACCATAAAACACTCCATGATGTCTGCAGCCTCTTCGCAGCAAATGAAGACAAGAAACAGGAAGTAGAGTTAGCAGTCCACAGGAAGTGGGCACACCTCTGCAGCAGATTGACCAAGACTGCAGAGACCAAGCAAGGTGGAGCTAAAGATCAGGATCCATCTGAGGTCTGAACACTCCTGTTTTTTTCACAGATGCTTATTTTAAGTTTCCATGTTTGATGTTTAATGTGTAGTAATTTTAATGTGTGTTATTTTAAGCAAAGAACATTGTAATATTTAACAGTCTAATTTATTTGTGTGCGAGAACAGATCCTCACTCCATCTGTGTGTTTGTGGAGTGGAGCTGCTGTTTCTTTCTGTCGGCATGAGATTCAATCCAACATCTCACAACTCAAAGAACTGCAAAACTCAGCACTTAAACAGGTGCCAATAACAAAAACACATTAGCATGATGCACACTCTCTTTTCAATATCAGAGTACACAATATTGTCCAAACCAGATATAACAGAATCACATTTACCTGATCTGTCTGTGTGCAGGATCATCAGTCTCTGGATGAAGGTCTGTTTGAGGTGTTGAGTGGAGTGGATCTCACTCTCAGCTCTCTCACACACACTCTTATGTTTCAACCAGCAACCTTAAACACTGACATATTAAACCAATTAGAGCAGCTACAGGTATTCAGCCATCCATCAGACCATCAGTGTGTCTGTCTGTCTGTCCATCCATCCATCAGTCATTCATTAATTTCTCCTGGTTTTCTAGGGTTTATCTGCAGAGCTGATCTCATTGGGTGCCATTTTGACCTCCCAGGGGTCAGAGGACATCAAGTTGTTTGGTTCAGGTTCATCGATATCGGAGACCTCCACTTGTTTTGATCTGCTGACACAGCATATCTGTGACATTCAAAAGACTCTCGCTGATAAACAGGAGCAGCTACAGGAACGACTAAAACACACAACTCAGCTGCAGGTCAGACTTTCATCTGCTTATTATCATCACAAAACGATGAGATGTATGTGCAGTCACCTAAAAATTCTCCTGCAGTTAAAGTTACTAGACACACTAAATTGTACCAAAAAACTTATGCTCATGTGTTTACAGTGCTATGTGTCAGCAGTTACATTTTTGGCAGGTTTTAACACCCCAAACCTTCGGATGTCTCGCCTTCATAACTGTCACACTTGTTTGTTATGAAACAACTTGTGTCAATATAATGTCAGACATAATGTTCTCTTCAGTCTCATATTTAACCCCATAATTCTGTCTCTGCATTTAAGGTGAAGTAGAAGTCTTTTATCAAGTGTGACTTAATTGTACTATTTCCCTGTGTGTCAAACCCCGCAGAAGAGAGTGAAAGACCTGCATGACTCAGTACTAACTAATAAGTCAATCCTTCACCCTACAACTAACGGAGAAACCCACAATGACCTTCACACAGAGCTGCAGGTAAGCCTGTGAATAACACTGCTTGTAACACATCAGAATGAGTGCATGAAGAGTAAACACTATGGGAGAAATAACACTCTTTAACATATCACTGATGTCCTCAGTGTACATTTGCTGACTTCGGTCCCACTTCATCTCTCTGCATTTTATAAGTTACAATGCTGTTTCCTAAGAAAACTAGTCATAATGCTTGCCGGGGTTTCTTACACCAGAAATATTTTTTCTTATTAGTTTTGATCTGCTTATTTTTATTGAAAAAGCATAATTTCAAGAGTTATATATTATTATCAAATATGTTAAATAACAGCATTAGGTGTTCACTGTGCCTAAATTCTAAGATTTTGACCTTTCTGTATGTGTTTCCATGTGCAGGCCATCACTGGATGGAAACAGGAAGTGGAGCAGAGTGAGAGAAAGTTGGCAGAACTTAAAGAAGAGTCAGAGAGTCAAGATCAGCCATCGTCTCTCACACAGCAGATCAGCACACTGGAGGTATGGAGGATGTTCAGCGAGAAGAGTTTATTATAAAATGCATTTTTAAATTGCACTTCAAATTTTGGTAGCAAGCATGGGACGTAATTGTAAATAAAGTCCAAATTTACACAAAAAAGAACATTTTGAAAGAAATTAATACTTTTAAGCAAGGACACATTAAATTGGTCAAAAGTGCCATTTATTGGTGCATTTACAAAAATATTAAACAGCACAATTGATAAAGATAACATTTTTTTTTGAGCATCAGATCAGCAAATGAGAATGTGAAGGATCCTGTGACACTGAAGTCTGGAGAAAGGTCAGCTTTGCCATCAAACTGTGATATACACTCTCTGTAGGCGGTATTGGAGAGTGTTTGGAGTGATCTACAGCAGCGCTGTGGAGTTGTGCAGTGGAGTCTAGATGAGCAGAAGATGGGTGAAAAAATCCTGAAGGGTCTGCAGATGCTTCTGATGATTGGAGGAGAGAAACTCGACTGCACCTCTCAGCTGGAGCTCAGGAATCCAGCACAAATACAGACACACCTCAACACACACACGGTAAACATATCACACACCCTCAAACACCCTAGCTAAATACACAAACACAAGTTAATCACCTGCACAAATACACAAAAACAAAAAAAAAAAACAAATATACATACCATCACACGTGAATCATGCACAATATAGCATAATTACAAGTCCTGCAATCTCTCATTCAGCTCCTAAACTTTGTAAATCTACAGGCGTTTTTCCGGGCTCTGGGTGCCCACCTGAGGAGACTGCAGCAACTGAGTGTGCGGATGCCAGACAGTGCCTCCTCTGGCTGGGAGACTAAAGTGTCTGAGGTTGAACGTCAAGTGTCCAGTGTCCTGCAGCAGGCTCAGGCTGTCGGCACAGTGCTTCAGTCAGCGCTGCAGGTACTAGAGCAAAAGAATCAAGAGATCTTGTGAAATGAAGCTTTTTACAGTGTTTCTATATTGAAAGATAATAAAAGATCAAACCCTAACCCTAACCCTAAGATCAAATGAATGGGATTGTTGAGTGCATAAATAAATTAACTTGTAGACTAAATGACCACCAGCAGATTTTCATATATTTTTAGTTAATACTCCTCTGCCCTTAATAAGAACTTTGACGCATTTCAGGTTTGCACTGACTGGGATGAAAATCAGTCCTGGTTAGAAATGCTTCTGCAAAGGTTAGAGACTCAACTTCCAATGACACCTCTGCATGACCTAAGTGAGGAGCAGCTCAGTGAGAATATTTCTGTCTATCAGGTAATGGCTTAGACTTATATATAGTGAACTGACACACATATATACCTTTATACACATATATACCTTTAAATCAGAATGCATGCATCCTTGAATCCCTCTTGTTGTTTGTGATAGAATGTGCTGGCGATTCTGGAGAAGAACAGAGCTCGGATCAGTCTGGTTCTGGATGAGCGCCGCAGACAGCATGAGCAGATTTCTAGCATTGATATGGGTGTACCTTTGTGCATAGTGGGTGTGTCTATAGCAAGACCAGAACAGCGATTGGCTGCACTTCAGAGGAGGGTGGAGCAAGGACTACACTCCACACTCCACCTTAAGAAGCTTTGGAACAGGTAAAAATAAATGATATGGGTCAAATTAAGCCATCTGGAGTTTTCACGCTGTAAGAATTCTTGCTATTTCATTACACAATATGCAAAATTCTATGCTATCTCAGTCTTTTAAAATCACAGTATTTTGAGATACAGTATATGTACTCACTTAAATTAAGAGAGAGTTGTGTAGAAAGACTGAGAATTGGATATTTACACAAAGAAAAACAAATATAAAAAAATACCACTACACTTTTTTCCAGGTACCAAAGCGATTCAGGAGCTCTGAATGAGTGGATGCGACAAGCCAGAGAACACCTTGATACATGGAGAGATCACATGACCACAGCTGAACAGGAAGTGGATGCCCTATCCCATTTTCAGCACTTCACAGTCAGTCAATAAGTTATTCTAATCATTCATTTTTAGTTAATATTATTTTGAATGATAAGATTATTTCTGATTTACAGAAACTACATAAACCCTATTGAAAAACAGCACGTGCTGGTTAGGTATGTTTTGAAGCATGACAACTTGTTTTGAGATGGTTTAAGCTGGTCTTGAGTTGGACATGAACTGGTATGAACTGGTCCTAAGCTGGTTATAAGCTGGTAATGAGCTGGTCCTGAACAGGAGCTAGTTGCTAACCAGCAAATGACCAGTTTAAACCAGCTCATGACCAGATGCCATGCTTCAAAACATACCTAACCAGTATATGCTGATTTTTCAACAGGGAAACCTTCATTATGCATGTTAATATAATTTTTTTTTCAGTTAATTAAATTTAAATAGGTTAAGTTTTCACAAATATAACAATGTTTATATTAGGACATTTTTGTGTCTGATGTTTTTGACACAGGAGTTCATGAAGGAGCTAGAGGTGAAATCGGTCCTAAAGGCATCAGTGATTAGTTCTGGATCTTTGATCCTGTTGCTCAATGAAAGGGAGCAGAACATTGAGACACAGAAGATCAGAGGAACCACCAGTGCTTCAAGAACCTCCACTCCATCTGGAAATACAACAACCTCTAAAGAACTTCAGCCAAGCGAAACTAGCAACGGGACCTCCATTGTCCTAGATAACAACCTTGAAGACTCCTCATCTGTAGATGCCACCTTACTTTCAGAAATCAATGTTTCCTCTATTCAAATTTTCTCAAAAGAAAATCTTTCTACCACAGAAGGATCAGACGGAAAGATCACAAATGAAGGTGTTATCTTTGAGGAGCCAGCCTCATCTGTATTGGATTTATCTGTAAAACAAGAGATGGTTCTTTCCCCAGTTCTTCTGACTCTACAGTCCCAGCTATCTCAGGTGGAGCAAGACTGGGTGGAAATACAGACTACCATTCCTGCCGTCCAACAAGAACTGCATCAGGTATATTTTAATCCATTACTTATTACAACCTGGATGGTTGGGAAAAAAAGACAAGTCTGTAACTTGTTCTGTTTGTACCATTGTCTCTCTGAAGGAGAACATCATGTATAAAATTTATCATGGAGGTCAGGCAGCCATCCAGGCATGATTTCCTGTATTACTGAAAAGTTGATGAAATCTTTAAGGAATAGAGTCTGTCCTTTTTATTATCTATAATCAGTTCTCTCTTTCTTGTTTTCATCCCCTTTATCTTCTTTGATTACATGTGTCACCCCTCACCTGGCTCCACTGTTTGCTTTTTTCTCTGTTCTCTCCACCCCTGTCTATCACTTTCATGTTTCTTTATGCCCATTTCTCTGTTCTCTTTCTCTCTCTTTCAGAGTGTGGTGGAGAGTTTATCTCCTGAAGGACTGCTGGCTGATGTGTGTGGCTGGATTACAGTTGCTGAGAGCAGGTTACAGGCAGCTGAACGAGAGGGTCACAACACCTGTGCTGCTGCAGAGTTCACACACCTTCTCAGAACATATAAGGTACTTTGCTTGTGTTTTATCTCTCTATCAATGAAAAAGAATCCAATAATTAGCAAATACAATAATTTTGTTTGATTTAGATTTTATCCAAAATTAAACAAAAGTGCAAAATAACAGATTATTATTTTTCTTTTAAAAATAACATTGTAAAGAAATCAATGATCAGTAAATATATGTGAATAAAATGAAAAAAAAAAAGTAATTAATATCTGCAAGTAATTTACAGTAACATAAAATAGAGGATATATATATGGCAAAAAGGAAGGCATTAAATATCTAGTAATTAACATTTTTCTTTAATTTTTTTCAATTTATTGCGGTTTATTAGCATTAAAAACATTTGTATTGCCAAACTGTTTGCAATAAAAAGTGATATAAGGTGATATAACAATAATGAAATAAAATATATTGTACAGTAATATACAGTAATATTCAGCATATACAAAAAAAAATGATAGAGGGTACATTAAACAAGACTAATTAGCCTTTCTCACACTATTATTCACTCATACCTTTCCTTTTTTTCTATGTAATCTCTATAAGCACAATTTTATTGATTTTACTGATGAAAAAGTAGTTTTAACTTTCATGAATTTTCTGATAAATAAAAAAAAATGTTTTGATCTTACGTGTCTCTTCTGTCTAGGGGATGAAGAGAGAGATGGTATGTCAGCAGATGTCTGTTGACTTTATTAATCAGTGTGAGCTGAAGCAGGTCGGTTTTGACTCTCACACCAGCAGGTGCAAACACACTGCATTTGCTGAAAACCTGGGACACATCAATCTGCGCTGGAAAACACTACAAGCTCACCTGAACACACTGGTGAGTTTATTATTATTATTCTGCTAACCAATTCAGATTAACATTGTTTGCATTAATATTGTTTGTGTTACTCAGATCCAGCATGCTGAAGATGAGGTGAGGATGTGTGCTGAGCAAGAAAACAAACTACAAATCCTACAGCACTGGGTCAAAGGTCAAAATCAATGGATGCGATTGGCTGAAAGACCCATCAGTCGCTCATTTGCTGAGAGGAGCCTGAAGGATTGTGAAGTGAGTTGCTGATATTTTCTGGTTGTGGTAACTGATTAAGTTGATCCTCTTCTACTTTAAAAGCATTTTTTATGTATTTATATTACATTTTAGAGGAAGCTGACTTGTCTTTCTGTCATTCTCAGGAGCTAGGGGAAAAGTTGGAGTCTAAATTTTCAGAACTTGCTGAGTTGCGGAAGAGGAGACTTGCCACTGATGAAGAAAACTTATATAATAAAGACTTCCTCTCAAAAGCTCACCTCTCTCAACAGGTATGAAGACAAAAAGATTTTCCTATTAATTAAAACAAAACCACCTATAATTTTAAACACTCTTGAATGTGTTTGATTAGAAATTTAACAGTAAATGTTAATTTTTTAGAGTGCAGTCCTTGGGCATACCTTGAAAGAGCTGTGTAAGGTGTGGTCTCAGTTTGAAAGTGGGAGGAGTCAGGCAGTTTTAAACACAACGAGGATCTGCCAGTCACTAGAGTACTGCCACGCCCCTTTGCCCTCCCTCTCTGCCCTCGAGAATAACATTGATAAGATACAGGTGCTGTCAATCAATCGCATTGTTTTTTTTATATGTTAACATGTCAAATATGTTAACTTAAAAGTAAACCTTTGGCTAGACAGAGATGTGTATTATATGTATATTCACAAATTATATCTGCAGGTCTTAAAAGCCGAGACAAAGGAGATTGACACCCAGTGGGAGGATCTTACCAAGACAACAGCAGTTCTTATTGGTGGAATTAGCCCAGATTCTGCCCAGGTGTTATCTGAGCACCTAGAAAAAGAAAAAGCAAGGTTAGACTTCACTCAAAGCAATGCAAATGTGTATGTAAATGTTCAAATACCTACATGTTGTATCACCCTGTAGGTGGTCAGAGGTGAAGGAAAAGGTCACACAAACCTTGCAGAGGTCACAAAGTCTTCTGAAATTGTGGCAGAGATACTCTGATGTGAGACGCTCCTGCTCAGAGAAGCTCCAACATCTCAAAGAGCAGCTCAACACACACAACAACACACCCACTGACAATAAACAACTCACACACAGCATCGCAGGGCTGAAGACTGTGAGTACAATGCAAACACGCAGATATCCACAGATTACCACCCATTTAAACACACATTTGAGTCCAGACCACAATGAAAATCTGAACAGTTTCAATGTAAAAGGAAGATAAAAAATTATTATGCACTATTTCTAGATGAGTAATCAAACAGGCAATATATTACAATATAAAATTACTTTTAATGATTGGATTACTGACCTATAAATAGTGCAGAATCATATCAGAATCTACAGTATATATATAATATAAGTATTAAGAAAAAATGCTAAATACTTTTGGACTCCATTACGGTATATTTTACAGACTGCGTTATTGTCCTTATTTCCTTCTTTTAGGTATTACAGAAATGCTCAGAGACTCTACAGACTGATTTGAATGAAGTGCTTGAAGTATCTAAGGATCTAATTGAACAGTTGGATGATGAGGATGCTGTTTTCATTAGATCAGAATGTCGTTTGTTAACACGTGGTTACCTCCAGTTAGAACAGACACTGAAAGGAAGAATTGAACACATGCAGGTAAGACTTTTACACTCCTTTGTGTTTTAATAAGCATGGAAGTGTTTAAAGTATGTACTCTCTCTGATTTCATTCAAAACTCATCTGCTGTTATTTCTGGATAATATGTCCTTGGTCTGTCAAGTTCCAAAAAGCACCCCCACAATAATAGCACCATTAAGTATCATAAAACTAGTCCGTAAGTCAACACTGAACAGGGTTAGTAAATGATGCCAGAAATTATTTTTTACTATTCCTTTAATGCAAAATATGTGTTTCTGTTCAGGAGGATCTTGAGCAATTTCAAGAATTTGAAAGGTTATTTGAGTCCCTCGAAACACAATTACAGCAGTGGGAAGGCAAGCAACACATAGGCAGCGAACTCACTGATATATCTCAGGTGATAAACACACACACACACACACACATGCATACCCCAACCACGTTATTTTATTGAAGTAACCAATAAAATGCTTCTGTATATCCTCGTTTGCAGTCAGGTCTGATGGAGATCAGTTCTCTCTCTCCTGATCTGGATCTGATAAACACACTCAGCTACAGGCTGACTCTCAGTGACCCCGTGACACAGAAGCTTCAGCACCTCAACAGGAAGTGGGCACAGGCCTCCGCACATGCTCAGGAGAAATGCAGGTGACTGGCACTTACAATCTGATCACCTGAGATAGATGCTAATATCAGATTCAAAACACAACATGTTAATGGGTATATTGTGTGTTTAGTGAGTTGCAGGCAGCCTCTCTCCAGCAGCAGAGCTTTGAGCAGAGATGTGAGAGCTGGCTGACTTTCCTGCAGCGCATGGAGGACAGTTTGGCTGTAGAAATCGCATCAACTTACTCTGGACTGCGAGAACAACAACGAACGCACCAGGTACAACAGCTGACACACCCATAAATGCACCACATATGGATAAAAGATCCAATAAAAATCTATCTTTCTGTCTCCCTTTTGTCTAGTGTTTTCAGGCTGAGTTGTCTTTAGGCCATCAGATCCTTCACTCTGTGATCAGTGAATCTCTCCTCCTTTTGCAGAAGGGAGATGTGGAGGACAGGTGACACTTCTCAACATTTTTCTTTCTTCAATTTCTTTAATTTTGCATGATTGCTTAAGACATACAATATCAGAAATTCAGAAATTTGGGGTCAATATATTTTTTTAAGAAATCAGTAATTCAACAAGGATGCATTAAATTGTTTCAATATTGATAATAATGAGAAATGTTTCGTGAGTACCAAATCAGCATATTAGAATGATTTCTGAAGGATCATGTGACACTGAATACTGGAGTAACGTAAATATTTTTTGTATATTTAAAGTTGTTTAAAATTGTAATAATATTTCACAATATTACTGTTTTTAATGTATTTTTGATCCAATAAATGCGCCTTAGTCAGCATAAGAGGCTTCTTTCAAAAACATAAAAGAAATTGTATTGACCCTAAACTTTTGAAACATAGTGTAATATAGTATTTTATCATTTTGTCATGAAATTACCTACTTTTATAATTACTTGGGAGTTTTATATTTGGAATTCAATGCCAGATTTGTAGTTTTACTAACCACCCTGCCTGTGCCTTCAGGAGTGACTTCCTGTTAAAGCTGGCGCAGCTGAGAGAGCACTGGCAGGGGGCGGTGCAGAGAGCAGCTCAACGGCGCGCTCTAGTGGAAGGGCTCATACAGCACTGGCAGCTTTATACACACACAATGCAGAAACTCCGCAAACTCCTCACACTCACACACACACTGTTGTCGCCTGCTGGTCCCACACACTGTAGTGTCCTGCAGTTGCGACTCTTGCTGGAAGATCTGAAGGTAACAGGATCAATTTCAAATATCATTATCATCATCAGTGATGAAGATATTTTATAAGTTTACACTTTATAACTTAATCTATTGACACTATCTTGCAATTGTTAGGGACAAAAGAGTCAGTTTGTTTGTTTCACTATTTCTCCCTCTTTCTTTTTTTGTCTGTCCCTTTCACTCTCTCTCTTTCTCTCTCTCTCTCTCTGTCCCTGTAAAGCGAACAGAGCTGTTGTTTCAAAGGTCAGTCTCTGCATATCTGTGTGTGATGGAGGTAGGCAGGCAGCTGTTTTCAGTGAGTGACACAGAGACGCAGATGCAGCTGCAGACAGACCTGGCAGCCCTGCAGGAGGACTGGGAGCAATGTCAGTGCATGCTGGGAAAGAGAAAGACTCTTACATCTGACATCATAAAGGTAAGATGGATTGACTGGGTTTGAAATGGGACCTATAAATGAACTAACTCTTGTGTTTTATTGCTTAGCTCTGTTGCATTTAGGTAAACTTATGATAATGATGATTATGTCACAACATTTATCCTTATCCTTATGTTGAAGGTCAAAGGTCACATGGGAAATCCATGAAGCTATATGAGTGTGGTAGGCTTTTTTCTAAAACATGATTTTTCTCATGATAATGAAAATAACATGGGAGCATTAGATCATTTTAAAATTGTAACCCCTAAAGCTAAAAAATGAATTGTTAAAAAGTGAGGGAAATGTCCAGAAAAAACAACTGATAGACAGTAAATATGCAATTTTCCAATGCTCAGTTTTAAACTATTTTATCATCTAGAATTTTTCCATTGTGAGTGAAATCTCAATTTGTGTGTGTGTGTGTGTGAGTGTGAGTGTAATTATGAACAAACAGAAATGTAATTTCAAATATAATTTCTATCTACATATCTGCATATCAGCATTTATGAAAGTAGTTTATATAACAAAACAGGCTACTGCAAAGTGAAATTCGCCTTTGGAATTTTATGATTAGATAAGAAATATCCACTTAGATAGGAAACAGCAGGTTATGGATTGAACACCTGTTCAGTGATGCTTCAGAGAACAAACACTATTAACTGTCGTCTGCTCATGTATGGACCTGTCTAAAACTTCACCAGGAATAAACCCTGTCATTATATACTCCTATTCTAGAATGATGGAGGACAATACTAAATGTTGGATTGTGTGTGTGCCTGTAGAATAAGGAGATTCTGTATTATGGTGGTTTTCTGCAGGAATGAGTCCAGCTGAGTTTGACCTACATTCCCTCTGATTCCACAGCTGGACTAATCCAGATCAGACCTTTGCACACACTAATACACAAACATACAAGCACAATAATTTTAATATCAATTTTACTGACCTGAAATGTCTTTGTGCAGGTCTGTCTTTCTGTCTTTGTTCTAGCTATATATCCTCATTCGTAGTTGACCTTGATTGTAGTTTAGATAATATGAAGATGCAGAAAACAAAGGCTGTGTGTGTGTACGTACTGGTATTCACTGTGATATATGGACCAACAAGTCCCCACAAGCATAGTAACACCAGTAAATTCTCACCTTGTGGTGACATGTTTAGGTCCTTATGTTGAAAGTTTTGTTTAAGGCATAGGTTTTGGGGTAGGGGTAGAGGAAGGGGATAGAAAATACAGTTTGTACAATAAAAAAACATTGTCTATGGAATGTCCCTATAAAACATGGAAATCTGTGTGTGTTTGTGCATGTGTATGTGGTTTATGAGGACACAAATTTGACATTTTCAGTGTCTCCATAAATCAAAAGGCTTAAAAAACATACTAAATGGTGTAAGGGGTAGGTGTATGTGTAGGGTCAGTGTAGGGCAATACCACATACAGTCTGTACAGTATAAACACCATTACGCCTATGGAGAGTCTCCATAAATCACATAAACCAACATATATGTGTGTGTGTGTTCATGAGTGCATGCACTTGTCATGTGCTAAAGGGTTTATAGTAAAGCCTGTCTGGGGATTTACAGCTCTCTCTGTCTATCTCAACCTTTCTGTCTCTCTCTCTCACAGCACTTTGTCTGTCTTCATTTCTCATGCAACACCTTATAAACTGAATGCCATTGCACTGCTGTATTGTGCCATATCCTTGTGAGTCTCCTCTGTGTAGTTATTATAATGTGGTTTTACTTGTGTCATATTTTACTTGGATATGTGTAGAGTATTAGCATGCGTGTGTTGTTGTGATAACCCTATACTACTGTTTTTTTGTGAATACATGTGTGTTTTCATTGCCCCAGTCATGTCTTAACTTTTCATTTGTCTCTGAGCCGAGACATTGGTTTAATGAAGTGCACACTGACCTTCCACAGTGGATGTCTGGACACCTGTCCATATGTTTGTGTGTACAACAGATCTACCCTCACATATAAGCTGTCTATGTTTCCTCTGCATTATTTTTGCTTTTCCTGACTTACTCCATAACCATATAAAGAGGCTTATATAAGATATTATATCAAAATCATGCAAGAGCATTACAGTAGCTTTATTTGTATGTTTTTAAAATTATTTTGCAGAAATGGGAAACATGTGAGACCAGACTAGCTGATCAGGCCCAGCGCTTGGAGGAGGTACGAGCCAGACTGAAGCAGTCAATCCCAGATCCGCAGGAGGAGATGGAGGAGGAACGCCTCCTTGTGAAGGTACACTAACTAACTACTTCATATACTGGAAAGATACACCTGAAATATGACTGGGGGAAAGAATCACCTACTTTTCTATAAAAGACCAATACACCCAAAACAAAACACTGATAAATACTGTACTCAAAACACACATCAACAGTTGTGGTGTTTGGTAAAGTTGTATGGTCAACGTTAGCAGTTAGCTTGTGCTAAAACCATACATAACAGCTTTTGTCTGTGTTGCATGACACTTTGGATTTCCCATCCTCCCTACTATAGGCTTATTCAGCTGTGATCCTCCTCCCTCCCTCTCTCTCTCTCTCCCTCTCTCTCTCTCTCTCTCTCCTGCCCTCCCTCTTTGTCCCATGGGCTTTAATCTCATTGGGGCAGAGGGTAAAAGAGAGATATTGCGTGAGTCAGAGCTGGGACGTGTGGCAGTGTTCTCTGTGAGTGTGTGTGACGGTGGTGTGTTATGTTATGCAGGAGGTTCAGGCTTGTTTAGAGGACTGGGCCACCAGTCTTTCCGAGCTCAGCACCATGAAGACGGACTTGTCCCAGTACATCCTCACCGATGACGTCCTCCTCCTGCAGGAGCAAGTGGACCATCTGCACTGCCAGTGGGAAGAGCTTTGCCTCAAAGTAAGACACACAAATATGTTTACCTAGCAGACATAGCAGAGGCTTTTGTATTTTCTGCTTTAAACGTTTAGATATAAAGCCTACGGGAATCATGTGTCTAAACATTGACAGTTCTAACTTATTAACAGCTAACATAAACCTTTGTGTGTGAGAAGTTGAAGGAAATATTTAACAGTGAAAGATAGATGCTTAGCAAATTTTGCCTTTTTTAAAAAAAACCTTCCTTGATTGAAAACACGTGTTTACATACAGATATCTAAATGAAGACATTGAAGCCATGACCCATGAAGCCATTTTTTGTTGTTTTATAAAGCTAATTCTAATTACTGAGTGAAACCTAACCTAACAGTTTTTTATTTATTAGCTTTTAATTAAAAAAATATTTATATATTTTAATTATTAAACATGAATGGATTTGTATTTTTAATCATTTATACATTCATTTATTAAACATGTTACTTTTGAAAACGGGTCACACTTTATTTTAAGGTTTAATTTTTGCTATTAACTGACCAGACTTTTGCTTCAGTAAACTCCTAATTTGCTGTTTATTAATAGATAGTAAAGTAGTTGTTAAGTTTAGGTGTTGGGTAGGATTAAGGATGTAAAATAAGGTAATGTAGAATGTGCTTTATAAGTAATAATAAACAGTCAGTATGTTTATAATAGGCACACTAATAAGCAACTAGTTAATAGTGAGAATTGGACCACATACTAATCTGTTACCAAAGGGTGTTATATTTTCACCTTTGTAGACAGTTTTGTCTCCAGACACTTCTAAACAAACCTACATACACAGGCAACTCAAAGGAATTCTATCTATGTTAAATACAATGTTAGCACACCATCACTACCCAAAAAACAGATGTGAGGATTTGTTTGATGTTTTCTCATCAGTGCTCATTGATTCAGCTGGAGGCATTGTTCCTGTGAAGTTCCTTGATGTGTGGTGTTCTGGTGACCATGTATTGATTTACTTTCAGAACCTGTACATCACTCATATTAGGGTCTTGCTGCTGTTTTATTGAATATGGTGCGGGATCAATCAGGTGGAGTCTCCTGGAGTCATGTTTTGGGGGTCTGTTGTGAGTTTTGGGGTGGGTGGGGGTCTTTAACACTGGAACGAGAGAGCAGATGGTGGAGAGTGAAGGACACAGAGAAAAGACACACAGAAGTGAATAGAAGCAGGAGTCTTTAGCTCTTTGTTTTGGAAATCACTCCCAGTGTGTGTCTGTCACACGCCGAAGTGTGAGTGTGTGTGTCGGGGGGTGTGTGAAGGTGTTGCCTGGTAACAGTAAAGTCCACATGTGGCAGCTGTTGAGTTTTCGGGATTTTAAAACGTTCTAGGTACAAGGTTCATAAATATGTTTTAGCTTGAGATATTTAAGCACATTTAAATAACAAAACTGGATTACCCTGCCTTGCCATAAACTTGAAAAGTGAATAGAATTCATGTTTTTTTTGTTTTCCCCATTATGAGCTTGTGTATATATTATGAGTCTCTTTAAATTAAATTTCTTAAGTTAAATTCCGAGTTCACATAATTTCAGACTAATTTTGTAAATTAATTGTGTTCGGGTGTCAAAAAAACATAACTTCATACTGTAATATCACATTTGACAACATATTTGACAACATATAATATATATATATGTATTGTAATTTCATATTTCAGGTTGAATCATTAGATTTAATACAGCAACAATTGTTGTTATACATTGTCTTTAAAGTGCCCCTATTATGGATTTTTTAAAAATGACTTTTCCTGTAGTGTGTATCACAGTTCTAAGTGAATGAAAGCATTTGGAAAAGTTTTAAATCTGAAAATGCATATGTGTATAAAGTTATTGCTTCTCAAAAGAAAGAGTAGACTCTCAACCATTGAAACAAGTCGTTTTTTAAAATATGAACCTTTCTTAACCCATAATAGGGACACTTAAAAATCAGTGTAAAGTATTTCTATAATTAATACTATTTATTTATTACTATTTCTTATTCATTTATTTATTTAATTTTATTTTATATTATTCTTTTTTTATATTTAATTTGATTTTGTATTGTTCTTTTTTTTATTTAATTTACAAAATTATGGTACTTAGAATTGTGTGTATTATTAATTGTCAAAATGCAAAACATGTATTATGTTTTTATTTTGATTTTAATGAGAGATATGCTCTGCACATCTTTTTGACAGGTTTAGTGAGATTTCCTGTCTGTGTGAGACGCAGTCATGCTGTCATATCTCTTATGTACTTTCTGTCTCGTTCTCTCTTTTTGTAGGTGTCACTTCGTAAGCAGGAGATTGCTGATCGACTGAATGCCTGGATCATTTTCAATGAGAAGAATCGGGAGCTGTGTGAATGGCTGACACAGATGGAAAACAAGGTGGCACACAGTGCTGAGCTGAGCATTGAGGAAATGGTGGAGAAACTGAAGAAGGTGAGACAAAGTTCTTCGATCACCCAGCATAAACCACCTCCAACTGTACTGTCTGATCCAGCATTTCACTGTACTTTGCTAAACCTAAATATCAATATTTGTGAATATATTATAATGAATATTTATTCCACATTTATTTGCTATATTTCTGTTTCACCAAATGTTATAAGCAAGCAAACAACAAGAGTAAGACTCTCAAGATATTAATCATTATTACTTTCCTCGCCCCCTTACACTCAAATATTGACTCTCTTCAGGATTGTATGGAGGAGATCAACCTCTTTAGTGAGAATAAGACACATCTGAAACAGCTGGGAGAACAACTCATCATGGCTAGCAACAAGACCAAAGAGACAGAAATCAATGACAAGATCAAGGACATCAATGACCGCTGGCAGCATCTGTTTGATCACATCGAGGCCAGGTAAGACTAAGAGTAACCCTGAGCATGGTCACGCTCAAATACACTAAATCAGATGCATACACTCCTTTATTGTAAATACAGCTAGAATGTGAACATAAAAACTGTTATGCACAATGATTTAGGAACTGTTTTAGGGTTTAGGTCATGGTATATGAACTGCTTGCAGAGTACTTTAAGTCATAGTGATGTTAATCTGACATTGATCCAGTTCATCTCAGTCACACTCTATTTAACAGACAGGAAGTGCAGTTTGTTACCTTCAGTGCAGCGTAAACATTAGCTTCACTACAAGAGAGACATTTATATGTAGACATGCATGTGGTGTCAGTCTAGATGGATGGTATCAGAGTGGATGTAGGGTGGAGGGGGTTGGTTTGCCCTGTTCTTCATTTGATTGACAGCTCTTTGATTAGACAGATGGTGGCTGTAGCTTCATGATACATTGATGGCCAGCTTGTTGACTTCTTGTCTCCAAGTCTGTTTTCTTTGCTGCTTTTTCTCTGGTCTTCATAAAGTACATTCAATGCATCTATATTTATTTTTGTTCATATTAAGGCAAACTTAATACTCTTAAAAATAAAGGTTCTAAGAATCCATTTTCAGAAAAAGAAAACATTAAAAGAAACATTTTTTCTTACAAAAGCCACATTTCAATCATCTAAAGAACCTTTTTCCTTGTGCAATGGAAATTTCCATGGATTTTCAAAGTTCTTCTTGGAACCATCAATGTCATTAAAGAACTTCAAAATACAGCTGGAACATTGTGACAGTAAGAAGATCAGCTGGTGGAATGTCGTTTAATGTAATTGTGTTGCTTAAACAAGCCTCTTAAGAGAGGGTTTGGAGGTTATAAGAGGAAGAAGCCGGTGGCCTGCTGCACTCTTTACACTCTGTACCTCTTTACCTGCACTCTTGCCTCATAGCATCAGATAAATTCATGTGTGTATCTTCACATCTGCCACTAAGCAAAAATCTCAGCATTCACTCTGACAGTAATTAAAATTGTGTAGGGAGCCAAGTCTCTGAAACTGTCAGGGTTATTGTGTTAGTGCCATGTTTGTTTTAATCTGGTTTGCAAAAGGCGTCAAACAAATTATGCCTTGATACAAACATTTCTATCATAGTTCCCAGCCGAGCAGATTTCTGAATGTATGTAAGTGTTTTGGATGTTAACTTTGGCTCTGTGCCACTAATGTCAAGGTTTTAGAGCTAACACTGGCTGTGCAGGTGCATGTAGACACTAAAAGTAGCTTTGTGGATCAGTAGGTAACCAGGCACGAGATCTGCCTTTTTGTCGGCTCTCACCTTGAGCTGGAGCTTTACGCCTGTCAATATTCCTTCCCATCAACCACTGAGACTCCATGAGCACAAGTTTAACCAAAAGGCAGTCAACAGGGTTGTTATTCAAAATAAACACCTTCGGGTTGATACAAGATCACCATGTATGAGATAAAGATCCAACTGACGGTCCAATTATATGTATATTTTGTTTGAACTATATCTTTTAATCTACACAATGTGAATTTAAAGAGTGTTTTAGTAATGGGTTGAGCCGGTTATGATAATGCTGTAGAAGTCATTGGTTTTTTCTGTGTCTGAGGTCAAAGTTCACAAGCATGACTCCAGCATGCCTGGACCTGTCTCAGCTGTTTGCTCTGTTTTCATTGTTACTATTAAGTGTACTGTGTACATTGGCTTTTGTAATATTTACAAAGTTTGGGGTCACTAAGATTGCTAATATTAGAATATCTAATAAATGCTGTTCTTTTGAACTTCGTATGAAGTTTCCACTCTAACTTATAGCCTTGCAGCCTTAGTGAGTATACTTCTTTCAAAATCATTAAAAAAATTTACTTCCCCTAAACTTTTTAATGGCACTTTATGTGTATATATTTGTGGTGTCACTCACACTAACTTGCAAATGGGAATGTGTGATTTAGACAAGTCTCTAAGCAGGATTACAGAAGTTGACACAGACATGTCCGACTCTTTTGTCAGCTAAAATCACAGCAAAGTTCACCCTCATAGCATCTGCACACGCGGCAGCTGCTGTCTGCTAGCACGGGCCTTTGTGTCCACTCGCCGTCCCATAAGTCTTCTGTCTACACTTATTGTGTCTCTCGGCCAATCAGCATCAAAGCTCTGTCCTCCTGCTCTTCTGCTATTTGCTGAGTGATGGCGGTCATTGTATCATTGAACCCTTGGTGTCTTACAAAACCACGCTCAATGGACCACAAATGGGACAGATGTTATGTTAAAAACACCCCCGCTGAACACACTCATGAGCGATCTTGAAGGTTGCCATTCAGGAAAGTTCATTAAAACTCTCTATGAGATGGGATGTTGACCACAGTGTTTGAGGAAATTTGTTTTCCAGTTTCCACTCAGAAGTTTAGACACCTGTAGCTGGAAGTGTTTCTATGACCATGAGCGTCTCCTCACAAGTAAGATTCCACGTTTTTAACGTTTTTTTTGACACGTCTTCATCCACCATGACTATCATCCTGAATGGGTATCAAATACTGACTAACCGTGAAGGGGGACAATTGAATTAAACCCTTCAGAGAGCTGAAGTGTGCTCTGAATCTTCCCAATACCCGTGAATTCCCTTCTAAAGACTGAAGGATTTTGGCAAGCAGCTCTGCCTATGTGAGGCCCACCAACGTGGTTCCCTGTGGCCCAGATTTATCTTAATTTAACTCAAGTGCTTGAAATTAAGCATGCCAGAGAAGTTTGAACCTGAAGCAATTACAAATTAATTTTTAATTTTAATATGAGTGGTACTTGTTTGTGCAAAACATGATGGAAGATGCATTAAAAGCTGTTGAGGGTGTGAAGTGTCCAATATTCCCCACCTTTTTTTCGGTGATGTGCATCATTTCTTGGAATTGTTATTGCTACTGTATGCATTTGTTCTGAGTGGGTTTTAGCATGTTGCTAGGTGGTTACTAGTGTAGCTAGGATGTTGAAGACGTTCTATGTGTTGTTTCTATGTGTTCTTTTAAGCTGCCTTGATCAGTAGTGAAGTCCCCCCACCTGCTGCTTAGAGAAATGGCACAGTGTTCTTCTGGGACTAATAATCTGTTCAGGATAGGTTTGGATTTAATTAGCTTTGGCCCATGGAACATAATCTCAGACCACATAGGACTACATGTACAGTAGAAGTCCCTGTTTGAACTCTTATGTACTCACACAAAGACAAACATACACTTATTATTTTCGTGTAGACCTATTTGTACTCTGTTTTCTTAACTGTGGCTAGGCACAAATATCATATGTGAAAGAAAAGTACATGGTTCTGTTTAACCTGCTCAGGTAATAGGTACCTGACCTCCGTGAAGTTGGTTAATTAATACAGCCAGTCCTTAAAGATAACTACTGAAATTGAGAATGTAAGGGATAAGATTAATTCTTTTTTTTGTACTTTTCTTTGTTGTTGAACTTTTGATACATAAATATGTTTTAGTTGCCTTTGTGTATTACCTACAATCAGTGTTGGGGAAGTTATGCATTACAATACCGCATAAAAAGTAACTAAAATTGTTACTTCATAACTTTTTATTTGTGTTCCTTTTTGTCACCTAGGATGGGCTAAATTGTTCATTTTTAATAACAAACCTCCCCCTAAAAATATATATTTTTGGCAATTGTAAAGGCCCTTTTACACCAAAAGTGAAATTAATTAGCCTCAGACAGAAGGAAACTCCTCTGCCTTTGCTTCTTTAATGTGTTACTTTAACTCGCATTACTAACCCCCTCAACTACATTAATGACTAAAAAGAATTTTGCTTTACATTTAATATTCAGATTTGATTTAGATTGTATCAGATTGTCGTAATAAAATGCATAACATTCTCCACAAGATTCCTGTAACACATCTCTAAAATATAGGCTACTTGTTTAAATCTATAAATGTTCTTAAATATTTAACTACTGGCAGTAGCCTATTTGTAATGCAGTTGAAGAAAGTGATGAGAACATCACTTTGTCCACTGTAAATGATTTGGCCATTCAGTGAAAGGGAGAGAGAGGGGAGATGAATATGAGAGAGGGACAGGAGGGTGGGAGTAATGTATACAGCAGTACACAGTCTGTGAGAGGAGCTTGTGTGAGATCAGCCACAGCCATTAAGACAGACATGCTAACGCTAACACGAGAGAGCCATGGAGCCTCACCAGTCTGCGAGTAAGTGTTTGATAATTGCACACACAGGGCTTTCGTGCATGCATGCATGTTTTGTGAGAGGGGGATGGGCAGTGCTTTTGTCAGTGTGGCTAACACTAGCTTCAGTGCAGGACTGATCAGATTCCTCTTTGCACGGGAAAACACTTGTTTCTAGGGAGGACGTGCGTGCTGGTGATGTGCAGTTGGTGCATGTTCCCAAATCTATAGAGATATGCACCAAAATCAGGCTGTGAAGAACATGCAAGATGCATGCATTTGGAATTATACAATCATGCAATTGGTAATGCTTTATTTATAGCGTATTTCTTTCTAAATCTTGATTATATTGATACAAATGACATCTTGTCTCATTGCCTAATTTCATTGCACCAAATGACTTCATGCATCTGTTATTTTATTTATGTGTTTTTCCCTTCATTTTGCATGTGATATACATGCAAATAATGCTTATGTTTGGCACAGCAAACACTTTAATTCATTGTTGTCACGTGCAGTTGTTGTGTGATGTCACTTCTTCCACATCAGCACTCCGGTTTGTTTTGGTCGGACCTCCATTGGAAGTGTCACATGACTATGAAGGAATGCCCCCATCCTCTTAGTCACATGACGTCACTCTTAGAGTGGCGTGAAAGCTACATGCTCAGATAGCCCTAACACTGAGGGTTCTGGTCTGGGTTGAATAGATTGCGACAGAAGGACCAGACGTGGGTCATTGCACACTCAGACCAAATAAAAAGCCTTTTGTCCTGCATTGTGTCTTTTGTAAAGCTCAGCTGGCAGGCTAACTATAGGAATGAAACTACGTCAAGGAATGTTTGCTTTTTACTGTGAACTGTTCCTCATTCACCACACAGAACAAAACTCATTGCAAGAATCCTTTTCTATATCCATATCTTCAATAACACTTTTAAATAGAGAACACATCTATTTGCTATTAATTATGACATTTCATCAATAAATTCCTAATTTGCTGCTTATTAACAGTTTGTAAGGTAGTTATTAAGTTTAGGTGTTGGGTAGGTAAGACATTAATATGTGCTTAATTACTACTAATAAATGAGTAATATTATAGTAATACACATGCTAATAAGCAACTAGTTAAGAGACCCTAAAATAAAGTGTTACCATATCTTCTGGGTTTCTGAAGTAAAAATTCTATGCATTGTCTTCATTGGATTTTTTTAGTGATAACTTATAAAACTTAAGACAAACTGTGTATCGTAATTACATTTCAGCTATTTTTTTACAATAATATTTTTTAAACTACAGAAACCATATCAATGTCCAACCAATTAAAACGTATCTACTTAAGTAATACACACAATGTGATACACAAAAGATTCAACTTCAAGTCCCAGCTAAAGATCTTTTCCCAATTCTCATCCTGTCTCCCCTCTTACTGCTTCCTGTCTCCTCTAACACTGTTCTATTGAATACCAGTGAAAAGGTAATTGAAAGACTGGCTGATTGTATTTCAGGGTGAGGAAGCTGAAGGAGACGCTGGTGACAGTGCAGCAGCTGGACAAGAACATGAGTAATCTCCGTTCCTGGCTCTCCCGTGTTGAGGGTGAACTGGCCAAACCCATCATTTACAGTGCGTGTCACAGTGATGAGATACAGCGCAAACTAGCAGAGCATCAGGTAATCAGTTTATTCATTAACAAAACCGCAATAACTAATATATACGTTTAAAGTGCACAATGCGTTATGATCTTTGCTCTTCTCCTAGAATAAGGACAATTATTAAAACGTTATAGTTATCATTAAAGTTCCTGTCCTTGGTGTGAGCAGGCCTTTAGAGTGTGATATTGTTGTTCTCCACTAGGACTTGCAGAGAGACATCGAACAGCACACAGAGGGTGTAGCATCTGTTTTGACCCTGTGTGATGTTTTGCTGCATGATGCGGACGCTTGTGGTAGTGATGGAGAGAATGACTCCATTCAGCAGACCACGCTCAGCCTGGACCGCCGCTGGAGGAACATATGTGCCATGTCTATGGAGAGGAGAATGAGGTCAGTACAAACACCCAGATCAGCATGTTTGGTTGCATAATGATACACATTTGGGTTTTTTTTCTCTGACCACTGTGCTCTATACTGTCCTCTGCAGGATCGAGGAGACATGGCGTCTGTGGTGCAAGTTCCTAGATGACTATTCACGCTTTGAAGAGTGGCTGAACACGGCAGAACGTACAGCAGCCAATCCTGCCACCAAAGATGTACTCTACACCTGTGCTAAAGAGGAACTCAAGAAGTTTGAGGTCTGAATCTGTTAGTAGCCTGTTCATCATCTGAGTAATAGCACCAGAATGCTCATACAGATTAAAATGAATACTGAAATACACTCTTAAAAGAGTTTTTGCTGTGGCGCCAAAGAAAACAAACATTCCAGCTGTTAGTGTAAAGAACATTGTAATCATCTAAGGAACCTTTTTCAAGTATAAAGAACCTTTTGTGCAATGAAAATGTTCCATGGATGTTGAGTGGAATTATAAATGGCAATAAATAAACTTTTTTAAGAGTGTATTGGCTTTAAAATGTGTGATTGTCTAGATGTAATTTATTGGACTACTGTTTTTAAACCTGTGCATGCAGGCGTTCCAGCGCCAGGTCCATGAGCGCCTGACACAGCTGGAGCTGGTGAACAAACAATACCGACGTCTGGCACGAGAGAACCGGACAGACGGTGCCAGTAAGCTGAAGTTAATGGTGCATGAGGGAAACCAGCGCTGGGATATGTTACAGAAGAGAGTGGCTGCAGTGCTCCGCAGGTTAAAGGTTAGACTTAAGTCATACATTTTTGTTAATTTTCTTTTTATTTAAGTAATATATATAGTACACGTGTGTGTTTATTTTTTTTTATTCTTTTAGTCAGTAAGGAGACAATAAATGTATCACAGTTTGACAATATAACATTTGTAAGGTTACAAAAAAATTATATTTCAAATAAATGCTCATTAAATAATCCTGAAAATATGTTTGAAAATTAAAATTAAAATATCAAGCCACACAACTGTTTATATAAATAAATGTTGCTTGAGCAGAAAATCAACACATTACAATTTTGAAGGATCATGTGACATTAAAGCCTGAGAGTTTATAGTTTAACTGTATAAAATAGTTATTTCAAATTATGAAATATCATTTAATCAAATGAATGCAGCCGTGGAGAGACTTTAAAAACATATTACAGTGAACATTACTTTTTATTATATATTAAATTCTCAAATACTGACTGGTTTGGAAATGGCAAACCTAAAAACTTGTGAAAATGTTAAAATTAATTGCATCTCTGACCTTCAATTCTTCGTTTCCATGATAACAAAGTGTACCTTTTTTGGGCAAACCTCAATTTTCTAAAATGTTACTGAACTCTAAATGCTTCTTATGCAGCACTTCACATCTCAGCGAGAAGACTTTGAAGGAACGCGGGAGGGGATTCTGGTCTGGCTGACTGAAATGGACCTTCAGCTCACCAATGTGGAGCATTTTTCAGAGAGCGATATCCATGAAAAGATGCGTCAACTAAATGTAAGTACACTCTATTTTATGTATTAAAGATTGGTTACACAATCAGAATGGGAAATAATTTGTGATTTGACTTCCTGTAGGCCTTTCAGCAGGAGATCACTCTTAACACAGATAAGATCGATGCTCTGATTGTATTTGGAGAGAACCTGATCCAGAAGAGTGCTCCGCTGGACGCCGTACTCATCGAAGATGAACTAGAGGAGCTACACTCATACTGTCAGGAAGTGTTTGGCAGAGTCGCCCGATTCCACCACCGTCTTATCAGCAGACGCCTGGTCAGTTTAAAAACACTCATCTCACAAACACTGAACAATACTGTCATGAATGAGTATTGACTTTAACCCTTCACACTTTTTTCTTCTCATAGGTACGTGAGGAGGACCGAGAGTTCTCAGACAGAGACACAGATCCAGAGGACTCGGCTGATTTCAGTGGGGTCTGGGAGAGAGAAAGGGAGGAGGAGGAGGAAGAGGAGGTTGTAATGAGTTCTGATGTTTCTCTGACAGTACGTCAGGCCGTGTCCCAGCTGATACCACCTGCTCTGGAGCGCTCAGGGCGTGAGACCCCCGTCAGTGTGGATTCAATACCACTGGAGTGGGACCACACCGTAGATGTGGGTGGATCTTCATCTCCAGAGGACGATGAGGAGTTGACGTTCTACAGTGCCCTGTCAGGTAACTCTTTACAGACTGGTCTCTGCAGCTCTATTAAATTGTATTTAGGTCTGTCTGTTCTCTGCTATCTGTTGCACTATTAGGGCCTGTATAGATTTCTTTGTCTCTTACGCGACACTCTGTGCACAGATAGTTAGAGTCTAACTCTGTTAGAGTATCCCATGGTTTCACAAACAAGGCTTAAGTTTAGTCCCAGACTAAAATGTAAGTCTGAGCTGTTTTAACTGAAAGAAACTTTCACTGACTGATCTAAAATATAAAATATGTTAGTGCCTTTGTTTTGTATCAAGATGCACACCAGTATTGTTTTGTCTAAGACGTGTTTAAAAAAAATACTTGAATATTTTAATTGAACTATTGTCTACTCCTGGCTTAACTTAAGCCCTCTCTGTGAAACCAGGTCTATATCTATCACTGTAATCTGCCGCTCTGTTGATTTCTTTATCTGTTATCTACTGCCCTTTTAGGTCAGTTTCAAGCTCTTTTTGCTGCTTGTTTAAAAAGAAAAGACAGAGAAAATCTAGGTCTCTGTCTGTTATTGGATTCTCTTTTTGAGTGTTTTAGACTAATGTTTTCTGTATCCGTGTATATAGATGCACTAATAATCTGTAATGCTGAATCAAAAAAACACAAAACCATTCACCCAGCAAAAAAAAGGTGTAGAAACAGTTTTCACTCAGATTTTGCAAGCAAATTTGATAAACAATTAAAAATAAATGGACAGTAACACACTGAATTATAGTATATCAGATGATCCATATGATGAATTAGGTGCAAGATTAGGTGCATCTAGAGCTGTTATTTAATGTTTTAGTAGAGTATCTGCTCTGCATCTGCTTGTTGTCTGCCTCTCTGTTATACTGTATCGATCTGTTCTATGACTCTCTGTTAGTTTAGACTATTCAGTCTGTTATCTGTCTCTAGATCACTGTCTGTCTGCCGCTCTTCTGTTGCAGATGTAGAAGTCACTGAGAGCTCTCAGTCATTTATTAAAGCTACAGCTAAAGCTCTGAAAGCTGTGTCCGGTAGGCATCAGCCTGCTGCATGCTGTCAGCACTGTCACTGCATATTACATGCGTGCTTTATTATATGCTTCCTTCACTCATCTTTCAATATAATAATCAATATAATAATGTATGCCTTGTGCTCACTCTCTGACTGCTTAACAACTTCCTCTCTTAACCAGCTGCCCATGTTCTTGAAATGTTCCATGATGCTTGTTTTTATGCTTGCCAAGAATCCTCTTCTGCATGTGTTGCAGTATGTTGAAAGAGAAGTTTTTCATAATGCACGTCGGTTTTGCAACCAATTGCATATTTATTCTTTTTTTTTTTTGTTTGTTTGTTCTATAGCATGTTGTGCGAATGAGTAATGACTTCCTGCATGCTAGTTGTAAGTAATATCATGAGTTAAAATATCTCTCTCTGTCTGTGGCTTAGGAGGAAGGTCATTGGTGGAGCCGTGGCACTCTCCTGATGCGCCAGACAGGAAGCGAGCGAACAGAGAGATCATACGCAGTCTGACATCTTCACCCACTGACACCAGCGCTCAGTACCACCCACAGGCCTATGTGAGTCCTCACACACTCACTAAACACACATGAACATTGGCACACACACGTATAAACACACTTTATGTTGTTTTTCCTGTTTCAGGATAAACTCATGTCTGAGTGCGCTGGCAGTATAGACAGTATAAAGCGAGTGAAACTGATTCTGAGTGAGGAAGAGCAACTAGACGATCATGGTTTGACGGTGCTCTCTGCAGCTGATAAGACAGGTATTGCTATTTGTAATACTTTTACAGAAATGTTCACACACGAGGTGATATCTGACCTTTGACCTCTGATCTTTGGCTTCAGGTGTGATCGAACGATGGGAGCTCCTGCAGGTGCAGTCGTGCAGCGTGCCACAGGATCTTCAGCAGTGGCACAAACTCAACTCTGACCTCACTGATGTCATGGCATGGCTGGACGCTGTGATGCCTGAGCTAGAGAAGCTTCAAACGCTAGAGGCAAAAATCACCATCAGAGACATGGAGAGCAATATCCACAAACTAAAGGTACTTACTCACAGACACATTTAGAGAGTGATAGAATTGTACACAAACAAGGTTAATAAATCAACACACTAGAGAGAGTGCATTTTTATTAACAATTTATATTTCTATATTTTAAATATACACTGCTGTTCAAAAGTTTGGGATCAGTAGTATTTTTAATGTTTTTAAAAGACGTTTGTTCTGATCATCAAAGCTGTATTTTATTGATCAAAAATACAAACAAAAACAGCAATACTGTGAAATATTATTTCATTTTATTTTAAATGTTTTCTATGTGAATATATTGTAAAATATAATAATATTGTAAAATATAAAATAAAATATAAAAATAAAGATGCAAACCTGATCACCGGAATAAAAAAGTATCGAAGGTTCCAAAAAATATTAAGCAACGCAACTCTGTCTAAAATCGATAATAAATCGGCATATTAGAATGAATTCTAAATGTAACACTGAAGACTGGAGTAATGATGATGAAAATTCAGCTTTGCATCACAGGAATAAGTAATTTTTTTAAAGTATATTAAAATAGAAAACAATTTACATTTAAATTTTAATAATTTCACAATAATACTATTTTTTCTGTATTTTTTTATTTAATAAACACAGCCTTAGTGAGCAGAATAGACTTCTTTGAGCAACATTAAAAAATCTTTATTTTCACACATTTTTGAACAGCAAAAATAGTGATATATAGTATGTGAAATTTAATTTTATAATTAAATATAATTTTGTGATTTCCTTTTCAAATAAATGTTGTTCTTTTGAACATTGTTCAGCAAAGAATCCAAAAAAAATGTATCATGGTATCCACAAAAATATTAAGCAGCACAACTATTTTCAATATTTATAATAATATGAATATATATATATTTTTTTGAGCATCTAATCAGCATTTTAGAATAATTTCTGAAGGATCATGTGACACTGAAGACTGGAATAATTAATTCAGCTTTGAGCATCACTTAAATAAAGTACATTGTAAATTTTCTTAAAATGAAAAACACATGTTTTTTATTGTAATAATTTTTTACAATATTATTGTTTTTACTGTATTTTTAGTCAAACGAAATGCTGTATTGGTGAGCAAACATTTTGTTCTTTCATTAGGACATGCAGAGGACTTTTAACGGCTACAAATCGGTGATGATTGGTGTAAATCTCAGTGGGCGGGGCTTCCAGCACGGAGACAGCGCCGAACTACGCGAACTGCGTGAGAATCTGCAGTCAGCCAATCAGAAATGGGCACAGGCCTGTGCGGCCCTGGACAGCTGGGAACACCGGCTGCATCAAGCACTCATGGAGTGTCAGGTGAGAGAAAAACAAGCTTGACAAGTGACACTGATACCAGAGTTCAGACGCTACAAGAAAGTACCTTGAGTGTTTTCTGTTTTGTTCTGCAACTGCAACACAAGATATGTTTAGTAAGCTCATGTCTGTACACCTTCACACATTTTGTGTTGGTGAGATTTTATCTTAAACCATTCAACCACAAAGCTGTTTTTTTAGTTGTTTGTTGAAATGCTGGGTACACGTTGTTCTTAAAGCTACAGCATACCGTTCTATCAAATGTAATTAAATGTTATAATCTTTTTTTTAAAGCCCTTGGGAGGGGGTGGAGTGCAAATTATATGCCATTTTTTCTTGTAACTTCCTGTGGGGCTTATGTAAAGGTGCCTAAACCAAAACACACAAGCACCAAGTAACGAAGACCTGTGAAAATACAGACTCATTAGGTTTTCTTTTTCACAGGAGTTTCATGAGACTCTTCACTCTCTGCTGCTGTGGTTAGCTAAAGCTGAAAGCCAGCGCTACATGGTCAACATTCATGACCAAAACACAGACCTTAACATCCTGCAAGAGCATCGTGACACGCTCAAGGTAGAATAGTGTGCTTGTGTGCTGTCATTGTACAATATCTAAAAATGCCCCAACAAAAATGCAATGAAAAAAAAGTAATTTTGGGACAAAATTGCTTCATATCTTAATATATGGCTTGTTGTCTGTGCATGATAGGCTGTTCAGCAGGACTTACAGTCTCGTGAGAGAGAGGTGCACTGCCTGCAGGAGATCTCCTCACAGATCCTGCTACAGGACCAGGGAGAAGACACTCTGGAGGCTAAAGAGAAGGTTCATGTCATCAGCAACAAGTTACGACTGTTGATCAGACAGATCGCACACGACCTGCACTTGCTGCAAAGCAGACTGGTACGTTTTATTCAGTCTCACACACACCAGACGAGTTTCACTCTCACGCACTGATGTTTTGATCCTTTGCTGTGTTGCAGGACTCAACAGGTTCAAATGTGGGCAGGATGGCTTCAACACAACTCCAGGTACACAAAGTTTTACAAAGCTCTGACTTAGCTTCTGGTTAAATATATTGGTGCTATTTACTATTATGTTTAATTAATTTCATTCTTATTTTTTGTATAACACATTTTTATTGTGAAATTAAGTGAAATGATGTAGGCCTCATGATATAGACTTTGCTTTCTAATGCTGCTCTTGGGTTGTTTGGTTTTGAAATTAACAGTTTTCTGAGGACCTCTAGACTGTGTTCATCATGATTGCTAGGTGTTAACAAACACTGACTCATTTATCTTGTCTGTGTAGGAAGCCGCAGGGGTTCAGGCTGTTACCCGGGGATCTCCCACGGGTGTCAGGTACAAACTGTAATATGTGATCATCATTTGATTTTGCAACCTTGTATGATCTTGCTGAAGTTGATGTCTTGCAGTGCTCTCTTCACACTCTCTATAGTTTTTCCTACCTTTCACACATCTGCTCCACTTTCACCTTTCAAAAAATTCTACATGTACTTTATGTTGACCTTCAAAAGCCACAAAGTTAAGAAATAATATGCATTGAATTATGCATAGTTGATAAATAGCATGTTAATCCTCATTTGGGGTTAAAAGTTTAAAATTTTGGGCTCAGCAAGATTTATATATATTTTAAAATAGGAGTAATACTTTTAATCACCAAGGATGCATTACATTTATCAAAAGCAACAGTAAAGACATTATTGTTCAGAAGATCATTTGTTTTCACAAAAATATTAAGATTGGGGATTTTGTAATGATTATGTTTACCTAAGCTACATTTATTTGATTAAAGGTGCAGTAAAAAAGCAATAATGTTAAATATTACTGAAATTGTAACATTATTTTACTATTGTGATATGCTTTAAAACACTTTATTTCTGTGATGGCGAAGTTGAATTTTCAGCAGTTATTTTCACATGATCCTTCAAAAATTATTTTATATAATTTAGTGGTCAAGGAACATTTATTATATTAAATTAAGTGCATTCCAAAATATTTTTTTTTTGCATAAAGCATTTGTACTGTGTATATTTATTATGTGTATATAAATATGTATTCTGACTTTTCTGCATGTATTCTGCATGTGTGTTTCTTTATGTATACTTAATAAATATACACAGTACCCACACATATATTATGTAAACAAAAACTTTTATTTTGGATGCAGTAAATCGCAATTAATTGTTTGACAGCACTTTGATCAATTTAAAGCAAAAAATATTACTAAACCCAAACCTTTTATCTGTAGTGTAAAAACTTTTAAATGACTGTCTTTTATGCAGGGCTAAGTACGATTCGTCCCGAGCGAAGCCGTTCCTGTATCGTGTCCTACGAGCGGCTTTTCCCCTCCACATCCTCTTCCTGCTGCTGCTGGTTGTGGCGTGTCTGGTGCCTCTCTCAGAAGATGACTACAGCTGCACTCTCTCCAACAACTTTGCCCGATCCTTTTATCCCATGCTCCTCTACACCAACGGACCCCCACCCACATGAGAACAACTACACGTAGCCTTCACTAACACCGCTCAATCAAAAGAGGGAGAATGAGAATGGGATGTAGTCCAAGCCTCCCGGTTTACTCTCCTGTAGCAGATACTGTAGCTCTGATTAATCTGAGCAAAAGCCCTTGTGTTTTGAATTCAGTAGATTTTCCTGCGACAATTAAATCCTGTTTCTGGATCCAAGGACTGTTGCACACGGAGAGGGATTTATTTATGAAGTAATCCTAAACCTTTCCTCATGATGTATATTTGTATTTTTAGGGAACGGCAAGGATTCCTTATCAAAGGTGCACTCATTTTTGAATTGTATAGTATGTAGCAGCATTGAAATACTCCTTCACACAAATGTATTTATTTTTGAAATATAAATGACATAATTGAACCCTATATCTCACTCACAGGCTTTGAGTCAGCCTGTATTTTTAACTAGAAGCCCTGTTTATATGACTGACATGACGTGCTTGAATATCAGTTATGTTCGTACAGTCTTGTTTTTAGGAGTCAGTGTAAAATGACTCACAATGATGAATATATTTTATTTGTAGCTCTCTTAGCTGCCAATTTTTTGGGTCAAAGCCATGGAGGAGAGACACAGAGATGCATCAGGGTGTGTGCAAATGTTATGTTTAATTTATTCAGCCTAAAGTTTGATGGCTGTGCTGTTTTCGTGTGTGTGTGTGTGTGTGTGTGAATATTGTTAAACTAGATGAAATAATTTAATTATAATTTGTAAATCATCTCATCGGAGATATAAATAATATCTGATTATGTTTTATAGTTCATAGCTAGAATTCTCCAGGCAGGAAAGTCTGGTTCCCAGATGTGTTTGTGTCTGGGTTTTTGCAACTAAACGGTTAAGGTGTCTCTTAGAAACACATTTCAAAAGTATCCACGTGACTGGATGTGGCTTTTATTTTATTTTTAACCTACAGAAAGGTTGGTGAAAGGCCATTAGTCATACTAACTGCCAAAGTGTCAGAGACTGTTTTATAATTCATCACAGTTACTACAAGTGTGCTGTTCGTGTTGTTGTTTGATGTTTTTAATTGAATTATTATAGTATGGATTACATTATGGGTCAACTAAAATAGACTATGATATAAATATCCATTAATCACAGAAAACATTTACTTTGTGAATTTATTTTGCAGCAAACCTTGCACTGCCAATGTAAAACACTGGTTGAAGATAATATAAAGATGTACATTTTTTGCGTTTGAAGTCGATTTTCTTACAAATAAACATCATGTACAAATACGCACGTGTTCACTTATTTAATTCCCACATATTTTTTTTGCAGCTGCATACAATGAAATGGATTTAGTTTTGCTACCTGCTGAAACCTAATGTTGGCTCAATGTATCAGTATACTTTTTCCTGCTTAAAGTTGGTGTAATTTTTTTTTTACCAGAAAACTAAAAGTAGGTTAATTCCCCAAAAACTGTAAGAACAGTGGAGCTATTACATTTCAGCCTGGGGTGCGTTTCCCGAACAACGATGTAACTCGCTGATTAACCACCATAGTACGATGCATTCTCCGTCGTTTGAACCACATTCGTTCAACAACATAGTTAATGACACCACACGCATGTGGTGGAGGAATAATTTATGCTATTAACTGATTAGAGATCTCCAAGATGCTGAACTATGCTTTAGGGAAACGCACCCCTGCTTAATAGTGTCATTCGCTCAAACAATGACATTAGTTTGGGACTCTGTTTGTTCAACTGAAGACAAATGAGGGAGTGTGTGAGAAACTGTTTGAAACCTTCCAAACAAGATAACCACCTCTGAAGGACACGTTGAAATTATTTCAACAGGTACACTTTGCTTCCATGATTCTTTGGGCGATGACAGTGCCATGTTAATTTGCTTAGCAAAATGACACACAACTGGTTTTCAAGGAATACTTTTTTTTTGGTCCCCATAGGTCTTCAACCCTGTTCCTGGGGACCCATTGTCCTACAGAGTTTAGCTACAACCCTAATCAAATACACCTGATGCAGCCAATCAAGTTCCTCAAGATTGCTTGAAAATACAAAGGCAGGTGTGCTAAAGCAGGTTGGAAATAAACTTTGCAGGACAGTGGGTCCCCAGGAGCAGGTTTGAAAACCTCTGCCCTACACCATCCCTTCGAAGCACTGACTTTGGAGGGTAAACCCTCCGAGGGGTTTAGGGCACTGGGTTGAGCCCATCAAAATGGAACGCAGCTTTGCAATACTACTTTGTGACATGCAAAAATTATACACTACAGCTTTAAAATAACTGCTGCTTCTCAGGACACTTATAGCACCATGGGCCTCATTCATAAAATGTTGCGCAGAAACAATCCTAATTTCATTTTCCAAATAAAAGTACGAACGGAAAACACATGTTTTAAAAAAACAGTCCATGTGACATCAGTGGATCAACTTAAGTTTTGCAGCGATAGGAGAATACTTTTTTTGCGCAAAGAAAACAAAAATAACATCATATACTCAACTATTCTTCTCCTGCGACTTGCATCTTCCACCATTTTAGAGAACATTACTGCGTAAGCATATGATTTCCTTTAGGCGCAAGCAGCCGCAGATTACAGACGTGCGAGTTTTCACCAGGATGTAAACACGGCTGATTATGTCAAATACGTTTAAGCTTGCGTATACAGTGCGTTCAGCATGGGGGAAGACGTAAGTCACGGGAGAAGAGTAAATTATGTTATTTTTGTTTTATTTGCGCAAAGTATTCTTATAGCATCGCAAAAGTGAGGTTGATCCACAGAGGTCACATGGACTGTTTTACAGATGTTTTTGCTACGTTTCTGGATCTGGGATCATTTCAGTTGTATTGCTGTCTATGGAGAGACAGATGGCTCTCTGATATCATCAAAAATATCTTAATTTGTGTTCTGAAGATGAACGGAGGTCTTATGGGTTTGGAACGACATAAGGGTGAGTAATTAATGACAAAATTTATGGGTGAACTAACCCTTTAACATAAAATATCACCAATCATCATAATTTCGAGCAGTGAGCTTCAAGAACAGCTTACATTTTCAAAAACCTGCAATACTCCAATAATAAAAAGTACGTACGTCTGCTCAGACCCTGGCATGACACTAAGCACTTTTCCACGTCAAAGACTTTTTTAAATCAAATCTGTGCATACGCGCACTTTATAAATGAGGCCCCAGAAAACTCAGCTGCATCTGTAATTACACAGTATAATAATTCGATAGACATTTCATGTGTTGATTGTGCGTCTAAGCCAGGCTTTAAGAAAACATCTGAAAGAGGCCTCAAAACTCCCAGATGTTTTTAAAAGTGTTACATTTACTGTCAGTGACAAGTACTTTATAAACCACGAGAAGCAACACGGAACAGCAAATAACAGCACTCCAATGTCTTCCAAATACACAGACACAGAGTACAAAACTGCATAAACTATTAAAAGTGTGCATTTCAGTTATATTGGCCAGTCTTCAGTCTTCAGTCACGTTTAAGTCAAAGGTTCTCTGTCATCTTGGATGGCAAACCAAATATTTAAATGTGCAGTGTGTAATTTCGGCAATCTGTTTGAATGGCTCAAAAGGACACAAAGTAGCACTTGCTCAACCAATGGCCCTAGCTGGTTGCTGAGAAATGGCAGATGGGGGAGTGTTGTTTAAAACAGTTTCTTGTTGTTGTGTTTAGCACAGAAATTACACATTTTATATTTAATGGAACCAGCCATTAAAAAGGATTCCATTTGTGATTTCTTGAATACTGAAAACAATTGGTTTGAATAAGAAGGATCCCTCTTTAGGTTGACATTTTGGCATAATAGGAAAACAACAGTTCAAACTGCATTGTGTTGAAGCAAGACTGAGCGCCAACTGAAAGCCCTGTTGTCGTTGTCAGGTTGTCGTTGGTCTAAGTTGTTTTTCCAGCCCTCGACCCAACACTGAACAACAAGAGGCTCGAAAATTGGATTCATATCCAATGCTGCATCCAGAGAGATTTTTACACCACAGAAGAGATACTGTCAGTCTGTGTCCATGTCCACTCGATGCAGACTAAAATGTAATGTCTTATCCACTGTCTCTTCAGCTCTAGAGAGACAGATACAATTCAAAGTTCAAAGTGAAATTTTAAGAAATATATAATGATTCATTAATTATTGTTTTGCAAGCATGGGAACATTTAGAGAGAGTGGGTTAAGTAGCAAGGCTTTAATGCCTTGTTAATGCCGGATCTTTAAAAACAAACACTGAAAAAGGCGAGAATCCAAAAATCTGACATTTTCCGGCTTAAATTTAGCTTTTGAATCACAACCAGTCACATAAACACTTTAGGTTCATTAGTTAGCAACATTAGTTAACATGAACTAAGAATGAACAATACTACAGCATTTATTCATCTTAGTTAATGCTCTTTCAGCATTTACTAAGGCTTCACTAAAATCACAAGTTTTGCACAAGTGTTTCTTAAAATTAATTCACATGGACTAACAATGAATGATTGTATTTTTATTAACTAATGTTTATAAAGTTGAATAAATACTGTAATAAATGCATTGGTCATTGTTTGTTCATGTTAGTTAATACATTGACTAATGTTAACAAATGAAACCTTATTGGTGTTACCCATAAACTTAATTATTATTTGGTTATCTTCTTGTTATCATTTGATAAAAATGTGGGTGAATTTTTCACAAAATATGGTTTCTGCATTACCATATACACTCACTGTGGACTGTGTCGGTTCTCCAGGTTGCTCTCTTTCAGCGCAGGCTGCCGTCTGGATGTGTGGAGGATCTCTGTGGTTTGTTGTGTGTCCGACTGGAGAGAGGCCTCCGTGTGAGCCGCCAGCATCCGGCTGCTCTGAGATGTGTTGGCATCCAGCATCTCTAGCAGAAGGTCATACAGAAGCACCACGTTTTTTCTCTTCATGGTTGACAGATGCTCAATGCCTTTGTTGCTATGGGCAACAGAAGAAAGAAGCAGTGAGCCAGTGAGAATTGAAACATGAAATGCTGTGAAAGTCTAGAATGTGAAAGTCATTAGAGTCTGCTGTGGTACCTGAGGTGTCGAATATGTGAGAGCAGCATTAGCAGATGGGCGAGCCGGACGGACTGCTGCTGTGAGGACAAGCCTGCTCTTGAGATGGTCCAAACCAGAGCATCAGTCACAGAGTCCAGCAGCCTCAGAACCTTCCCACGGCTCTCTATATCTTCAGGAGTCTGTGGCAAGCTTGAACAGTTATCTGTTAATAAGCAAACAACAGAAGTGACTCACAACATCTGATGTGGTTAAAGAGAAAAAGGTTAATTTTGTGATAATGTGACTGAGCAAAGGTTACCATCAGTCAGCAATTAGACTGCAGTTTTAACCCTGTAATGCCTGATATATAAAGTAACAGCCTGAAAAATATATCAGTCAGACAAAATATAATACAGAAAAGAAATTCTGCTTATGTGGAATATGTTTTGTATCATATTTGATATGCAGGCTCTTATGGCTCATGCGATATTGTGAGAATATGGAGCTCATATTTTAGGGGGGGAAAAAATTTCACCTCCTATTTACTCAGAAGCTTAATTTATTCAAACTAAACAAAGATATACAATTTGTTGTAGATGTTATTATTTATATAAGAAAAAAATAGGAAAGAAATATCTATGCATTTAGTAGTCTGCTATACTGTTGTAAAGCATAATTGATAATAAAGATAATACATTTTAGTAAGATGATATTTAAATGCCCACAAAAAAACTTGCTTACAAAAAAAATATTACTTACGATATAAGTTATTCTTATATTTACTTTATTATAATACTATGTGTACCACAGTATTAAGGACATTCTTTTAAAATGGTCTTTTTAAAAAGTGCTTTTACTTTTTAAAAATATGATCTATCAATCAAAGTTCAGAACATTGTTTTGATCATGTTTGTTATTTAATCAAGTATCACAGATATTCACGTATCAAAGATGACAGGCTTAATAGGGTTAAAACACAAGAGGGCGGCATTGGTAGGAGACCACCGACTAGTGATGTAAATACAGTTTGCATGTTGTAATTAGTATGCCCTACAGTTATGTAGACGAAGAAAACAAGATACAAATTGCATTTTAATCTCGCACATTAAAATACACACACACAATCAGAGTAGTGTCATACTGGAGTTGAGAAGGATCATGGCTTTGAGGCAAACATATTCCTCTCTCTGAAGCTTCAGCTCTCTGAATCTGGAAGTGGTGGCCAGCAGCATGTCAAAGATCTCCATGATGCCTTCAACACAGTTCCCTTCTTCCCTGAAAGAATTAGAGAGAAAAAAGAAAGAAAAGTTAGGAAACAGAGAAAAAGGTAAAGGGAAAATCACTTAAGCCATAAAAGCCTTTTTTATTTTATTATTTCATTATATATGCAATATATCAATGACAATAATAAAATGCAAATGTGTATACATCTAGTACAAACAGTCTAATGGCAGGACACTGTACTAAAAAATATGTACCTGTATTAAGTAAAAACTAAAAAAAGATTAATAGAAAAACTATGTAAAGATAACACTTGCTAACATACACAGCTCATTTTGAATAAATACTGTTGGCCTTAAAGTGTCAGGTGAAAGACAAAGGAAGTACATGCTGTCTCACACACTTTATCATACACACACACACACACTCACTCCTGTGTTAGAAATCAGTAATGCAAACTAAGCTTGTGTTATGAGAACACACCAAGGTTTGTTAAGACCCTAGAGATAATCACCAAGGAAGAGGAATATTTAATTCCACACAAATTAATAAACAGGTATATACACACACACACCAGTCATGCATACACAAAAGAGAGCAAAAACAGATGTTGTCTTCAAAAACGTGTGTGTGCATACAGGCACTGTGAGATGTGGAAATAAACACTGACTGCACTGGACACACACCAGAAGATTATCTGAAGGTCAATAAATACATTCATTAAACATCAGTATTTTTCAAATGTCACCATCAAGCAAGATATAAGCCAAACTCTCCCACTTATGGAAGACGCCTTCAGATTTAAAACAATTCTAATCTAAAGAATTCTACATATTGACAGCACAGATGCGTTTTTGGCATAGCTGGTAAAAGCTGTTTTGTAATTTTAGATTTTGTCTCCTGAACAGAAAAAAACACTGATCACATTCAATGGCATATTGCTGAATGCGGTGTGATCATTATAGTAACCAAAGCCAGCAGACAGTTAGTAAATATGGATAAATGAATAATAATGGATCAAAATAAATCAGTAGGTGTGCTCTGCAGTTCCACCTTCTTTGATGTGGAAATCTTCTCCAGTTAATTTCTTATGTTCAGTCCAACGAGGATAGACGCAAGTAAAAGCATGAACAGACTGGAGAGCTGCTTTGAAGTATTTAAGTTGTAGTTCTAACTGAAAGCAACACTGACGCTGTTTTGTCATGCTTTAAAAAAAAGCTTGCTTTAAAGCAGAGTTTCTTATCTCTGTTCCTCGAGGTCCATTTTCCTGCAGAGTTTTGCTCCAACCCTAATAACTAGGGATGTAACGGTATTGTAAATACCGTCGTACAGCAATATCAAATTTTTTCGATAATACCGTGGTCGCGTGACTCGATAAAATGATAGGTCTTCTGAGAAAAGTTTGCTC
>JAUMHE010000062.1:16265805-16300590 GCA_032359235.1 Enteromius mattozi | reverse complement strand
TGTCCTCATAAATCACCTTCATATTGTAATACCTATGTCATACCCATGTCACTATACAAATTTGTGTCCTCATAAACCACATAAACCCGCACACACACACACACACACACACTCTACAACAACCTCAATAAACCCACACACACTCTCCTGCACTCCTCTACTAGCACTCACGTTTCAGATGCTCCCACGTGTCTAAAAACACATGACACAATACAACACTGAGGTCAAAAAATTGGTCAAATCAATAACAGATGGCAAACATCATCCAGATTATTCTAAAACACAGTACCTTACTGTCAGTGATCCTGAGAAAATCATATAAGCAAAATTAAACATCAATACAGATATAAAAATGTGCCAATTTTACATTAGGCTACCTTTAGGATAGACTTTTTTTTTAGCACAGAGAACAAAAAAACTAAACAAAACATAACCTACTAACGTTACAAAATGGCTATTGGAAAAAACTATACCTATTTGAAAATTTGTGTACAGTCGTTTTCAACAGTCCTTTAGTAATCATTCAAATTTTGTCTGAGAATTAATTGCTTCTGCGTTAGGAGGTAAAAAAAAATGATCAACAACTGCTCACCTAGTATTTCTAAAGTATGTCCAGAAAACACTGTATTATCTTCACATTTTTAAATAGGTAGATATGAGCGTTTTCAAACAAGTTTGTTTGAGCAGATATCGTTTTTGTTGGGAGGTAACCATAGCAACAGCTAATGGCTCATCGTCTATATCGGACGGAATCGACTAAAACGTCTCTTTTGTATTATTTTTTATCTATTTGCTCTCTCTTTGGTTACCATGGAAATTCTGCCTAGAGAAATTATCACCACCTAGCAATTAGGAGAGAACGTTTCAGCTTTATCTTCGACGTTTTTTTTCTGTCAAACACTAGAGCTGAAGAGTGACTTGTGATGTAACCCACATAAACACACCTTGAGTAGGAAAATCAGGCGTGCTGTTAGAGCAGGTGCACTACCACAAACATTGGCTGTGTCTCAAATTCATCAAGCACTTCTGCCATACTTTCCTTCATCAGTTTGATTGGACTCCTGGAGCTCATCACGTAAACTGACAGCGATTTTATGCAGTAGCTGCCGTCGCTCGTGCATCAGTTTTGGAGTCAGCCTACGCCCACCGAATTTATACCGCCCCCTCCTCTATCCTCCGGTGCATAGGACGGAGAACGCGAAGGAGACGCGTACGCACAGAACTGCCTTTGGAGGGAATATTCCGTTTTCGTTTACAGGAAGCCTCCGAACCCGGATCGAACAAGATGGATGAAATGGAAGAGGAGTTAAAATGCCCGGTGTGCGGCTCGTTTTTCCGCGAGCCGATCATCCTGCCGTGCTCGCATAATATCTGCCTGGCCTGCGCGAGAAACATCCTGGTGCAGACTCCCGACGCCGAATCCCCGCAGAGCAGCCGCGCGTCAGGCTCCGGCGTCTCCGATTATGATTACTTAGACCTGGATAAGATGAGTCTGTACAGCGAGGCGGACAGCGGATACGGCTCTTACGGCGGGTTCGTGAGCGCACCGACCACCCCGTGCCAGAAGTCCCCCAACGGGGTACGTGTTTTCCCCCCTACCGTGCCTCCCCCGCCACAGGCGCAACACCACCTGCTGCCTCACACCGGCGTCCTGCCGCCGGTCCCGCGGAACTCCTGCCTCACCTGCCCGCAGTGCCACCGCAGCCTGACGCTGGACGACCGGGGGCTCCGGGGCTTCCCCAAGAACCGTGTGCTGGAGGGGGTTGTGGACCGGTATCAGCAGAGCAAAGCGGCCGCGCTCAAGTGTCAACTGTGCGAGAAGAGCCCCCGCGAGGCGACGGTCATGTGCGAACAGTGCGACGTGTTCTACTGCGATCCGTGCCGCCTCCGGTGCCATCCGCCCCGGGGTCCGCTGGCCAAACACCGGCTCGTGCCTCCGGCGCAAGGCAGAATCAGCCGCCGCGCGAGCCCCCGGAAGATCTCCACCTGCACCGAGCACGAGCTGGAAAACCTGAGTATGTACTGCGTCCAGTGTAAGACCCCTGTGTGCTACCAGTGTCTGGAGGACGGAAAACACTCCACTCATGAGGTCAAAGCGCTGGGGGCCATGTGGAAGCTCCACAAGGTGGGGAAACTGATTGAGATTGTTGTTTACAATAAAAAAAAAAAAATCACTCATGACTAACAAAGCATGTTAAAACTAGCCTGGTTTAAGCTGGGCTAACAGATGGACAACCTAGTCTGGATGTCTCACAGTCTGGGTAGATTGGTCTTCAGTTGGTTTAGCTGCTCAACAAGCTGGTCTGGTACACTTTTAAAAATAAAGGTTCCAAAAGAAGGAGTAATGCCATAGAATAATTATTTTTGGTTTCCCAAAGAATCTTCGATTGAACGATTCTTTAAAGAGTCATTATTTCTTATTGTGTGAAGAACATAGTAAAGAATCTGTATCCACTGTATAGAACCTTTGGTGTGTGGAAAGATTCCATGTTGAACCTTATTCATGGAACCATTGATGCCAATAAAGAACCTTTATTTTTAGAAATGTGTGCAGCCTTACCAGCTTAAAAGTGCCCTGTTCCATTTTAAAACCAGCTCAAATCTCTCTTTCCAGTGGGCTGAGCACTGGTTTTGGTATAAAATGTCTAGTGCAGTAAGACTTGTCACTGTGATGGGTGAGACACCACCGGTCTAATTAAAACACAGCGCACGACACAACCAGCCATGATTCAGGCCAAATGAAAAACACTTGCGCACCAGCTCTCCAGCTTAGATTCAACAAAAAACAACCAAAGTAATTTAAATCCAGGTATTCAAGACAAACCTTCTGATGGTAAATATATGTTTGTGTTGGTTTTGAGGCATCTATAATCATAACTGCAGTGCACATTTTGTGCTGTTTTAAAGTGACGGAGGTTAAATGTTCCTGTGATGTTAGGTTACTTTCTAGATATCTTGCTGATGGGAACTCAACCGTACAGAATGCTCGTGTTAACTGTGTGTGTCTGGATTCCTCAGGGAACATGTAAAACTGCATTGGCCGTGGCCTGTTGTTGTAGCAACATGATACAGTGAGGCAGTGAGCTGATTTACTGTGTCTGTCTGTGGAAGAGAAAGACTGTATCCATAGGAGAGGTGAAGAATGAAGACAGGGTTCCCCCTCTCTCTCCTCGTCCTAACATGCATGCAATATGTGAGTTAATAAATTGTGAGTTAATTTAGCAGTAAACGAAGCAAGACTTTTATATATTCAGAAACACAAGCAATAAACAGGGAGGGAGATGGTGGATCAGTATGGTTTAAGACAGCTCACACAAGTTGTGCCTTAGAAAAAGTGTTTGCGTGAGACCACTAGTAATGCTTCTATATTCTGGGTGATGTGACAGGATAATAATTATGGCCGATAAGTTATAAATAGGCAATTTTTAAAAATGTACAGACAGTCATTTTAAATGCTACAAGTAAATTAATACACCACGACTATAATATGAAAATGGACTTTCTTTTTGAGATTTGCTAGAGATTATAAAGAGTTATTAAATTATAGTTATTTCAAAAGATTAATTTTATGAGAGTGATGCTGTTCCTTTGAGCTTCATCTTAATCAAAGAGTCCTGAAATGATCAATGTGTAAAGCAGTTCTGCTATTTTGATTTTTAAATATTATGCAGCACAACTATTGTTAACGTTGATAATATACGAAAATGTTTCTTTAGCACCAAATAGGCATGTTAGAATGATTTCTGAAGGATCATGTGACACTGAAGACCGGATAAATTACTTTTTAAAATATATTAAAATAGAAATTCTATTTTGAATTGTAATAATATTTCTTAATATTATCGTTTTACTGTATTTTTTAAATAATAAATGCAGCCTTTGTGAGCATAAGAGACTTCTTTCAAAAACATTAAAAATTCTAAAAGACCCTTAAAGTTTTGAACAGTTGTGCATATCAAATATTGACTGATTAATGACTATTATTTAAGTCAAAACAAAATAATTAAAAATATTATACATTTTAGGCATTTGATTGCATTTTATTTTGCAGTTTGGCTTGAACTCCGATATACTAACATTCACCCCTCTTTGTATTAGGCGAGGAGACATTTTCGTGTGCAGACAGATGTGAGAGCAGAAAAAGTCACCTGGCACTAAGAAACCATTCCTATTCAGTGTCCACCCCCGCATTTCAAGCACTGCATTACTCCATGTGTTGAGCTGCGTCATTTTGTGTGTTCAGTTACATTACTCTCTGTTCAGTGCTCCATGTCTGATCTTGTGGCTGCTTAATGTCAGTTTGAACTGGGACAGCAGCAGCATCATGGCAGACCCAAATACGGCTTCCCCCTTTTAGCACCTGGGACACACACACAGAGATCAGATCTTGGATCAGTGTCCTCTACTGTGGTCCCATATGTAGCTATTTCACTGAACACTGGCGAGCTGGCCTCATATCAGAGGAACATGGCCTCTTTCCGCACTGCAGACACTTGCTCGTCATTCACTGAACAGATTGTAGTTTTGCTAGCCTCAGGGCACCATATGCTTCTCTTTTTCTCCATTTCTCCATCTATCTTTCTGTGCTACAGACACTTACACAGCAAGCAGGAAATGGGGCCTGTGATGTGCTGATGCTCTGAAAGTCTTTTTACTTGAAGGGAGTATATTACTGCGTTTTGCAACAGCGCTGAATATTCCAATTTTAATATTTTTATTGATAATATAGTAGTCCACAGATATGGCCAGTGCCTATATCTGAGTTCTGGGTGTCGTCATATATAGAATATTTTGCTTTTTTTTTAACATTTCACTTATTTTGCATGTTTTTTTTTTTACAGACAGATTTTACTAACTAAATTATAAACAGAAATTGTTTGGAACTGGATTCTTACTAGTGCAAAACATACATAGCTAAAGATTTATAGTAAAGTTCAAATGCAACAGAATGATTTTGATGATGAGTCTGGGATGATTTCCATCTTTTTATTTTGGTGCTCGGTTTCCAAACATGTTTTCTAAATATTCTTGTTTCCCCGGCTGCCGACCTGTCTTCTATTGCATGACCAAATAGTGCATAGTGTGTAATGCAGTGATATGCTGGGCTGAGGTATTCTAGTGTGTAAAATGAGATATGAGACTAACTCTTTTAAGGTGAGAAAACTCTTGTGATACCTTTACATTTATTGCCAAGACTAAATAAAGACAGCACAGGCGAATGCTGCAAATTTCAAATAGATTTCACCACACTTGACAGTCCTCATGTTTAAATACAAATGAGCAATTATCTAATTAAATATGCGTTTATTTGCATTAAGTTTCCAGAATGGAAATCTGAACATTGAATGAAGCCAGGTTCAAAATTCTTTTTTCATTTTGTTGACGTTAAAGTTAAAGGTTTTTTAAATTCTCTCTCTCTTTTTTTTTGTTATAAAATGTTATGTAAATTAGGTGAATAACATATAAACAACCTCTATAAAAACCTTCACAATAAAGATAGAATTAAAACTTTAGAATTTGGTGTATGTAAGGAAAATGGTATTAAAGATATGCATTTTAGCAAAAAAAGTATAATAAAATAAACTCTTAAGTGTGTGTTTTGGATATTTTCTTTCTATCAGTCTGAAATAATAAATGCTATGGAAGTGCAACAATAGACCAATAGACTAGTCAAAGAAAAAACAAGCCTGTGGTGTCTTTTCCTAATAATTTAACTAACTTTGTAGCAGCTGGGCCCTTATTACATAACCAGCTGAACTCCAGAATCCAGTCTTATCTGTTTAACAGTGATTTCAGCTCTCAGTTAAGACAAATGCTTAAAATAAGATGTTTCTGTAACACTGCACCTGCTGAGTTCTTATCATAGGACTAGTATGTCTGTATTTTAGTGCTTTAGTGTGCAATGCGCTGGCCTGTAGTGTGTGAGGCTGTCATGTGGTCCTAGTATGTAACGTTCTAGAGCGTAATGCTGTAGTGTATATGGCTGTGATGTAGTATGTAGGCCATAGAATAAAATTTGGAGCACTGTGTTTCATTCCTTGTTCTCTCATTTTTGTTCCTCGTTTGAGAACAGACCACAAATGAAAGTGGAGGTCTCTTGGCGGATGGTTGTCATAGAAATGTGAGAACATTTATAATGGGATATTTTTCCCACTCTAAAGCAACATCCTTTCCCTATGCCTGACGCACACACATACGCACGTTCACTCCTCTTCCTATTTTCTCACCCACTCTTTAAATGACAGATTTAATGACTAACCTCTCACAAATTATGTCACTTCCTCGCTCAACTCAACTTTCTAGCATAAACACATTTCATGTACATCACTGATTCCCTGCTGCAACAGATTCAACAAAATGTTAAACTGTGTTAAACAAAGTGTTAAGAGTACAGAAAAGTGTATTATACCTGTAGAAAAGACAACAAATTATTAAATGTAATTTTAATAAAATATTGGATCTCTACTTAAGGTTTTAAATCTAATAAAGCACTATTTACCAAAAGTAGCAGTAAAGACTTTTGCATTGTTACAAACAAGTCCAATAAATGGTAAAAGTAAAAAAATATATATTTTTACTTTATTATAAAATCCTGAAAAAAGTATCATGGTTTCCACAAAAATATTAAGTGGAACTACTGTTTTTAAAATTAAAAATAATAAGAAATGTTTTTTGAGCACCAAATCGGCATATCAGAATTATTTCTGAAGAATCATGTGACACTGAAAGCTGGAGTATAATTGCTGCTGAAAATGCAGATTTGCCGTCACAGGAATAAATTACACTTTAAAATATATTAAGTTGTTTTAAATAACCTCAAACTTTTTAATAGTGGTGTATTGTACTAAAACAAAAGTACATTTATTAATTATTAATAATAACAATGATAATTATTATTTATTATTATTATTTTGTTTGTTTGTTTTTTTACAGAAAGTTTACTCACAAAATGAATTAGAAAATATTTCAAACAGAAACAGGAATTGTTTATTTTCCAAATATCAGTGCTGTTGTTAGAATTATGGAACTGGTTTATCCAAAAAGTTTTAGAAAGTTCCACAGACTCCACACATAACCTAAACCCATGCATTACTAAAGCTTCAGCAAAATTAGGTTAGTAAAGTTCAATTGCTCTTTATACATAGTTCCTATATCTTCTCACATCTCTTTTTCTCCTCCTGTCTTTGTGTTTCCAGGGACAGCTCTCTCAAGCACTGAATGTTCTGTCTGATCGGGCCACAGAGGCCAAAGAGTTCCTGGTGCAGCTCAGAAATATGGTCCAACACATACAGGTACAGCCGTGACACACACTGCATTCATACACGCACCTGTGCAGTGCTGTATCAGCTTTAATGATCTATTTCTTTCCTCACCTTGTGTTTCAGGAGAATGGAGTTGAATTCGAGGCATGTTTGGTTGCCCAGTGTGATGCTCTGATTGAAGCTCTCAACCGCAGGAAAGCTCAGCTTCTCAGCAGAGTAACCAAAGAACATGAACACAAACTCTCAGTAAGCACAGCCACACAAAACATCCCCAACCCAGTGGAAGTTTGTCTTTAAGATAAATACAGTATGCCGGTTTTTTTATATAAATATGACAAGAAACTAGTCATATTCTCCCAGGATATTGTCTAACATTCACACCTCAGTTATTGAGCCTCATTCCTTTTTTTAGGAGCTCATTAATAAAAAAAACCCACAAAAGCAGAATGACAGCTCTCTACTCTTTTGGAGGTAAAGAAAAGGTTGGAAAAAAATGGATCTGGTGCTGATTATCCAAATCACACAAGTCAATTTAATTTCTTAATTAGAGGTTTAGCAACTGCCACCTTTTTAGTATGTGTTAATAGAAGTGATGAATGAATTAGATTAACACACTGTGGGTTTTTTTATTGCAGCTTTTGCGAGTTGCATTTTTCAGTAGCTTTGCAAGAACAGAACTATATTAAAATTAATTGAAAGCAGATATAATTCAGTCAAAAATGTTATTTCGTAACATTAAGACAGTTTCTTCCGCGGAATGCAATAGAAGATATATTGAAGAATGTCTGTGAGTAAACAAAGTCAATAGGGATAAAATGTTTTGTTATCAAAATGTCAAAAATATCTTCATTTGTGTTCCACAAATGTCTTAAAGATAGACTATGGAATAGCTTCAGGGTAAATGATGAAAGAATAAAGTTCAGTGTTTAGTTTGTTAGCTAATATTCATGGAAATCTCCACATATTTCTGTATTAGGGCAGCAGATGACTGGGCACTGAGGATGTTTTTTATTTTCCCATTAAAAATTCATTAAATCTCTTTTCTGCCAAAGTTGGATTCAGAATAGTTTCATGCTTTAGGCAGCGAGGCTAATCAGCAGCCATTGTTGGTGTGTCAAAACAGACTGTTTGTAGCCCAAGCTTCTATGAAAATGTTTTCTATCATGTGGGGAACACAGCTTAATAGTTAAAAATCTGGGCTATTAACACAGAGATATTAGGTTTAACCTCGAGTCATTGTGTCCTTGAATAAGACTCTGAATCCCAGGCTGCATCTATAGTTAGTTTGCTGCAATTCTCTTTAGTTGAAATGCAGCTATGAGATGGCAAGTAAAGAAATGTAAAATCAGTGTGCTTTTAAACAATCTTGAGAACTCAAATAACATGTCTAGATTAAAATGTATTCAAATGTAAAAGTTCTGTTGTTTTTACTGCTTACCATTTCTTTTAAGCTCACCCAAAAATTAAAATAGCTAAACATGCACCCTTATGCTAAACAAGATATAGCTGAGTTTTTTCTTCATTGGATCAGATTTGGATACATTTAGTTTCACATCACCATATGGATCCTCTGTAGTGAATCTCTAGTTCTGTCAGGACCGTTTTTGACAAAGATGATTGACAGTTAGCACACAGTTTAGATAGGCGGTATGGTTCTGTTCTGGGCAAGAACTCCCTGTGCATCCATCCAGCCTAGCATGGATGAGAGCAGGGAGAGCTGCGATAACCCCAGAGGTTAAACAGTATATATACACACTTTAAAATGAGTGTGATTCAAAGGAGATTTAGAAGGCTGGATCCTGACTGACAGAGGAGGAGTTGGGGATGGAGGAGGGTAATTAGCTATTGAGCAATGTGAAAACTGCTGATAATACTGAGGGACCTTATATGGATGCTTAGATAGGTGTCGTATTCCTATAGGTAGATAGGGATCAAATGAGAGTTTGAGCTTGACTAATGTGACCTGCCAGAACTAATTCTACGCTTGATACTATACATTAGCACTGTGTGTTTGTCAGATACAAATCCATCATTAATGTGTTTTAAATTAAAACTGTTGCTTTTGGCCAAAATATATAATAATCCTCTAATGCTTCCTCTGTTATAGGTTTTAGTTTAATTGTGGTCTACTTTTCGCAGTAAGTCAGTTAGTGGTACTGTTACTTTTGGCATATATAAATGTTTCTTACATTGAAAGATGACATGTATATTTGTCTACGAGTTATGAAAGGAAATATAATACTCTTAAAAATGTCCTGGTCTCCCCTGTTGTTAGTAGTATGTGAGATTTTTTTTTTTTTTGCTGGCATCTTATATCTGCCTATTCTTCTTTCTTGTCTCCATGGTGCCACAGGCCTGTTCCCATGGTTACAAAGATGTTGGGGTTCTAGTTTTGACCAGAGGCTCTGCGAAATGAGACTGCATTTCTTCAGTTTTGTCTCGCTGTGTTTCGTACTGTTTGGATTTGAACTGCTCTCATGTGGAGTGCTTTATGTTTGAATCATTTAATGTGGTTAGATGCTCTTGGAGGACGTGTGTGTGTGTGTGTATTAGTGTGTACTTGTGCGTCACGTAAAACAGATGTAGCTGCTAGGTTTAAGTAGAAGTATAAGCACACACTGACACATGCATTCATCCATTGAAGTATGCAGTCATGAAGTGCAAATGGATTTTAAAATGTTTTTTGTAAAAGGTCAGTGATGTGTTTTGTGCTCTGAGAGGATGCAGACTATTGGTCCTGCTGTTGCCTAGCAACCCAGTCACAGCGCAGTTATCGTGAATTCATTCTCTTTCTCTTTCTTTCTGCCTCTTTATCTCCTTTTTGTCTCAGGTGGTTCGTGATCAGATATCCCACTGCACGGTGAAGTTGAGGCAGACCACAGGACTAATGGAATACTGTCTGGAAGTTATCAAAGAAAACGATCCCAGCGGCTTCCTGCAGGTCCTTGACCCTTTTAATACCGCACTAATGAACCTCATTTGCTGACATGGGCTGGAAAGTTAGGATATTTGTACACTAGAGAAAGATCAAACTTTTAATGGATGCAAATGCATGAGATCAGTTTTAAGAGATCAGTACCAAGATCCAAATCAGTCTGATGTAAAACAAATTGGATTTCAAAAGACTGGACCGCTTCTCTGAAATTCTCATCAGTCCTTCATCAGAGTGTTTTTCTCAACCTTTACTCTGCTCTAAAATATTGCATTGGTTAGATATTAGGGGTGAAACTAATTTGTACCATTTTTTTTTGTATTGGCCAGTTTGTGCATACTCATTTAATCTTTTTTTTTTAATTTGTAAAAACACTAGTAATTTAAAAATTCTACTTTTTTCTAATGCTGAACTTAACTTGTAACATTTTAAAAGCATTTTTATTTATATACAGTGTTTTATTTGACAAACAAGCAATTGGAAAAAATTATGAAATAATAATATGATAAATAATCCACTGTTGTAAAAAGTAAATGACGAATGAATTATTATTAAAATAATAATCTTTTTTTAATATATATATATATATGCAAAATAGTGTTTTAAGTTCAGAAATAAACAATTATACATAAATAATATGATAAATAAATGATAAAATTATTATTACAATAATAGTCATCAGCCACTATTTCATACTTTATATAGTTATTAAAATTAAATGATAAAATTATTATTACAATAATAGTCATCAGCCACTATTTCATACTTTATATAGTTATTAAAATTAAATGATAAAATTATTATTAAAATAATAGTCATCAGCCATTATTTTACACTCTACAGTTATAAAAATGTAATTTTATTATATAGTTTGGTAGTTTTTTAGTAGTATTTTGAAAGTAATTGTTGGCCAGAACTTTCATATCTATACTAGGTGATATTATATTGGTCTTTGTGAGTGTTGTGCAAAACAATTTTTAAGCCAATGTGACATCATTGGTTCGTTGAGGACCATAGTGAAGACTTTTATATAGTCCACTAAAATTAAAAAAGACTGGTACCTGATAAACAAATGAAAAACTGCCTAGAAATGACTTATAGATGAGTGGAAAGGTCATTTAAAATGTATTCATTAAAAAGTGTGTGATCCTATAAAACGTTTCCTCAAATACAAGCACTCTTGCTTAATGACTCTTTGCCTTCCAAAACTTTTCTGATCACAAAATGTTTCTTGCTCCAAGGAATCTTATTAAATTAACAGAAGGTCATACATTTACATAATGGCAACACTTCATTACTTTGACTTAATGCCATGTAATATATTCCGAATCACAGTCTGTGTGTGTGTGTGTGTGTGTAGATCTCAGATGCTCTGATCAGACGGGTCCATATGACAGAGAATCAGTGGGGGAAGGGCTCTCTGACCCCTCGCATGAGCAGTGACTTTGACCTGACGCTGGACAGTGGTCCCCTGCTGCAGACCATACACCAGCTAGACTTCGTCCAGATGAAGGGTGAGTCTGTGTGTGTGTGTGTCATTTTTTTGTATGGTTTTGCTTAATGACACAGTAAGACAGAACACCGGACCCAAAAATAACCCTGTCCGTCTTTGTTTGTGGCTTTATGTGTGTGTTTAGTTCCAGCTGCTCCTATTCTTCAGTTAGAGGAGTGCTGTACTCAAACCAACAGTGCGACTCTGTCATGGAAACAGCCACCTCTCTCTACTATTGCTGTGGACGGCTATATTTTAGAACTGGATGATGGGAGTGGAGGCCAGTTCAGAGTGAGTGTCACATAAACTGTGAACCCTTTTTGTGCTATTGCATTCTCATTTATAATATAGGCATTACTGATTTTTTTTTAATGTTAAAAAAGCATGAAAAGTCTCATGCTCACCAAGACTGAATTTCTTTGATCAAAAATTTTAAATATTATTACAATTTAAAATAAATGTTTCCTGTTTTAATATACTTTAAAAAATAATTTAAATTTTCATTCTCGAAGCAGACAACACTGCGTGATGATTCCGCTCAGCTGAGTCAATGAGGTTTTGCTCCAAAGGAAGAAAAATTTGAGTAAAACATTGTTCATGCGTATACGCATAGCAGTACACACACATCCAGTGTCAGTATGCATTATTAATAAAGTAATATTGTGGAGCATGGATGTGTCATTTGGCTGTGAGCAGTGAGAATGAGTGATGCTCAGTAAGTGAGTTACGAGGGACACGCATGTATTTCCATTAAATCAAGTCAAGTTCACAAACATGGTGTCTCATCTCACATTTGCCGCGAAATGCCTGAGTATAAAGATGATTCATGCCTTTCGCTGCAGAAGTCTATTTATATATTAGAGGACCACTGCACTCACAAACACACACTTATAGGATCACACATGCATGCACACACACACTGTCACTCACTGTTTACTCTTGTCATCACCAAGTTTGTGATTTTACATACACTAGCATATAAAAGGTTTTACAAGAGGTTTCTTATGCTCATCAAGGCTGCATTTATTTGATTAAAAATGCAGAAACTGTAATATTGTTAAATAGTATTACAACCTCAAAGAACTCCTTTTTATTTAAATTTCTTTAAATTGTAATTTATTTATCATCTAGAAAATCCAAAACTCTATTTATAGAATAATTTATTGTTCCATTTATTTTGGACTACCTGTCTGTATAGGTCTATCTTATCAGTTATTATTTTTATTACTTTTTACATCTCCAGATATTGTACTTTACAGCTCATTTCATAACTTTTTTCCTTTAAAAAACATACAATGTATAATTTATAACTTATTTCATGAGTTATCACAAAATGAATCCCCTGAGATTAATCTAAGGCACTTATACCATATATAGCCACACACACTCACATGTACACATTACCATTGAAATACACTCTCAGACACACACATTGTAACCTACACACACACACACACGTACTCAACTATCCTCTAAACAGGCCAAGCTCTTATTTTAGAAAGCCAGGTTCATGTGTTCTCATATTTGCTCCATTTTCCGCTTGATTTTTAGCAGCAGTATCACATTGTGTTTTTCCCAAGATATTCATCAGCATATAGAAAATTTGCATACTAGGCAAAGTGTCTACTACATACTGCAGAAATACACATAGCATACTACATAACACTATTTCTGCATACAATTTGTCCACATTTTTATGTAAATAAGTGCATTTTGAAAAGTAGTGTGAATTTGATTTAGCACACTGCTTTTACTACAGTATTAGTAGAATGGTAGTACTTTATTCTGATTCTAGCCATAGACTTATTTGTTTATCATGATGCCATTTACAACAGAAACATGTATACAGTTTTATGTATTCTGTTTAAAAATATAGTATTCAGTATATATTTAGCCGTATACAGTAAGCAGTATCCTAAGTATCCATTGTGAACATAGGTTGTTAACCATGTGTGCTTACTAACTGAAGTGTGTATTTTGCAGGAAGTGTATGTTGGTACAGAGATGATCTGCACAGTGGATGGTCTGCACTTCAACAGCACTTATAAATCTCGTGTTAAAGCGTTTAACTCCAGTGGAGTCGGCCAGTACAGCAAAACGCTTGTCATGCAGACATCAGAGAGTAAGAGATGTTACCTCGCTGTAGCACACACACACACACACACTTCTGAATGCTGTCACTCTTAATGCACAGGGAAGCTTGAGCATGTCAGTGCAAAATAATACAGCAGATTTTTATTAGTAATGTCAATATAGTGTGCAGTTTCCACAAGTAGGATGTACTTTGGTGTCTTTGGGACACAGATGGAGGTTTGGTTCCTTACCACTGTCGCCTCTGGCTTGCTTAGTTGGGGATACTTAATTTCTAGCAATTATCGTCGATTTAATTACAAATATCCGATTCAAAATGAGCTAATCTAGACAGCTGTTAGCTGAAAATTGAGTGTTTAATCTCACCAGTATACATTACTGGCACTCTGTTCTCCAATTCTTTTCAGTGCTTTGACACAATCTGTATTGTTAAAAGCGCTATATAAATAAAGGTGACTTGACTTGACTTTTTAAGGAATTAAAACTAAACTAGTTTCTAACATAAAATTTAATTAGTAGGTAGCATAAATGTATCACTCTTAAACATTTTACAAAACTCATTTAACTTTTCAGATTTACTGTATATATCCGTATATATTGTATACTTGTTTTTTTTCTTTAGATTGTGTTGATGTGTATATATATATATATATTTTTAATGTTTGTGTTAAAAGGTGAATATCAAAAATTATACACCAGGTTTTTGAGATACCTTTTTTAATATAACTGTAAATTATTGCTGTATTGCAAGATTTTATTTGGACCTTTTTTACATATAAATATCATCAGCTGCATATATAACATTTCTGATTTCTAAATATTCAGTTTAAAATTGAAATGAAGCTCCATATTCTCCTGTATCACATTATATGAGCCACAAAAGCCTGATGTGTCAAATAAGATACTTAATTTTTTTTTTTTTTACATTTATATTATGAAATTATATTTTTATTATATTCTTAAATTTCAAAAATGTGATTTTTCTGACTTTTCTAATGTGTCAGACTTTACAGCTTAAGGCAAATTACACACATTGTTACAAAATCATAGTTTAAAATAAATAGAAAATCAATAATAATAAATAAATTTGGGCATTTACCTTTGATCATTTAATGTAACAAAATAAAAAAAATCAGGCTCTTTTTTGTACCGTATTCATGGAAAGTGCCAGTGACGTCACACTGAAAGTGTGCTGTGGAGGTCTTTAACACCATTGTATGTCTAATTGTATGTTACTAATATAAGTGAGTATGATTGTGCTGTTAACTGTACTAACGCTCTATAGTATTTATCACTTGTAAGCGCTGAATAAGTCCAGCTTCCCTGATCTGCTGCTTTCCTTCCTCTCTTTCAGTACCCAATTCTGTTACTTTCTTTTTTTTTTCTCCTTCCACCCCTCTGCATTTTCTGTCCTCTGCATTTCTTTCCCTTTTCCACTTTTCTTTATCTCTTCAACCTTCTCTCGCTCTTTTCCCCTCTTTCTCTTGATTTCAGTGAGTCTGCCCTCATATGGTAGTAAAACTCTGGCAGCAGGTATGAATGCCTGAACATCATCATTTTATGTTAACCTCATATACCCTTTCTTGTCTGCTTGTATATGTTTGTGGGTGTGTGTGTGTGTGTATGAGAGTGAGAGATTGAGTGTGTGTTCGCAAGCTTGATTTGCAGTGTCTCTGTGTTCTTAAACTCATCTGGACTTTAATTCTTACTGTAAATCAAAGCTCAAGCAGTCTTCATGACCGTATGTGTGTGTATGTGTGTGTTGTTTCTGCAGTTGCCTGGTTCACCTTTGACTCTGCGTCGGCCCACCCTGACATCATCTTGTCCAACGACAACCTCACGGTGACGTGTAACAGTTACGATGACCGCGTCGTGATGGGCAACACAGGCTTCTCTCGTGGCGTGCACTACTGGGAGATGACCATCGATCGCTATGACAACCACCCTGACCCTGCGTTTGGAATCGCCCGGGTTGATGTCCTAAAGGACGTGATGCTGGGGAAGGACGATAAAGCTTGGGCCATGTATGTGGACAACAACCGCTCCTGGTTCATGCATAACAACTCACACACCAACCGGTATGAATACATTTGTCTCTGTGTGCATGTTTGTTTTGCAACTTCTCGATTAAATGATTATCATGAGAATTTTACATCATGATATTACTTATTCAAAAGCACTGCCAAATCAAAATTTTGTGAACAATGAGTGTATGATTCAGCTCATACACTGAAAAACAATTTCTATAGAAACAATTTTCACTCAGAAACTGCTAATACATTTCACAGTTACAAAGAAACAGCAAATAACATGTAATTATAATAAAAATTATAATAATATAATAATAGTATTTTATAATAAATCATTTTCCAATAGTCTTTTATTTACAACTTCAATGAAATAAAAATTACAGTGTAGATACAGATTGATTTTTCAAAAATGCATTATATTATATTATATATTGTATATTACAAAATATTTACTACATAGCCTATAGCTATGTATATTATATTATATTAAATTCTATATTGCATTTTACTAAATATTTACTACAGAGCCTATCACTCTCTGTATAATATATTATATCGCAATGTAAAATTATTGAAATAAATTCTTGGATAAAAAGCCTAATAAAGCACCTTATAACAAATGTTCGCTGTTGGTTACAAAGTGAATGTTATTCATTTCTTAGATGAAGCAATGAATGAAGCTAATTTTAATCATTAAATGTATATCAGTCCTTAGTCATATAATGACTCATAAACTACGTTTAAAATATATATTTGTGAAATTTCAACCAAAATTTATTGGCAATATTCTGACAAGATGTGAACATAGAAGAATCCAGCAAACATGATTTTCTGTCAAAACACAGAATACACCCAACTGACATTTCAAAAGTAGAGCATTTCTCTGGAGATTGCAAATACAACTCTGTTGTTACAGTCATAAATCACACCATCAGCTGGCAATATAGAAATGACACCTTCACCCACATAGTCACAGTGAACAATATGCTTTATTGTTTTCATTCTTTTTGTCTTTCATACTCTCCCACCTTCCATATCTTATTCACCTGTGCGTAGATGGTGTGGCAGAATTGCTATCGAATCTGAACATTATTTCTAAGGTGCCATGGGTGTGGATTAAAATATGTCCATACTATTTAAGGGAGATCACTCAAATATGTGTCCTGAGAAATCACACCTTTCTGAGTGACAGCCCTTAAGCTCTGTTAACATATGAGAAACGCTCTCTGCTTGTTAATTAATGTGCATGTTCATGTTTGCTGACATATGGTTTAGGGGACAGTGTATACACACGATGGAAAGATTGGGCTGGTAGTTCATTTGTGGCGGAAATTAGCTAAACTACAGTGCGTACAAGTAAATGAAATTGTGATGCATTACTGCCACCTGCTGCTGGTTTATATTATTCACATGCAAAGCAAAGGTCAAGGCTAACAGCAGGCCAACAGGCTACAGGAAATACTCACACAACACACAAATGTTAAATAAAAAAAAAAGATAATTATTGTATTTTATATATGTTTACTGAATCAAACATGAGTGTATATTATAGGTCTTGCACTCTATTTGGTCACTGCATCATCTTTCATTTTTTCTCTCTTTCTTTTCTCCCTCTCTCAGTACGGATGGAGGAATAAGTAAAGGAGCGACTGTGGGTGTGCTGCTGGATTTCTCTCGCGGGATTCTGTTGTTTTTGTTAAATGATGAGCAACAGGGACCCGTTGCCTTCAACACGCTGGAGGGCATATACTACCCGGCCATCAGCCTCAACCGCAACGTTCAGGTATAACATTCATTTCATTAATTCACTGCAAGCATTTTAGTACACTTTAGCATACGTTTCGCTTTCAAAAAGATATATATAAAGTATATATGAAGTGTTTATTTGCAAAAACGGTTCACGGTTAATGGTTTATTGTGTGTTAGTTATTTTTTAACCTAGTCAAAATAACCCCAGTGCATTTTGATTGAGATTAATTGAAATGCACAATGAAAAGCAGGATTTCTGAGAATTGTTAAAAACGTTTTCATATACTAATATAGCAGTCAACATTTGAAGTGGATCAAAACCTTTCATCAAAGTTGCCCTAAACCCAAAACAATACCTGCTCTTGTCTTAGGACCACTTTGATCAACTTATTTGATCCGCTTTAAACTGCTGCATGCTAACTTTAACCAAAAGGCTTTCATGAGCAATGTTTTGTGTGTGTTTCTTTTCATAGGTGACTCTTCATTCTGGGCTGCCTATTCCTGATTTTTATACACCTGGGGAATCTGATGCTGCAGGATCAGTCTGCTGAAGAGTCATTACATTACACTTATATACATACGTATACACACGCACAGACAAGTGCACATGGATTCAGCTGTGAGTACTTGAGGGGGGAATTGCTGCTGACAGTCATTAATACATTTTAACAAGGTCTGTGAGTTCTGAAACGTAAACGGATCTGATATATGTGAGGGTTAGGGTTAACTCAACCCTAACTTAACCCTTATCTTAACTCTGACCCTGATGTATGTGAGGTAAATTGATATTGAAATGAATCATTTTCTTCTCTCTTTCTTACACTTTTTCTAGATATGATTATTATTATTGATGTTGTCATTGTTGTTTTTATGGAAAAGGTGCTCATGGATGTGAACTCCCAGATTACTGGATATTAACAGATGTCTGTCTGTTGTTTCATGATAAAATCCTCTGTGTGAAGTTAAGCTTAGACATAAGATACTGATGTGTTAGACCTTAGAGGATGCATTTTACATTACATAGAAATGTTCTGTTGCATATTTTAACTGCTGATGGGGACAGGAACTACAGTAAAATATCTAATATTTCAACCTTCTCCTCATGCATATTGCGCCTTAGTTAATGTTATATATCCTAAACCTTATCTTGAAACTCAAACCCTGACCCAAACTCGATATTTCCATCCTTCCACATTCACAGTGGATGAGCGAACTGGGACATATTAGACAATGCCAGTATGAGTTGAATGTGTGTCAGTGAGGAGGCTTTCTGTTTGTTGAACAGAATAGAAAACACTAATTGGGATGAATACATGCACACACACACACACACACACACAGGCATTTTCACAGCCTTGCGTAACGTATTATGGAGAGATGAGAATGAATAAAGTTTTTGTTTCGCTCTCTCTCTCTGTTTTATTTCTTCTTTGTTGCCTCAGATCCACACAAGCTAATGCAAATGCTAAACAAATAACTGGTGCTGCTTATGTTCAATGTGAGAAAATATTGCAATATTAAAGAATAGAGCTGCAAATCCAAAAGAGAGAACTTTAAACAAGACAGCATACATTGTAGCTGATTGAAGCATTGGCTATTAGTTTACCATAAAGGATGTACTTTTGCATTAAGAAAAATATTTAAAATCCCACTGGTGGGGTTCAAATATGGGGCAGGTGCTGTACTTTATCTGTTTGTTGAGCAGATCATTTTTGCTCAACAAACAATTGAATGTTTGGGTGCAGTGAGGGATAATTTCACCCATTGTAAATTGTATTTTTTCATAAATTAATCCCAATATAAGAAATGTATTATTATTAATATTATTATTACTATTGTGTCTGAATTGTTGTTATCTGTAAAGTTCTATGCTCAATAAACTGGATTAGGTGCAATATAAAAGTGTCTTCTGTCATTTCCCTTCCCAAATAGTTTGTGCAAATTTGAAATGGCAAATCCTTTTATTATTGTTTATGTTTTAAATCTTTGCAGTTATGTGGTTTATATAATTTGAATAAGAATTATTAAGAAGCAATAATAATTTAACTAGGCTATTACATCTTTCAAAAATGAGAGACAGAAGCCCTACAAAAATATCAAAATTATAAAATAAATAATAAAAACTCAAACAAAGTAATTGACTGTATGTTTACCATTGTTAAAAAAGTTCAGTAAGTCCAATGAGAGAGAGAGAGACTTTCTGCTCCTCCCTCGGTGCCTCCTATAAAAAGATGGGGCTCGTGTCCCCCGGTGCTCGGTGTAACCGGTAATCTTCAGGATGGCGACTCCTCTAACGGACCAGGAGAAGCGAAAGCAGATCAGCATCAGAGGGATCGTCGGTGTGGAGAATGTGGCAGAGCTGAAGAAAGGCTTCAACAGGCACCTGCACTTCACGCTGGTCAAAGACAGGAACGTCGCGACGCCGCGCGATTATTATTTCGCGCTCGCGCACACGGTGCGTGATCACCTGGTGGGCCGCTGGATCCGAACACAGCAGTTCTACTATGAGGCCGACCCCAAGGTGAGTTCGGGAAAAAGAAATCAAGAAATTATCAAAATAAAGATATTTTCACGGTAGCATATTAGTAATGATTTTTATTGATAATTAGCTTGATCACTTTTAATTATTATGGGATTAATGGGATGTAGTGAAGCCGTCGATGAGGTTAATTAAGTCAGATGCTTACATTTTTTTTGTGATTGTTTATTTATTGTAGAACAAAGCCAGCTTACCTAGCTAGCAACAACTATATACAAGCATTAAAAGAAAATACATGAGAAATTCAATAAATAACAATAAATGGGAAACAAAACAAAAAAAATTGGGGGGGTGACAACCTTCATACGGTTAGGATATATTACTGTTTGGCTTACAGTACAGTTTAGTCTATCTAGTTATTATAAAAGAAACTTTCTCAATGAACTAGATGCTTACATTTTTTAAACATAATGCATTACAAGTAAGTTTTATGCATTAAAATAATGTATGTGGCTCAGTTGTTTGTGGTTATTACCAGTATTCAGACTATCATGGTAAACCTAGATATATGAAAGAATTAAAAATTTATTTAAAAAATAACATTTTAGGCAACTTATTGTGATTTCCGGTCCTGGAAAAGTTCTGGAAATTAATACATTCTTATATTAATAATTTATTTTAGTTTAGCATGGCTTAAGTAAGATCAATATAATTTTTTTTAGTGATGGAAAATAAATTGGCATAATTTACACCCAACATACACTCCAAGAACACTTTGATTTCTAAATAGTTTATATTTCTGTGTGATTTAGCGTGTGTATTACCTGTCACTGGAGTTCTATATGGGTAGGGCGCTCCAGAACACCATGATTAATCTGGGTCTGCAGAACGCCTGTGATGAGGCTATCTACCAGGTGAGAGAGGACTAAACACTTGTCCATCCATCTGTGCATCTGGCTTTCTTTAAATCTGTCTCTTTCCTTTTAGCTTGGGTTGGATATGGAGGATCTGGAAGAGATGGAAGAAGATGCCGGATTAGGGAACGGAGGGCTGGGAAGATTAGCAGGTCTCTCTTTCTCTCTCACACACATACACTATATTTACTGTATTAGTATATATTAGCAATATTTACTGTGTGTACACAATCCACAGCTTGTTTTCTCGACTCTATGGCAACTCTGGGTCTGGCTGCTTATGGATATGGGATCCGATATGAGTATGGAATCTTCAACCAGAAAATTAAAGATGGCTGGCAGGTGAATTCTAAAAGATTTCCTTAATTTATTAATTTAAAAAGTTCTCATATGCAAACTTCTAATGTCATAATACAGTTAATGATAGTAGTTCTGACTCATATATATTGCATTTTACAAAATTCTGGGTTCTTTGCAGTTTGCGATCCTTTGCGAGGACAGTGTCTGCATAAAAATCAATGTAAATGGGCCAGGAGTCCACTGCGTTTGTGGTCACTGGCCTGGTGCATGTGAGCTTGTCACAAAGCTGATAATACTGCACCAATAGGGATCTCGAGCCAGCAGTAGTAGGTTGATAAGAAACAGCGGCTCGATTTATTTGCAAAAGTGATAATGGTGTGTTTGTGCCGTGAAAATGCTTATTTTTAAAAATACACACACTTGAACTTTAACCTGCCCTAGATTTGAGTCCTATGTCCTCCAGTGCAGGCCGGCACTGGTGTCCTCTTTCATCATCTCTGTACCATTGTCTGTTAGGTTGAGGAGGCGGATGATTGGCTGAGGTACGGTAACCCCTGGGAGAAAGCCCGTCCTGAGTTCATGCTGCCTGTGCATTTCTACGGCCGTGTGGAGGAAGAGGATGGGAAGGAGCCGAAATGGGTCGACACGCAGGTATCAAAACAGTTACATGAATGGATACACATTTAAAAGATAGCAGTACCCTGGCAAGGTTTGTAATGCATGTTAATGGTATAGGTGGTCCTTGCCATGCCGTATGACACGCCAATCCCTGGTTACATGAACAACACAGTAAACACTATGCGCTTGTGGTCTGCACGTGCACCCAACGACTTCAACCTGCGAGACTGTGAGTCATTCACACAACAGAGAATACCAGTTCATATTAACTGCATACAATTATCTGTGGTTTTATACAAGACAAACATTATAAAGTATCTTTGTACTAAAGGAAACTTAAAAAATGAATTGTACCCCATTTCCTGGTCTTATTGTGATCGATTCATCAGTGCTTAGTATTCAAAGAAAATGCATTTGTCTTCATTTTTCTTTATTTGTCTGTTTTCAGTTAAACCATTATTTATCAAATCAAAATGGAAACTAATTACTGTAAGGTTCAATATTAAATTGAACTATTTTAAATGACTCGGATAATATAATAACGAGTCAATTTAAGCAGTATTAGCAATTTGATGTGGATTTGATTTAATATAAAATGACTATTAAATCATATTTATTAAATTAAAGAAATATTTAGAGTAAAATATTTTTAGTTGCCCTGACAATTTCGTCAAGCACCTGAAATCATATGTAATAATGTGTGTAATAATTCAGTGACGGATGTTCTCTTTTCTTTTTACAGTTAATGTTGGTGATTACATTCAGGCTGTTTTGGACCGTAACTTGGCAGAAAACATTTCCCGTGTACTCTATCCAAATGACAATGTAAGTTTTAAATAGCTTTTATGCATTTAAACTGCATTGATCTGCATTAATTTTTGTATGCAGGAATTAGGTTTAGGTTATCCAATGTAAGTGCATCGAATAGCTAGTTAATCTCACTTCTGATTTTAGATGAGATTTTACCTCAAACACACTTATTTGTAGTTTTTTGACATGGCAATTTGTGGGTGTTGTAGTTCTTTGAAGGAAAAGAGCTGCGGTTGAAGCAGGAATATTTTGTCGTGGCAGCAACTTTACAAGATGTGATTCGGCGCTTTAAGACCTCAAAGAGGAACTGCTCTGGGCTGTTGTTATTCGATAGCTTCCCTGATAAGGTCTGTTTTCGCTATACACATTTACACTAAACATCTCCCCATTGACCCGAAACAAGCATTCCACACCGTAATTCTCCGGGCACTTACCGCCCACGATAGTCACTGCATCAGTGCTTTGCATTATGTTATAAACCTTTAAGTAATGTACTTGTGTGATTCTGCATGTGTGTTTGTCAGGTCGCCATCCAGCTGAATGATACTCACCCTGCTATGGCCATCCCTGAACTGATGAGGATATTTGTGGACATTGAGCAACTAGACTGGGACACAGTAAGATTTAAGAATAATTCATGATGTTTTAGTTTTATTGTTAGTTAACAACAACAACAACAGTAGTGAGGTTGGCATTTTGTTTAGTTTTGGTTTGTTTTGTATAGTCATCTTGGCAATATGATTACTGAAAATGAGTTCTTCTGTGTGAGTATCTAGGCCTGGAATATCACTAAACAAACGTTTGCCTACACCAACCACACGGTTCTGCCTGAAGCTCTGGAGCGCTGGCCAGTCGAACTGTTGGAGAAACTTTTACCCCGACACCTGCAGATCATATACAGGATCAACCAAATACATCTGGATGTGAGTACACTTACACCCAGACTCTGCATTTGAAAACTGCATTTACTTTGTTATTTTCTAGTTGAAGACAGCTCTAACGTTCCAAATAGAGGATTTGTCGGTTTAAATTTGTCCTCAGAGTGTAGCTAAATAAACCCAAATGCACACTTACACTGAGTGCAGACACAAATTTAATGGTTTTAATGTGCGTATGTGCGTGTGTGTCTTTGTAGCATATAGCATCTCTGTTTCCAGATGATATGGATCGAATCCGCAGGATGTCTCTGATCGAGGAGGAAGGGGGAAAGAGAGTAAACATGGCTCATCTCTGCATTGTGGGCTCACACAAAGTCAATGGAGTTGCAGAGATTCACTCCGACATCATCAAAAGAGACGTGTAGGCCTCTCTATCTCACATACATACAATCCCACAGGCAATTATTTTCTTAACTGAATTAAAATTTGATCATTTAGTTTTCAAGACTTCAGTGAGCTGGAACCAGAGAAATTTCAGAATAAAACAAACGGCATCACACCACGACGTTGGCTGCTCCTCTGCAACCCAGGACTGGCTGATCTGATTGCAGAGGTCCAACACGCGTTTTTCTCTCAATTTATAACACATTTTGCCAGTTGATGTTTTTTATGTGTTTCATTTGTGTTTGTGTGTAGGCTATCGGTGAAGAGTATGTGAAAGATCTGACTCAGCTGGAGAAGCTGAATGATCTTGTTGATGATGATGCTTTCATTCGAGATGTAGCCAAAGTCAAACAGGTTTCATATTAAATTTGTAGATCTTGCTAATATAGGAGTTCATTTCTTTTTTGCTCCTCTTTATATGTGACCCTGGAGCACAAAACGTAAGAAGCATGGGTATATTTGTATCAATAGTAACACATTTTATGTGTCAAAATGACCAAATTTTCTTTTTACTTAATATCAGTAGGATATTAAGTAAAGATCCATGATGTTCCATGAAGATATTCTGTAAATTTCCTACTGTAAATTTATCAAATCTTGATTTTTGATTATAAATACACATTGCTAAGGACTTAATTTAGACAACTTTAAAGGCGATTTTCTTAATATTTAAATTTTTTTGCATCCTCAGTTTTTAGATTTTAAAATAGGTATCGCAAACAAAATATTGTCTTTACCTTACAAAGATGTATAAATCTAAATTTCAAAAAATTTACCCCTATGACTGGTTTTGTGGTCCATGGTCGTTTTCTGTGGGCATTTCTGACTCAATTAGTGAAAAGATTTGTTCATTTTAATTCAAATTAAGTAAATTTAATTTAATTGAAGTAAATTCCAGTAAATTTTTGGCACGTGTATTTTTGTGTGTGTAGGATAACAAGCTGAAGTTTGCGCACTATTTAGAGGAGGTGTACAAGGTGGACATAAATCCCGCATCCATATTTGATGTCCATGTGAAAAGAATCCATGAATACAAACGACAGCTGCTCAACTGCCTCCATGTCATCACCATGTACAACCGTATGTACAGAAAACACACACACTCGCACATATCGATTAAGCTGTCATCTTTTATGTTTTGTTTTTTTTTTCAAAATACTTTTACCAATGCAGAGACCGCTTTAAGTAAACAATAAAATCACTGACTTATCTTTGACTTTCTTCTGTGCAACACAAAAAAAGATACTGAAGAATGTTCCACCTGTTTCACACACAGGCATCAAAAGGAGCCCCATTAAACCATTTGTACCACGGACTGTGATCATTGGTGGAAAGGTAAAATAAACAACCTTTTCAGAAACACACTCACATGCACTGATCTGCAGTATGCATGTTCAAAAGGTTTAGAGATGTTTTAATGTTTTGGAAGAAGTCTCTTATACTCACCAAGGCTGGATTTCTTTGATCCAGAATACTGTAAAAACAGTGATATTGTGAAATATGTTTACAGTTTTAGGATTTTCTGTTAAAATGTCATTTGTCTTTGTGATGACAGAGGTGCATTTTCAGCAGCCATTAGTACTCCAGTCTTCAGAGTGATATTATTCTTTAGAAATCATTCTAATATGCTGATTTGTTGCGTGTCTCATTATTATCAGTATTTTGTAATAAAAATATTACTAACCTCAACTTTGAATATAGTGTATGTTTTACTACATATGTTCATGCAGGCTGCTCCTGGATATCACATGGCAAAGATGATCATAAAGTTGATCACCTCTGTCGCTGATGTTGTGAATAATGATCCTGTGATTGGCCGTAAACTCAAGGTCATTTACCTGGAGAACTACAGAGTATCACTGGCAGAGAAAGGTAACATACACACTCACAGCTGATGTATAATATAATGTTTGCATGATGATGGATGAATGTATGATTATCTGTTTTATGTGCAGTGATTCCAGCCACAGACCTGTCAGAGCAGATCTCCACTGCAGGTACAGAAGCCTCCGGAACAGGAAACATGAAGTTCATGCTGAACGGGGCACTGACCATTGGCACTATGGATGGTGCCAATGTGGAGATGGCAGAAGAAGCTGGAGAAGAAAACCTCTTCATCTTTGGCATGAGGGTGGAAGATGTGGCTAAGATGGATAAAGAAGGGTAGGGATTGAGACTAAATACATGGAAATAGATGCTGAGTAAATGTTATGCTATCTTTGAAGACATTAACTATTCCTTTGTGTGTGTGTGTGTGTGTGTAGCTATGATGCATTACAATACTACGAGAGTCTTCCGGAGCTGAAACAAGCCATAAATCAAATCAAAAGTGGCTATTTTTCACCAAAAAAGCCTGAGATGTTCAGTGACATCATCAACATGCTGTTTCACCACGATCGGTAAAACACGCACACTTTCTTTCTCAAACTCATACCCTGCAAACTCTCTCATGCTCTTTAAAACTGTCCCCTAGGTTTAAAGTTTTCGCTGACTATGAGTCTTACGTCGAGTGTCAAGACAGAGTCAGCGCTCTGTATAAGGTGAACATTAACAAACAAAAACACATTTTGCCTAAAAACACATCAGCGATTCAGTTTATTTTTTATCATTCTCCTTCATCCTGCTTCATGAAGAATTAAAACCTTTGTTCAACCAGAGATTCAAATCATATCAAACTGGCCAGGTCACATGATGTTAGCAAACAAATCTTTATGAAAAATGGTTTTAACAGTTTTATAATGTAGGTTTGGTTCTGATGACTTTAATGTTATGTAATAAACATGCATGTATAATAAACTACAGACAGTGATAGTTTATTCTTCTAAATGGTCTAATTAGCCAAGTCCTAACTAAAAACACAAGTTAATAAATGAACACAAAATATTCATATTTGATAACTAGTAGAATATATTTAATTACACTTTCATAATAACATTTCTAATTGGTTTGTAAATTGTGTCTGTATGCTTGTTTGTAACAGTGAATCATTTAGAGAATTAATTCAGTTGATTCAGAGTTTCACAAAGCTTTGTTTCTCCCATCACTAGTTTTCATTTAATTTAATTCAATGACATTTAGTGACACATTATAATTACTCATTAACTTACTCAGTTTGTTCATTTCCAACTACAAGCTGTTTCGTCTGTGAAACACAGAAGTTATTAATTTAAGAATTGTATGATTTAAGAAGATGTGATACTTAGGAATGATTGCACAGTTCTTTTCTACATGCTTTAGCAACAGTTCAAAGTAAATATGGCTGTCAAGCTCCAAAAAATTACAAAGAGACCCTAAAAGTCCAATTAATATAACCCATGCTCTGTTTTGTACAGGATCAGAGAGAGTGGACTCGGGTGGTGATAAAGAACATTGCAGCATCTGGAAAGTTCTCCAGTGACCGTACCATTAAAGAGTATGCCACTGAGATCTGGGGTGTGGAGCCCACCGACCTGAAGATTCCTCCACCCAGCGAACCCCGGGAAGCTCTGGAGGAAACCGCTCGTGCCCTGCGCAAGAACTGAACACAACAACACAGAGTCATAGGATCACGAGAAGACTTGTTACAGTAATTAGAAACAATATACAGTAACTATGTAACTAGTAAGAATTCATTTTAAGTTTTAGCTTTCGATTTTTTTTCCGAAGGAGTGCCTTGTACACGCAAAAAATCTAAAATAAACCAATTTAATTCAACATGAGTTCAACACTGAGTCAGCTCATTCATAGTATTAGTCAATATAATGATTTTATGGAAAATGTATATAAAAAAACGTGAAAATTGTAAAAAAAAAAATAAAAAAATGAATGAGAGGCAGAGGACAAAGAGTTTCATGGCTCAACATATTGACATTCTTTCATTTTATAGTACAAAAGAAAATTAAATAGTTTTGCCAGAGAAAGAGATTCTATCACCAAAGTTGTGTGTTTAATTTGAAAGAAACACAACGCTAAACAAAACATTGCACCCAAAATACACTGGAAGTATCTAGCATTTAAATAAGTAAATAAATTCAAGAGTTTGTGGCCAGGAGATTTTTTTATTAGAAAGAAAATAATACTTTTATTCAGCAAGGAAAAATGCTACAGTAATTTATAATAAATACTATAGTGTTTTGAATTATACTATAGTAAAGAGCACTTAAATTAATTTGCTGTAGTAATTCTATAGCTGCTGTGATAATATAACAGCTATAGTAATATGAACCCAATACTGTAGGTTTTCTACAACTATAGGGTGTATATATAGTACACTAAAGTTTACTTTAGTAAAAACAAAGTATACTGCAGTATTTATTACAGTTTATCAGTTCACTATAGTTAATACTATATGCTGGAGCATTCATTAACAAAGTGTTGTAAATACTATAATATATAGGTACAGTATAATACACTTTACTATAGTATGGTTCAAAAACACTAGAATTTACTTTAACTTTCAATAGTATTCTTTTCATGTGGGAAAATTTGAGCAATTTAAATAATTCCTTGCTACGTTCCTACAAATAAATATATATATATTTTTAAAAACAGTTGCTTTAAACTGCCTATTCATGAGAATCCTTAAAAAGTGTCACACAAAAGTAAAAAGAGATACTAATAAAATTCAATCGGTTTCAGCTGTGAGAAGAGGAAATTGTATTTGGGCTTTACTGTCACAAAAGTAAATGTTATTTGTAATATATAAGAATATAAAACTTTTTTTTACTGTATTTTGATCAAATAAAAGCAGCTTTGGTGGTGTAATTTCTTTTTAGCTCAACAGGTGCGTAGTTCCATCGCTGTCCTGCTGGAGGCGCTGTTGCGCGCCGTGTTTCTGCTCGTCTCCTCCTCTTCCTCCTGCAGGGCCTTTCAAAATCTCCCCTGACCGCCCCATTATAACAGACAATGTAGCACACTGACCCGAGCGCTCAGCAGAAAGACAGCACATGCACAGATTTAGGTCCAAACACACACAGGACGGTTCAGTTTGAGGGCGAGCTCCGCATCAAACGAATGGACTTCTAGCAGAATAACGGAGACACAGCGCGCGCCTGTGAAACCGCCCGGTAAGTTACCTTCTGATGGGTTTAACTGTGACTTTATCACACACAAATCACAGTCATCTCCCTCATAGTAGATTGACGCATTCATTCGGCACTGAACTTTAATATAGTGTGCATACAGTTTGAGTTTGGCGATTAATTTGTGACTGCAATATTAAAGTTCAAAACTTTGTTTCTTTAACTACGAAGGACTTGTCTTTCACAGCAAAACGTATTAGATGAACGAAGTCTAAAGGAAGTGGCAGTGGGTGTGTGTTTTTGGTGTTTAGTGGTGTGTTTGTGTGTTTAATGTTGCTCTGTGTATGTGTTGCTAAGAGTCTGTGTTATGGACTGATGACCTCGATCATCTGAGATTGCAGAACTGGAACCATGTGAGACGAGGGAAGTAGTTTAGGTTTGTGGCACTGTTTCTATAATGACTTTAATTCTTTAAAAGTCATGCAAAACTAAGTGGAAACAGAGTTAGTACAGTGATGGAATGAGCCTGAATCACACCATCTGTTTATTTAAATGACTCTGAAGATCAGTCTGCTGTGTGTCTGTCATTGTCCTCTTTGTGTCTGTGTCTCTCTGCTGAACACTTGTGTGATGCTGAAATCTCTAGACTATGATTGCTGAGCAATTTTTATTGGATTGGTGAAATGCAGATATTTTTTCTGTTTATTGTAAGTGATTTAGTACAAAGAGATTTCTTAGATTTTTCTTATAGCCCTGTATGAGACCTGTTGCCATAATAAGATCCTGTAACAAAGCTTAAATGGGTGCTGCTTGATCATGGCAAACAATGCAGACTTTGACATAATATATCATTTGATATTGTGCATTAAAATTATTTTGGAAAATATAAATAAAATGTATTTTGGCAATGCATTTGTTGTATTGTGCTTACTTATGTATTTTTTGCATGGTAAACGGCTGCCGTGGTCATAGAAAACCAGCATATATTAGGTTAAAATTGTGATATTCAAATGTGGAAATATAATTTACAGTGATGCAATGTGGCTTGTGAATAATAAGGTTAAGCTCATTTTAATTAAATAGTCAAATATTTATTCCAGTTATGCTTTGTTCAAAAATATTTATTTGCAAACAAAATGAGCCAATCTCAATAACAAAATATTAAATTAATTATGAATAACAATTGTATTAGGCTAATTGAAAAGATGGGAAATACATGAATGTAATTGAATGTAATTGTAAATTATTAAATATTTGAGACTTTTAGGTTGTCTATTTAAAGGCAGGCAAGGGGCAACAGATGAAAATTAGCCATTGGGCTTATTTAAAGTATTTTACTGTTGATTAATGAGTCCCTGTTAAATGAAAGAAAGTACCAAAAAATTAAAATTAGTATTCAGATATCGTAAATGAATGGATAAGTCAAAGAAATATATTGGTTAAAATGTCTGGATACCCGTTTATAGCTACTTTTTGTATTTTTAAATTGCTCTGATTATTGATGTTATTTAATAGTAGTGGACTATCTACAGTAGTCAACATTTGAAGTGAATCTAAAAATGTTGATCAAAGTCGTCTTAAGACAAGAACTGGTATTGTTTTGGTTTTAGAACAACTTTGTTGAAAGGTTTTGATCCACTTCAAATGTTGACTGCTGTATAGTATATGGATGACCCTGCATATTTTTTATGGTCAGAAAAAAATTAATTTCACATAGTCACAATATCTGAGTGACTCTGAATCGGTTCTTCCTGAATAGAGAGACACCTGGCCACTCTCAGACGTCTATGTAAGGGGCCGGTGGTGTCATTGACAAGGAGCAGATGGACACCAAACCCCTCCCCTTTTGTGTGTGTGTGTGTGTGTGTGTGAGAGAGTGTGTGTGCATCGTCCACTGAAGAATAATAAATGAATGCACACACTTATATGCTTGTAAGGCTTTCAGAGGGGTCAGGGCTCCTTGGGACAAAAGACACCTGCAGCCGAGTGTGTTTGATTGTGTTCATCTCAGATGTTATAACTTGTGTGTCCTGACATTGGCCTCCCTCATCTGTGCTCTGCTCTGCATTTAGCCCACAGATCTCTTCTCTTCCTGAGCGGAGGGATTGTGTGAGTCAGAAATAGTGCTGTAGGTCTCTCCATTTTTGTGACTCTTGAATCTTATAGACTCTTAATAGCCATGAGCACAAATCCCAAGCTCAAGGATATGATTAAAGACTTAAAAGTCATAAAATATGTCTGTAATTAGATATCGGTTGTTGTTGGTTGTGTTTGGATTGTTTTACTCTATGTATGTCCATGGCTCCATGTCCATACTTTAACAGATATTATGAATGTCCCTAAAAATGCAAATTATTTTATTATGTTGTGGCTGATAATTGACTATTGATAAATGAAAGTTTATTAAAATTTACAAAAATACTTAAAGTAAAATCTGTTTTTGTTTGTTTTCTTTTTTTAATTCTGGAAGTAAAATTTGACATTGACATCATAATGTTCAGTATGTATAAAATTTTAGATTAGTTATTAAATTATAGTTAAATAGCTAGTGTCTTTTAATCAGTTGGTAATGTTTGTTAAATGACAGCAAATGTTGTCTAAATATAAAAATGTATTCATATAATGTCTATTTATTATAAAATCATCTATTGAAATAATATATAATAAATATCTAATAATCTAAATATAAAAACAGGAGAAATGGGCATGCATAATTGAACACGATACAATTTTCTGTAATATTGGCCAATATACTGTACTGTACAGATATGTTGTGCATCCATAATAAACATAATACTGTACACTTTATATATAAAAAAAATGGTACGTCACATTTAAAAAGAAAATAAGATATACTCCTTATCCAAATGAAATAGTAATGGAAATCCATTAGTCAAATGTGCTAATGTTGTTCTGCTGTTATGAAAGCTGTAGCCCTTTAATGGCTGACAGCCAATACTGCCTCCTTGGTAAAAGTGACCGGTGTGAGTGTGTCAAGCATTTGCACTCGAGCTCATTGCTGCTGTTGTGTTATCACTCACTGGTTATTGATGGCTCTTTCAGCATCCTTGTGTTTTGAACAGGGATATGTTGGAGTTATTGTGAGTGGAGTTGAACTGTCTGTAAATAAGCCATATGTCAGAGGATGGGATGTGTAACTGTCTGTGTCTCTGTAGGAAAGGCTGATGGATGGAGCGAGGGACCAGTATGAGGAACGATTGAAAGAGGTGTTTGAGAGTTTTGATGGCAGTGGTTTGGGCTCTCTGAGTCCTGAAGAACTGACCGATCTCTGCCGGGCTCTTCAGTTGGAGGAAAACACACTAAACACACTCTTACACACACTGCTGGAGGACCAGATTCATGCACGGGTGAGAGACCACATACTGTACATGCCTTATTTAGATTCTATTTCTTTAAGTGACTATTTCTATTTCTATTTTATTTTATTTTTGAGTGTGTGTATTCATTTTAATGCTAAGGCATTAAAAACTGTTAATGTTTAGGAGAATTTGAGTGTGGTTTAGAAACTTTATATTTAGTTTTTTGTACCTGTTAGAGCATCTAAAACTAGAAACTGTATGTTCTTGATAAACACTGATGAAAAGAGGAGTGATTAATTGCTATTGTTTTGATTTTTCAGGTTGATTTTGAACAGTTTAAGGATGCGCTGATCCTTGTGTTATCAAGCACAAACACAAATGATACAGAAGAATGTCTTGAAAGACCAGGTAACAACCTCATAAGATCTGGACTGGTAACCAAAAGGTTGTAGATTTAAACCGTGTGGTGAACCTCGCTTACTGGAACCAATATTGTTTATAAAGAGCAGTTTATATCCTCAGCTTTATAAATGTCTCATTAACTTTTATAGAAATTTATTTGGATATAATGTTGTTTAAATATTGATATTACTAATTTAAAACAATTAATATCTATACATACTGTTATACTGTCACATAAAAGCCACCAAAACGTGTAGAATTAAATATCTATGTATTAATAATTTATAAATATAGTTTATTTTTGTTTACATCTGTTTATTATTAGGTCTGCTTGACTTATGCCAGTATGACTGATCTATATAATAGAGTGTATATGTGTATACATACACACACACTATAATTGACATTGGACACATAGGTTTCAATGCAGGTTGTGATCAAACGGTTCTGGTCAGCATTTAGTATTCATGATGTAATCGAGAATGTATTAAAAACCAGCCAGCCTGAGCTGAGGGAGGATGTAAGGTTAAATCTGGATTAAGGAGGATTATTCTGAGAACAGTGAGAGTGTAAATGAAGTCTATTCTATCTTAAAACAAGCTCTTCTCTAATGATGACATCTCACAGTTAATGATGGTAGCCAGGGAATTGCTATGCGGTTGCTACAGGTGTTTGCCTAATTATAAGCAATAGAAATAGTGATGCTTGCCTTAGAAAACATTATTTCTTCATGAATCATTTGATTAACACTTGGGAGACAGCATTTATATGCACAGTGTATGTGTTACCCTGGGCGTCAATTAACAAAACTTAGCATTCATTGTTTATTCACTCGTCAATTTAATATTAATCACAGGTTTCTAAGGTGAATGATAAACAAATTCAGTTCGGTTCACAGAATTTGTTTCTGAAAAAGTCCTGCGCTCTTATCAAAATATGTAATATGTACTGGCTGGACTGTTGCTTATGTTATAATATAACTATAATATAATTCTTTTTAACTTTAATTTGTAGCATATCCTGAAAAAGGTACCATGGTTTTCTCAAATATATATTTGACCAAATAAATGAAGCCTTGGTGAGCAAAAATGTTGTTTTTAAAAATCCTACTGACTCCAAACTTTTTAACAGTAGCTTTTTTCTTGTTGTTGCAGGATGTTTTCTGTGCCTTCAATTATTTAAGTTATTTTATATACAGATATGTGGTCATTAAATATCTCTTGTGCAAATTCTGTGAAAAAGTGGCTAGTATTTCAAAAATGTTTAGCTCTTGTTAAATGTTTTTGTGGAGGAATGCAGTTATTTATCTCTCTCCTAGATTCCCCAGAAGTCCAGCCACGTTTTGTGAAAGGCAGTAAGCGCTATGGCCGCCGCTCTGCTCCGGAGTTCATTCACACACACACTGATTCACACACACAGGCTGAAGATGAGGAGGAGAAGGATGAAGATGCTCAAGAGAGCGATGACAGGACTGTACCCAGGAAACGTGAGGTAACAAACGCTTACATGAATAACAATGAAGTGTAAAGGTTAAGCCACATTCTTCTCATTTGGATTCATCCATATCTGAATACACAGATAAAGCTGAAGGTTAAGGTTGCAATTTTCCTTCAGAAACAATCCAAATTATTCAGCTGCAACTAGCTCCAAAACACACAGTCTGGGGGTTTGTGTGTGTGTCTGTGTCTTTGTCCTCTGCTCTGACAGCAGTTAATGAGACTCTCAGAAGAGACACCCCTCTTTAGAGCAAAATATCAAGCAATGACGTCTCATGTTGAAAAGATTTTTGTGAAATTCATGCTGGCTTGTGTTTGCGAGCTTTTATGTGTGACCCTGGCCACGCTTTCCAGCAGGTGCACTTTAATACACACTGCTGCACAAAGTCCGGTGTGTGAACACTCCTCCGGTTCTAAAACAGCAGATGTTTGAGGGGGGTGTTTGGAGAGGGCCTTTCTATTGATGAACAATGACCCTTCCCCACCCCCTGAATTCCAATGCACATATTCTCCATCTGCTCCCTGCACCCCCAGAAGTTCACTCTGTCCATATTTGATCACACATACG
>JAUMHE010000062.1:16253321-16265705 GCA_032359235.1 Enteromius mattozi | reverse complement strand
CTGTTCTTAATTGGCCAGCAAACTCGCCTGACCTTAACCCCACAGAAAATCTATGGGGTATTGTGAAGAGGAAGATGCGATATGCCAGACCCAAAAATGCAGAAGAGCTGAAGGCCACTATAAGAGAAACCTGGGCTCTCATAACATCTGAGCAGTGCCACAGACTGATCGACTCCATGCCACGCCGCATTGCTGCAGTAATTCAGGCAAAAGGAGTATTGAGTACTGTATCTGCTCATACTTTTCACATTCATACTTTTCAGTTGGCCAAGATTTCTAAAAATTCTTTCTTCGTATTGGTCTTAAGTAATATTCTAACTTTCTGAGATACTGAATTTGGGGTTTTCATTAGTTTTCAGTTATAATCATCAAAATTAAAAGAAACAAACACTTGAAATATATCAGTCTGTGTGAAATGAAAGTATACATTTATACAAGTTTCACTTCTTGAGTGGAATTAGTGAAATAAATCAACTTTTTGAAGATATTATAATTATATGACCAGCACCTGTATATATATTAATATTATAGGAGCCAGCAGCAACACAGTCTTTTAGCTTTAGTATTTGATCAATTAAAGACATTTTTGTTGACCACTATTGACTATTTCGTACAGCATTGTTGTAAATGGAACTTTTAAAACACATTTGCCACACTTCAGGACTGTTCATGCTATCAAGTGAACTGCAGAAACTAAAACTAAAAACATACACTAGATGCTATTATGTTATTAAGATGGTATTACGTTCATACTCTAAATAAGTGCTGTTGTTTTGAATTTGCAGTCTTAGATTAGTCTCCATAGGGATTCCTCACACTATGGAATAGTCATTCTAGAGACTAATTACTCTAGACATTGATCAGTCCCTTTATTTTGTAGATATTTTTGGCTCTAACGCTAAACATTGTGTTTGTTGTAATTGTCCTCGTGTGCTTTACAGTCTGCTGTGGGTTGGTAAAGGAAATAAGTTATGACATTAGAGAAATATTAAACTAGTTGCATAAATGTTTTGAAAAATATCCAAAAATTACTTGTTGAAAACAGCATTGAGCCACCCCCAGAACTCACGACTGCCCCCTGACGCCTGCTTATGTGCGGATAAAACCCTCCGCGCCGACCAGGTGAACAGTCTCATGTCTATAGATTGAAATAAAGAGAGAGAAGAGATATCAAAAGTATGAAAAAGCACTGTTCAATGACACTTTCTAATAGCAGATCGAGCACAATGACCCGTGTGCGATGATGGTCTTGTTGTCATTGAATATGGAGGACAACCTACAACTTATTAAACCTCTAAATGTCGTAAAGCTCCGAGAGAATCGTTCATACCATATACAGAACTGCTACAATCCTCCAAAACTGAACCTACAGCTTGGGTCGCTGCTGTACTGTATATGCCCGGAGTGTGTGTTATTTACATCCTCTGTCCTCCATGCGCGCTCGCTGATCTTTCACCCGTTACGTCACCGCGTTTCGCGCTCTCATTGGTCAGTGAGTGTACGTCGGGGGCGGGGCTACGAAGGACAGATTCAACGTCCTAAACACTAACACAGAGAAGATTCCTTCACTCGAGAATAAACCGTACAGGGTCGGCGACGCGCACTATGATTACACCGTTATAATAGGTCTGTTAGGAAAAGTGAAAACGTAATTTGTGGAATAATGATACGAACTTTCGGTACTGGATCTGTGTGCGCGCGCTTACTGACACAGGGATCAAAGTATGCAACGTGCAGAGCTGCACACCAAAGCGGGTGAGAATAACACCAGTTAATGAAACACCTGAACAGAGTACTTACTGTGAGACTAAGTGTTTTGACTGTCGCTCACACTATTAAAAGTACTTCAGATGTAGTATGAATTAGTATTGTTGTTATTGATACTGAAGTCAGACTGCATTCAATGACGTTATAGTTAAGGATGCACCGATATTAAAGTAAAAAAGTTACCAAAACGGATAATTTGCCACTATTAATTCACCCCCGTGTCGTTCCAAACCTGTATTACCCTCTTTTTTTTGTGTGGACATAAAAAAAAAGATATTTTGAAGAATGTTGGTAACTAATAGTCCATTGTATGGGGAAAAAACGCAGAGACATTTCTCAAAATGTTCTGGCTGTTCCATAGAAGATGGAAAGTCAAAAAGGTGGAAGCGGTTTTCTTTACAGTTACAGCCAATAATTGGTAAATGGCAGATATTTTTCTGTTTTTGTCTAAATAAAATAAAAATAAAACACTACGAATGAAAATCAGACATGTTAAATGTTACAAGTGAATTTAGGCATCATGGCATTATAATAAATAGTATGAAAAGTGTATATATATATATATATCATGCGGTTTTCAAAAAAAAAATACATTGAACAGTTATATAACATTATTTAATATTAACACAATTTATGTGTATGAATAGAAAAGAAGATCATGCAATATTGGATTACTAATATTATACTGTTATATTGTGTAGCTCATTTGATGTGGCTGTTATTGGTGGAGGGATTGTTGGACTGGCCTCCGCCAGAGAGCTGATACTCAGGCACCCAAACATCACCTTTACCCTGCTTGAGAAAGAAAAGGAGCTTTGTAAGTGTGTGTTTGTTCTAAATACTTAATATCTGCCATGATTTCGTATTCATTTTTTTTGTGTGTGTATCACCCACTGCAGCTCTCCATCAGACAGGTCATAACAGTGGTGTGATCCATTCTGGGATATACTACACACCAGGCTCTCTGAAGGCTCAGCTTTGTGTTCGCGGAGCCATGCTAACCTATCAGTACTGCCAGAAGAAAGGTGTGCCTTATAAGAAGTGTGGCAAGGTGAGAATGAGCATAGGCTCGCATAATACCACAGATATCAAAGAGATTGTCCCTGTAGTATCCAGTGTGTGTGTTTGTGTGTGTGACTTCAGCTTATCGTAGCAGTGGAGAGAGAGGAGATCCCCCGTCTGAAAGCTCTATATGAACGCGGTCAGGTGAACAATGTACAAGATCTCCGTCTGATTGACGCTAAGGCTATCCGAGAGAAAGAGCCGTACTGCAGGGTGAGTGACACGTGTTTGTGTGTTAATGAAAGATAGGGTTCATATTTTCCCATCCATTGGTTTGATCAATAACCAGCAGATTGCAAAAGTGCTGTTATAGGGCCTTTACCTGGTTCAGGTGACCTTAGGCATGCTGTTTCAAAGACTGAAATATTAACCTATTTATGACTATCATACCTCAGTGGTTACATTGGTTTATTTTGAAGATGGCCCTCACGTACACTACCGTTCAAAAGTTTGCTATTGGAAATATTGTTTTGTATCTTTTTGTAAGAATGATATCGAAGTGCAGCATTTGTAAAAAATTTAATATTGTGGAATATTTTTACAAATAAAAACAACAGTTTTAATTTTAATATATTTAAAAATTGTAATTTATTCCTGTGATGGCGAAGCTAAATTTTCATTACTCCAGTCTTCATGGTTACATGATCCTTCAGAAGTCATTCTAATATGATGATTTGGTGCTCAAGAAATATTTCTTATCAATATTGAAAACACTTGTAGCAATAAATAGAAAGTTCAAAAGAACAGCATTTATTTACTTTTTGTAACATAAGAAATGTCACTTCTGTTCAGTTTGCTGTATCCTTGCTTAATGTTTCCTTACTTAAGTTTTGTTGTTTTTAATACTTTATTTATTAGCATTTATAAGAAATTATACAAAAATTGCAACAAAAGAAACATTAAAATAACAAATAAAGTACATTGTAAAATCCCATTTAGACAGAGACTGGTCAGATGTCAAAAAATTTAAGTAATCACTGTTTGTTTTGTTTAAAGATCATATTTTTTTTAAATATATAATACTACAATAACAGACTAAAGTATACTTTTAGTATTTAGAATTTCTGTTTTTCCAATATGAATAAAAACAAATGATCACATTACAATTTATAATCAAATAAACAGAATTTCAGTTGTTTACCAGTGCGTCCTTCAAGCCCTGAAGTTGCATACTTCCAGCAAGTCAGATCTGCCGGTAACTGCTGCTTTCAGCCAAGCTGTGTCATTTTTGTGTAGAATATGGATCAAACAGTCAGAGAATGAACCTGTATACATGGTGTATGTACAAATATGGTGTGGTTTTTGGTTTATGCACAGGGCATCATGGCATTAGACTCTCCAAACACAGGGATAGTTGACTGGCGGATCGTAGCTTTGACCTACGGTAAGGACTTCCAGAAAGCAGGTGGCACTGTGATAACTGACTTTGAAGCATCTGACATTAAGGTGGCGGCAGAAAGCCCAGCTGGAAGTGCTGAAGGTGAGTCACATGACTTGCTCAATATCTCAGGCCTTTTTTTTCCCGTCAGTATTACTGTATTCATCCCATTATGTCTGTTTAGGGCTGAAATATCCCATCATCATCAAAAGCTCACAGGTAAGAAACTGATTTGTGTGAATGGGGTTTTTGTGATCTTTTGGGTTGGTGTCTTTCTTAGTATGTCTGTGTTTGTGTGCAGGGGATGGAGGTGAGGTGTCGGTTTGTGTTGACCTGTGGAGGCCTTTACTCTGATCGGCTGTCTGAGATATCTGGCTGTAGTTCAGAGCCCCGTATCGTTCCCTTCAGAGGAGATTACCTGGTGCTTAAGCCAGAGAAAAACTACCTGGTCAGGGGCAACATTTACCCTGTGAGTAGAAACACCACACACAAACACATAATACACAGATATATGAGAACATGTGTTTAAGGACTCTGTTTGCTGTGTGCTGAGGTGCCAAACCCACGGTTCCCGTTTCTTGGATTCCATTTCACTCCTCGTATGGACGGTAGCATCTGGCTTGGCCCAAACGCTGTGTTGGCTTTTAAACGAGAGGGGTATAAATTCTTTGACTTCGACACACAAGACTTTGTTAATGCGGTCTCCTACAGGTACAGTGATATACACTTTGACATATAGAAGTTTAAAAGTTTGGGGTCAGTAAGATATTTTTTAAAGAAATTATCAAATATCAGTTTAAGTTGATCAGAAGCGACAGTAAAACATTTACAAAATATATCGATGTCAAATAGATGCTGTTCTTTTTAATTTTGTATCCATCAATGAATCTTAAAAATAAAAATATTATGCTTCAGCTGTTTTAAACACTCCTTACGATAATACTAATAAAAAAGCATTGGATGAGGGTATTAGACAGATTTTTGTCTGATTTTGTAAAAAAAAAAAAATAAATCACAATAGTGAGAAAATTGCCTTTTAAAGTTGTCCAAATTAAGTTCTTAGCAATGCATATTACTAATCAAAAATTAAGTTTTGATAGATTTATGGTAGGAAATTTACAAAATATCTTCATGGAACATGATCTTTACTTAATATCCTTTTGATTTTTGGCATAAAAGAAAAATCTATAATTTTGCTGCAAATATACAAATAATTGTGGTCCAGGGTCACAATTACATTTTAAAATATATAAAAAAGAAACGGTTATTTTAAATTGTAATGCTATTTCACATTATTATTATTTTTACTGTATTCTTGCTCAAGTAAATGCATGAGCATAAGTTACTTTAAAAAATAAATAAAAAAATAAAATCACAATAAACATCTGTGTATATTAATATTGACACATTCTCATACATAGAGTACACTTAAAGGAATATTCAAGGTTCAGTTTAGCTCAATCAACAACACTTGGCATAATGTTGATTACTACAAAAAACGAATTGCAGACAGTTTTTCTAGAGGAATTATCTGGGTTGCAGTGAGACACTAATGACGGACATGAACTTACTGAACCCAGACTATTTCTTTAAATACATAGGTTTGTTCATTCTAGACAGTTCCTTGAATTAAAAACAACTTCCTTCTGTTTGTGTGTGTAGTGGTCTGCAGAGGCTGGTAATGAAGAACATTGTGTATGGAATGGGAGAAATATATAGAGGTGTGTTTACAAGTGCTCAGGTAAAGAACCTGCAGAAGTTCGTACCTGAACTGAGCGCCAGTGATGTCCTCAGGTACAGACACACAAATACTGAGAAAGATTATGAAAATCATACATATTCTCATTTGTTATCACAGTTGTCCTGCTTGTAAATGTTTGAGCGTGCTGGTTTGTGCAGGGGCCCGTCGGGTGTGCGTGCACAGGCTTTGGATGCTGAAGGAAACCTGGTGGATGATTTTGTGTTTGACGGTGGGAAGGGAGATCTGGGCAGCCGGATTCTGCACGTACGCAATGCCCCGTCACCCGCTGCAAGCTCCTCCCTGGCCATCGCTGAGATGATCGCTGATGAACTGGAGAAAAGATTTCAACTGTAGACATACCTCAGATGATGCTGCCAACCTTACACCTTCACTCTTATACTTCAGTTCAAAGGATAAAAGAATAATTATAGAATAAGTATTACTTTTATACTAGTGGGGAAAAGTAATAATGTAAAGAGATTTCTGGTGCTTCTTTCTAATGTATATTCTGAAAATCATGCAGATTTTAGGAAATTTTGGGTAACTGTTGCTATGTCTTTGTAAATCTGATGATTTATGAAGAAAAAGAACTGCCTTAAAATAATGTACAAAGGTAGTTGCCTCTTAAGAGAATGCATTCACTCCATACCTGAATTTGTAAAAATAAAGCATGACAAATTTTTTTAGTCAATGAGTCTTCAAATTATATCTATCCTCTAATGTCTGTGGGAAGTTTTAAAAACAGCTCTTCTGATTTGTTGATTGTAAAACCATTGTAACAATATTTAAAGGTCTGATATTCCTTTTTTGTAAATTAAATTTTCAGGATTCCAGAAGTTATAGAAGCTGAATGTTCTTTGGGCATCCTATTGTCATTGTGTGTGTGTGTGTGTGTGTGTGTATGTATGTATGTGTGTATATAATTCTTGTCCAGTGACTTACAAAGAACTGAATCACAAATGTGTGTTTGTGTGTGTGTGCTCTTGTACTGTAAATTTCTACATTAAATATTTTCGATCTTGACATAATTATAAAAATGCATGCTTTTCATACAAAGGCCCATTAGTGTTTTTATTCCTGTTTTATTGTAGTATTTTATTAATTTCCATTATTTTTTTATTAATTTACATTACTTTTCCAGGTCTTGAGATCACACCTGAGATTGTAAACAGTTGCTTTGGAGGTGAAATACCTTGATTTTGTTGTTTTAGTTTATTTTAATGTTTGTTTTGTCATATATGAATTGTGACCCTGGACCACAAATCCACTCATAAGTCTCACAGGTATATTTGTTGCAATAGCCAACAATATATTTTATCGGTCAAAACTATCAACTTTTCTTTTAGGTCAAAAAATCACTAGGATATTAGGTAAAGATCATGTTGCATGAAGATATTTTGTAAATTTCCTATGGTAAATATATCAAAAAATATTTTGGATTAGTAATATGTATTGTTAAGAACTTAATTTGAACACCAAATAAATAAATAAATCTTTTATCTTTGCACCCTCAGATTCCAGATTTTCAAATAGTTGTATCCCAGCCCAATATCCTAACAAACCATACATCAGTGGAAACCCAATTTAATCAGATTTCGGATTTCAGATTTAATTCAGATTTTAAATTCTCAATTTTTGGTTTTGTCATCATTTGAAATAATCTTGAGGCTTCTTTGGAGTTTGGTGGAGAACCACATTTCTAGAATATAATACGCTTAAGTTTTCCAAAAATATAGTGTTTACATGATCTTACGTGACCATTCCGCTCGTGACCACACGATGGCAGGGGTGTCTGGAAATTTGGGGGATTTTTAGATTCATAGTAACTGAAATAATCATGATAAAAATAAATAATAATATTTGGAAGTACCGCTTGCAAGGCGCTACGGCCTATTTAAACTTATTTGAAGTATTTAAGACCATTCAGTGCAGTTTACTAAATGATCAGTTTACTACAATAGTTTCATTGTTAAACTACTTTTGTAATATACGAATGAGTGTACGAGTATTTATTGTGCCAAAAGAAGACGTCTCATGTGTGTGCTATGTTGCTGCGCTCATTCGCTGGTTCCCTCCCTCTGGGCTGCGCAGATGCGGGAAGCGCGCGCAGTGAGCAGCTGTGATTACACCGTCATGGACACGAGCGCACCACATCGGAGTTGAATCGGGACGTTGCCAACAACAAAAACAAAGACATTAGCACACCGAATTTTCGTCGGATTACAACGGATTCAGGCGTCGCTTTTGTGACTGGAATATGCCCAGCAGACGGACTCCAAAAACATGACAGTGTCGCGCTGGAGAAACTCCTGCTCCCGCGCTTCATGAAGAGTCTCGAGGCCACAGAGCCGCCGCGCTGCGCCGCCAGATGTGCTGCCGTTAACCGCAGGCACAACACCGCCAGACGAACACCAGCCTGACGACACTCAACGCTTGCTATTAACAATTCCCCCCGCTGTGAAAGACATGACATCTGCTGTCCTGTTTGGGCGAGTTGCCCGACTAGCATGTGCGGCTAATTTCGGTGTATGTTAGCGGCTAATTAGCGCACGACGACCGCGACACTCCAACGGCTGTCAGGACAGAGACCCAGACACTTTTACACTCTGCTTTATTTGATTTACAAACAGTTTTCCCCCACAGAATGAGGTGTTTCACGTGACGGAAAGCCTTGCTGGCCCGTAAATGTGTTAGAGTTTGAGTTTGTTTTGAGTGTCCGTGCGCGCCGTGAGAGCGGCTAAACTTGGGTGGTTGTTCCCGGGGCTGGGAGCGCTCGGGGCCGATGCGGAGCAGCGCGGGCGGCGGCCGCAGGCATGCAGCACGACTTCGGCTCCAGCGAGGAGAACAGCGCGAGATGGCGAGGCCTGTTCGTGCAGGCGCTGCGAAAGGTACTGACCCTGTTCGGTCCGTCATTCACATTTCTCGTTATGTTCACGTCGAATCTGAAGTGTAAGGACTGAGTTTTAGAGACGATTTCTGCTGAACTGAAATCTAGAGTTTTCTCGTATGATGATTTGCACAGCTGTGCGTAGTGTCTGCTTTGAGGTGTTCTTGAAGGATGCAGCTGTGCAAGATGCAAAGTATGTGTCTTTAATATTATATCATGGCCTAAACGCCATACAGTCACGGTTTCATAGCTGACACACTTTGACACGACATGTCCTGTCTAGTGTGTAGTCTGGAGAGTTGGCTGGTTTTTACTTTTTAATGAGGCTTTACCTTTGACCAGTAAGTCTAATGTTTAACTATCATGCAGTGTTAGTCCTTTTAAAAAAATTACACTGTGTGTGTGTGGTGTGCATATATACACACACAAACACAATTTTTAGTTGTTGTTTTTTTTGTTGTTGGTAATTTTATTTGAGATTGAGGGATTCCAGGGCTTCCCCTGCCAGAATAAATGAAAAATGTATTCCAGATCTCCCTTCTGTCTTGTTCTTCTCACTACTGCAAGCAAAATATCTCAGTACCATCAGGAGCCCGTGGGAGCAGATGGTGTGCGTGAATGTTTTTGGTTGTGAGAGAAAGAAAGATTTAGGCTGCATCTAATCTGATGCTGAAAATGATTTTCTCTTCCAACCAAACAATCCCTTAGAAATAAATGTGAAGTGAGTGACACACTGAAACAAATAAAGAACTTTAATTATAAACAACATGTTCACAGATCATTACTTTAAAATACCCACTTGTCACAAACCTATATGTCTGTCTGCCTTCTGTGGAGCATACATTAAGATACTTTGAGATAGGTCTCAATCTGGTTAGTTTACATTGGAAGTCAGTAGTAACTAAAACTAGTTACCAGCATTCTTTCAAGTAAATAATGTGTTCTGCAGAAGAAAGTCATAAAGGTTTGGAATGATATGAGGCTGAATAAATAATTATAGAATTATCTATTTGGCGATGCTCTGTTTCATGTGAGTTATATTACCCATCCAAACCTGCAGCGTCAAGATGTAAATATACTAAGCTTTGCTTTTAAATCTTATTCTGGATGTTTTTACTCTAGACGAACACTCACTAGCGCTCACATCTCTCATTTTCTCTGCCTGCACTCCCATTCTCCACATCAATACTTTTCTGTCTGCTACTATCATCCCCCCATCCCTGGAGAAGACAGAGGGGTAGAGTGTGTGTTTGTATCTGCGAGTGTGTATGTGTGTTGTGGGCTCCCAGTAGAGTAGCTCTCAGTGCCTAATGGAGGACGGCATGTAACCAGACACTAGAGCAGAGAGCACAAGCCATCTCTGTGTGTTTGTCCGTGTGTGTGTGTGTGTGTGTGTGTGTGTGTGTGTGTGTGTGTATGTGCTTGCATGCATTTGCTTTGTGTTTTCGGTCAGTATTTCACAGTTGGGCTGCAGAAATGGATTAAATCTGTGTTCAAACCTGTGCTCACCTTTAACCTTTCACCCTTCATAACACAAATGTTTTTTTTGTATTTTAGACTGCTACTGTTCACAGTCTCTCTGACACCTTTTTTTTTCCCTCTAACTGGTTTTGCCACACTACCTGAACAGACTGCATTCCTATTTCAGGACACAGCCCAGTAAGGTGGGAGGTGGATAAAATCGGAAAAGAGAGGGTTTTTTTGTTTCATTTGTCCACCAAGCTGAGAAGGTGTGTGCGTGCCTGCATATCAGTGTATGTCAGATGATGTCATGCTGCCTTTGTAATAGTGTGTCGGTCTATAAATGTGTGAGAGAGCTGTGATCACAGATCAGATTTTTTTATATTAACTATCCATTTATATTGTTTTTTATGTGCATCTGTCTTGGTGATGCCATTCAAATGCATATGTGGTTTAGGGTTAGAATGAAGTTATAACTTTGTTCTGTTTTTATATGTGCAGGTGCAGTTACAAGTGCATCCAAACCTGTCGGCTAAAGAAGACGCACTCCAGCACATTGAGGCACTCATAATACAACTCCTGAACAAGCTGTGTGTTACACAGCCCAGAACAATAGCTGATGTCGAGGTACGCATACAGACATATCAGGCATAGGCGGTGTTATGATATACTGTAAAGTGTACTCTGGGAGAAATCTATCAACTGGCAGCAATTGTGCTATACAGATGGTGATATTAGTGGGTATGACTGCTTTATATTATTTACAGTGGCAGTGATAACGATACATGGAGCAATGTAAAACATATTGATAGGTATGTGTCCTAAACCAGTGGTGATCAAGCAGCAACCCTCTATTATTAAGTTAAGTCTGTTAATAATATGACCATTACTGAATAAACAGCCTAAGGCAGGGCTGTCCAAACTCTGTCCTATAGGGCCGGTGTCCTGCAGATTTTAGCTCCAACCCTAATTAAACACATCTGAAGCAGCTAATCAAGCTCTTACTAGGCATGTTAGAAACTCCCATGCAGGTTTGTTGAGGCAAGCTGGAGCTAAACTCTGCAGGACACCGGCCCTCCAGGACAGAGTTTGGTCAGCCTTAGCCTAAGGTAAGGCTGATAAATAGCAGTCCCAAACTAGTTTTTGTTAAAACAGTTCAGTTGGTATGAGACACCACAGTCATTTAAACTTATACAAAATGACACAACGTAAAATGACATGATATTTTGGAGTTATGGAAACAACAGTTACAATAGATAAACAATACTAATGTGAACTGTTAATAACACATGGAAACTGCTCCTGAATAGAATAAATATCATGCAAATCCTTCCCAGCTAACTCATTAGTACCAGTTATGTGATTTATCAGTACTGCACTTTTATTTCACGCGTTGCTTGCTCATAGTTTCTAAACTTTTACTGAAGTGATACAGTGTGGTGCCAAGTTTGAGCGTGCGTAGTGCGTACTACAAACACAGTATAAAATCTGGCATAGTTCGCTTTTCTGATGTGAGAGACTTTTTATTTCATAGCAAGTTACGAAAATAACAATAGAATATTGACACTGACAATAATTCTGTCAACATCTCATCTGACTGCAGACACTGAATCAGGACAAGGCGTTTTTGTCAGACATTATTACTGCATCTGACAGAAGTGTCAACAGCTTGAATGCACGTGTTTTTAAAATAAGTTTCACGTCAGAAAACATTTAGAATCGTTTTTTTTGTTGTCGATGTTGTTTCTTTGACAGTACACTCTACTAGGGCTGCAGCTATCGAATATTTTAGTAATCGAGTATTCTACAGAAAATGTCATTGAATAATCGAGTAATCGGATAAAACGTTTTTGCTTAATTAAAGAGCAATATTAATATGCAAGAGAAAATAAGACAGGTCTCTTAAAATGAACAACTAATTTGTTACTTTTTTGGGAAAAAAAATCTACATTTTATTTATTGATGATATTTATAATTTTTTTTATATTAATATTAAAATATTAGGTAAAATATTATTATCATACAGTAAGTTCATGGCTGTGCATTTATAAACCCTATTCATTGCAATCAAACTAAAATGACCACACC
>JAUMHE010000062.1:16232871-16253221 GCA_032359235.1 Enteromius mattozi | reverse complement strand
AAACACAGCTGGACTCAAATGAAGGTGTAGAACCATCTCAAGGATGATCAGAAGAAATGGACAGCTCCTGAGTTAAAATATGAGTGTCACAGCACTTAGGACCATGTGATATTTCAGTTTTTCAGTATTTAATAAATCTGCAAAAATTTCAACAATTCTGTGATTTTCTGTCAATATGGGGTGCTGTGTGTACATTAAAAAATGAACTTAAATGATTTTAGCAAATGGCTGCAATATAACAAAGAGTGAAAAATTTATGGGGTTCTGAATACTTTCCGTTCCCACTATATATATATATATATATATATATATATATATATATATCGTGCATTTTATACTGTATGTGTGTGTGACCCTGGACCAAAACCAGTCATAAGGGTCAATCTTACGAAATTGAGATTTACACCTCATCTGAAAGCTGAATAAGCTGAGATACAACTAGCCTATGTGAAAATCTGGAATCTGAGGATGCAAAAAAATCTAAACATTCAGAAAATCGCCTTTAAAGTTGTCCAAATGAAGTTCTTAGCAATGCATATTACTAATAAAAAATAAAGTTTTAATATATTTACCATAGGAAATTTACTAAATATCTTCATGGAACATGATCTTTACTTAATATCCTAATGATCTTTGGCATAAAAGAGACATCTATAATTCTGACCCAATGTTTTTTTGGCTATTGCTACAAATATACACCTGTGACTTAAGACTGGTTTGTAGTCCATGGTCACACATGTGTGTGTAAACATACAGTATAAAATGTATATTTGTAAATAAAAAGATTTGCGTTTAGGAATGTAGCACATTGTGCATTTAGGAAGTTCATTTTAATGTGGCATGGTTGTTGTTTAGGGATGGATAGAGAATTCTCTATCTCCAATTTAGATGATTGACTCGGGATAACATGCTGTCTGTGTGAGTGGATGGACCGCTGCTGTCTCTCTGTCTAAATGGATAGACCGCTGTCTCTGCTGTCTGAGAGAGGAAGTAGATGCCTTTGACAAATGAGTACTGGTATGTGCATGTTTGTGTGTGTCTACGTCGGTGTGTGTATTAGTCCTCCTCATCAGAAATCAATACACTCAAAGGCAGCATTGGCTGAATGCACTTAAAGTAGGAGAGAGAAACAAAAGAGAATGATAATGCAGTACTTCCTCCGGAGTCTAATATCACATTACAGCACATGACTGAGGCAGAAAGGGTGATGGCATCAGCATGATTAATGATACGGGCTATTTACAATAAACATTAGGGTTATTTACAACATTTAAAAGAAAGGCTGAGGATTTGGTGTGGGATATTTACAACCATACAACCAGAAAATATATTAAAAACACTTAATCAGCACCTGCTAAATGACAGTTAAAGACTCTGCTCTTTAATGCTGTTTTTCTATTTAAATGCTACAGCTGCATGGCTAAAATATGCCTCCTGTATATGTTTACTCTTACTCAATTAATGAGAAATGGGATTTCGGTTAAAAAGCACATAGGAAGCACATACTGTAAACCTAACAGTGCAATCTTTCTCAGACACCAAACCTATGAAGGCACATACAGTGATTTTAACAGTAAATAACTGTTAAATGGTTAATGGTAAATTATTGTAAAAATTTCCAGGGAAAAGCCGTAAACTGACATTTCCAGAATTCCCTGCATTGCATTTCAAATTTTGTTTAAGTTTGATGTTATTTCTTTGAAATAACTATGTTTTTTTCTTATCAGTTGTGTACATGTAATGTTGTTCAATTAATGTTTTCAGTTTAATAATTCTTACCATGAAGGTGTTTAGTGTTTCTGTGAAAATGACACTAAGCACCTTCTATATATGTTCATATTTAAAAGCTGCTTGTGACGGTCTTTGGTTCATCATGTGACTTTCTTATCACCATGCACTTTGGTGGTTATCAGTGTATTTCAAAGGTACAAAACAGATTTCAGTTCTTTAATAGGTTGGTATATTAACATTATATCAGTTAATGAAATTACAGATTTAACTAAAAATTTAACTTAAAACTGTAAAACCTAAAATGCTGTAACCATATTTTTTTCTGTTAAATTCTGGCAACCACAGCTGGTTTTCACCATAAATTTTACTGATTTTTTTTACAGTGACAGCCTCACCATATGGGTTACATGGATATAAAACAGTAGCTAACTCCCATACTCTCTCTGTCACAAATAAACCAGGAGAGTAATGAGCTCCTACACTGTCAAAACAATGGTTAATGCATGGTAATTGTGGCCAATCAAACATAAGGTGACACTTAGGTGCACCAAACATTAAACAACAAAATACTAAAATCCCTCCATTGTGCATAACTGACAGTAAAAATAAGAAGAATCATTTTAAATGAACTCTAAACCAAAGTGTTTCTGAGAATTCTTAAATGTTGACTACTGTATATATATATATATATAGGCTTATATATATTTGATGCATTACCTTTTATGGTAAGTTTAATATTTTTACTGTAACATTTTACTTTCTTTTTCTATTAAAATCATAAACATTTTTACGGTAGCTACAGTTTATGTTTGTCGGTCATGGAGATGTGTATCTCAATATAGGAAAAGCCTAGACCTACTACTAATAATAATGTTCATAAGCATTAAACACAAAGTTTAGCTCTCAGCGTGGAGCAGAATCATGTTTGTAGATCAGAATAACGCATCGCCCCCGCCCCGATATAACGCTCGGCGCGGATGGAGGGGGATGCTGGACGCGCTGCGTACCGATCATGATGATGATGATGATGATGTAATAATCGCACGCTCCGCTGGTTCTAGTGCACACTCGAATCCTCAAGCTCGCGACCCGGCCAGAGTGATGTCATCATCAATACCGTGAACCGTGCTTAGGAATTTTCACCCGCGTCCGTGCTGCTCAGCGCGGCCTCCATGAGGACAAACCCCGGGACTGCGGCGCTGATGGCTGTTGCGGTCGGGACTGCAGCAAGCTCCCTTCAGCATCACAGCTGCGACCCCTGCGCTCCGACAAGCGGCAAAACCCGTGCAACCGAAACAAGCGCGAGAGCGTTCCATACGGAATATCTGTCGTCTTAACGGGAATGCAACCTCCTCGTGTGACTGACAGCCAGTCGTTGTGCATCACCGATCATCTGCGCCCTTTTGGGACTTTTTTGGTTAGTGTCTACCCTTGAAAATCGGTGAGATCCATCTTACTCGGTGCCTGTGCTCTCTCCCGCTCGCGCTTACCGGAGACTGTCCGCGCGTTGCGCACCCGGAGGCCACAAGTGCCTGCTTTTCTCCCGCTAGATTCACCATTGATGGAAACTGATGCCCTGTTGCCTTTCCTCGTCCGTTTCTACCTCTGCAGCCGCTGTTTCTCCTTTACTAACGCGACTAGGCCCCCGAGTCCCGCTAAACATCTCAAACAATGACTCTTTGATGGATAAAATGACAAGAGCGGATCATTTATATTGTGTTTTGGTCTTTTGGATGTCGGCGTAGCTGTGTGTTTTAATCTCTGGATCCGACAGAAGGTGCGCGAGGAGGGCAGCTGTCTCGAGAGCAATAAAAGCCCGTTATTTTAAGGGACCGCGCGCGCTTCTCTCTCAGGATGGCAAATGAACCCGTTATTCTTAATGTGTATGACATGGTAAGCTCATTAATCATTTGGTCTTTCATCTTTCACACCGGTTAACGTCAACCTCTCTCCTTCTGGCTCTAATTTTGTGTAATTTTGCATGCAACAACAAATGTTAAGATGAACCATCAATGCATTGATGAAGACTTTAATATCGGGGTGGTCACAGTGTAGTGAAAAAGAGTCTTGATTGCTGACACAGAGGTTTCATTTTGAAAGCACGACTACAAAACAACTTTGCCTAGATGTAATATTGACAGAGTATTGATGTGCGAGTCCAGAGACGAGATGAGAGCGCGTGTGTTTCTCCTCCCGTGCTGAAGGAGGCGCTGACACACTATCCCATTAAAACACTTTACAAGTACAGAACACTTTTGGTCAATAAACATACTATACAGAAATAGAGGTCAGTGATTTTGGTAGGTCCACTCCTAATTTTATTATTTTTTTAGCTTTTTATTACATAGCCTACTGCTATTCACCAATGTACTAAAATCATGTCTGTAAATTGTATGTAATATTATGTAAATAATGTAACAATAAGTTGAATACATATAAGCGGACACTGCTGTGTTTATCAATTTATTTTTACATTTATGTTAAATCAGAAAGGGTGGAGATATGCTAGTATTTTTTCTGTGTACATTAAATCATGTTCTGCATGTTCTATTATTCATGAAGGGCAGCTGGTGCACTTTTTGGCCTCACACAGACACGTTTTCTCTGAATATTCACCCCTTATATTGTATAGTGTGTGTCAGGGTTGTGATTTTATTGTCTTCTAGCTAACAGAATGCTATATATATATATATATATATATATATATACATACATACATATATGTTTTTTTCTATAATTAAAATATGATTATATGAAAATCTCTTTCTCCCTTTTGTTCTTTTAGTACTGGATAAATGAATACACCTCCACTCTGGGTATTGGAGTCTTCCACTCAGGAATAGAGATTTATGGCAGAGGTACAGTGACTTATTAACCTCATGTTTTTTCCCCATGAAACTCTAGATCGCTACTGGAACTGAAATAGGCTGTGTCAGCTATAGTTAGTAGACATGGTAGATGTTAGATGTTTTTACATATTTAGAGTTCCATATGAAAAGAATACTATGAAAATAATTAATTAGCAGCTGAATATGAATGATGATTATAGCCACATTTAAAGGGGTAGTACACCTTCAGTTGCTGGTCCCCATTGACTTTCGTAGTACCGTATACTATGTAAGTCAATGGGGACCAACTGAAGGTAAACTATCCCTTTAAGTAATGTGACACATGATATGGCATCACTATTCTTGCTTGTTGCTGTACATGTTTTTATTCATTCAGCTCAATCTCTGTATCAGCCTTATGCAGTCTCAGCCTTGTCACTACTAGCAATTAAATACATTATGTACTCTGTGTAAGATTTGCAAATGGCTTGACTTCACCTACAAGTGGCAGTGGAGTGTTGTCTGTGTCTGTAGTGATGGATCACAACAGAGGAAGAAACACGCTAAAGCCAATTAGTGGGGCCTCTGATCTGAGTCATAAAGTGACAGAGAACATGCTGTCTTTTTAAACTATTTCTTTCTTATTTTATCCTTTCACACACACACACACACTGCTCAGCAGCACCGATACAGAGCAGATGTAGGCAGTTCTAAAGACTGAGCCATGATTCACTGGGATTTTTACAGAGCTTTAGCTTCTCACCAATAGAGTGCTGCAGAATTGACATATTTTTGCATTTTAGCATTTTAGCCGTTCCAGTTAGTTTTATTTTTGGTTAAATCGCTCTTGCAAACTGTCCTAACACAAACCTTATTATTATTATTTTTTTAATAAAGATTGAAGAGTTGTCTTGAAGTCATGTGACTGTGACATTTATTCATTCTTTAGCTTTTTACTTCAGTCCATAGTATTTAGGCATATAAAATATGTTTTCATTTGTGAAGATTACCATTATGAACAAAACGTATAAGAATCTGATCTGCAAAGTATTTTCATTACTGCAGTACTCTCTACACATTTCAACATAAAAATTGTTCTGAGAGCCTGTCTCAGGGATTAAACTGTTAAATAACATATAACTTACTATTATAAGTAATTCTGCAGATATTCTTTAGTCAGTATAAACAGAAATTGTGTCTATCTTTTCTTCCGTTGTGATGTATATCTGAGTAAAAAAGCTTCACAAATGAGAATTTCCAGCCATTATACTTATGAATTCTTAAGTAACAAACACGTCTTCATCGTTCTAATGTGTGTTGTTTTGTCCCCTGTAGAGTTTGCATATGGCGGCCATCCGTATCCCTTCAGTGGCATTTTTGAAATCAACCCTGGAAATGCCTCAGAACTGGGGGAGACTTTCAAATTCAAGTGAGTTTTTCACATATGCACACACATTTAAGTCACAAATAACACAACTCACAAATTGTGTTTCTTCTCCAGAGAGGCTATAGCTCTGGGTACGACAGACTTTGCAGAGGAGGACATTGATAAAATAATGGAGGAGCTGGGAAAGGAATTCAAGGGGAATGCCTACCACCTGATGCACAAAAACTGCAACCATTTTTCTTCTTCTCTGTCGGAGGTCAGCATTCTCCCCATACGCCTTTTTGGATAGGACTAGGCTGTATTCAACTTAACTGCCTGATGACATTCTACTTTGTCAAATTAATTTATTCTCTCAATTTCTCTCTCTAGTTGCTGTGTGGTCGAGAGATCCCACGCTGGGTCAATCGGTTGGCGTATTTCAGCTCCTGTATTCCATTTCTCCAGAGTTGTCTGCCTAAAGAGTGGCTCACACCCGCTGCGCTCCAGAGCCATATCAGCATGGGTCTTCGGAAGGAGAACACACACTCACACACACACGATTCCAGCGACGACGAGCCCTCGTCTGCTACGGAGGCGGCCGCTGGAACATCACACAGCTGCAGGCACACCCGCGTGTGATATTGCAAATATATTTACACACAGTATTACACTAATTTGAACACACACACACTCCAACCTCTGATCCTGCTGCTACAGCGCCTCCTGCTGGACTGGATGAGCACCAGACCTCATGGCCTCTCTAAATGAGGAAATCAAAGTCATGTTTTTCAGTAGAGCCTACAGGGATTTAAAAACCTTGCAATGGTACTCTTCAAGTTTTAGAATTGTTTAATTTTTACTAAGATTTTAGGGAAATGAAAACAGTGTTCGCCATTTAGTGTTCTATCTTTTATATGTGCATAGGGCAATATGAATGATGTGCGATCATAATGGACTGCGGGTGTGTGACAACGCTACACTACAGGCCCCTTCCTCATGAATCCAGAAATTGTTTTCTTTTAATCTCATCTGGATGTTTTCCAGATTTAGCCGAGTTTGCTGTGTATTAAATTCTTTTTTATTTTGTGATGGAATAAGCTTGACATCTGAAGAAGAACTTACATTGCTAACCTGATTATTTTCCTCAGTAACGAGTAATATTAATCTGCTTTAGTTTAATTATATGATGTCAAACTGATGTTTGGTTTACATTGATTTAATTTTAGCTCTCTCTTTATATTTTAGTGTTTATTTTAGTTTGCAATGAATTCACACTAAAAAGGGCCAATGACACCACGTGTCTCACACACACTGACAGCATTTGGAAATTGCAGCCTTATAAGCCATTGATATGCTGGACTCAGCTGAAACAAAAGACCCCTGTTGTTCAGGCATCGAGGACACAAAGGGCCATTTGAGAGGGTGATGTTGAGGGGGTGGGTGGGAACGTGTGGGTGGGGTCTGCACATCAGGTCTGGTATCAGTACTGTACAACAGTGTTGTGTTTGAATGCAATGTCTGAGTGATTAAGAGAAAGAGAGTGTTGCAAAGGTGTTAATGGTCATTTCTTTTGACTTTAATAGTTGTGGTTTCTAGCTTTTAAAAGTGCTGACTGAATGGAGTCATCCACACCTCACTATATTACTTTTGCATACATTTTCACCCTGGTTTTCAGTCTGGAGTAGTCGACAGTAGTTGCCAAAAGTCAGAGCCAGATTTTACAAAAATAGTACAATAGTCACAGACCGTATTTTTTGATTCCATCAGAGGATCAAACATGTTTGAGTTGTATACGGCATGACTTGTGGCAACAACTTGTCGTTTAGTGTAGGATGACCAGTTTGTCTCTGTAACCATTTAGAAAGTGTATAATGAAAGCGCCTGGTGTTTTAAAATCTGTTCAGACTCCGAAATGTATTCCAGCCTCAACAATACTTTAAGGCCATACCAAAAGGTTGGAAGGAATTTCCAGTCTTTAGGCAATAGTCCTTAGTAAAGGTAGACACCATATCTAATTTTTCACAATGAAAATAAATCTGGGAGAGATGTACAGATTATTCAATGGGTTGATTTTCTTATGGTCCTATGGCAATTTTCATGTTTTACACAGACATTTTATTAGAAAAACATATTTTCAGTATTTTGTCAGTTGGATCAACAGCAAAGTAAAAGAAAAAATAAGTGTGTTCATTTGTAAAATATTAAATATGGTGTATACCCAGACTATGGTCCAAATTAAAGTAAATAATACATCCTTCAGTATTATTTTGACCTTCTATACCATTTTGCCTCTAGAAGCCCATCTTCTCCTCTGTCTCTCAGGATGGCATGGTATTGTAGATGGCAACACGGGTGTTTCATGAGTCAGATCTAAAGGAAATATGTTTTTTAGTGACATATAACATTTTATATCTGGGATATGATTACTGTTATTTTGTCAGTTATTACAGACCTGTAGAGCCTAATTCTTATGATGCTGTTTTTGCCTAATTTAGTCTGAGGCCACAACAGAGGTCTTTTACTAGTTCAGCAAAGACCCATTTTGTAGGCATCACCCACTGATGCCATTTCTAGCCTCGATTAGTACGTCTTGTTTTGATGTGATGGACTATTTCAGACAGATGAATGGAGAATAAAGAAATTAAAAGTTTTTTTATTTTCCCAGAATTTTATTGCTGTCACGGGTCGGAAAGGTACATGGTCGTTTCTTTTTAACACTGATTAAATTAATTCACCCCAAAACCAAGAGTATTCTCGTGCGACTTCTGATAAGCTCAGTAGAAACCATAACTAAGTTAGATCATGTGACGACTTCAGTTTGCAAACTGGATCAATCCAGTTCCAACTGTGTAAACCGAGCCCGAATTATAAAAATATTAAGTCTAGTAATTTAATGTATTCTAACACTTTATTCTATAAAAAAAACGTATTTTGAATAATTGTAAAAGAAATCGTGACATAATCCTTTGTTCACGTACGCGCGCACGCCATTTACCCTCCCCCTTGCGCGTGAACACGCATATAAATACTTCTGCGCGCGGCCGCGTTCTCCAGTCTCGAGGCCAACGCCATTTTGTCCTGTAAGCAGAGGTGAGAAGATGAAGCTAAATTCGTAAAAATATGTTTCGTTTTAGATGCTTTGTTAATTAAGTGTTGTATTTGAGTTTTGTTAATGTGAAATGGCTTCATTTTGGCGAAATTTTGTCAATTTTTATGGTTTAACATCGAGTAAATGTATATGCGCATGCTGACTAGGCCTCGGCCGCACGCTTGTTCCGTGGTCGTGGTATATTTTCTTAAAACGGACTTAAATTGAATTCTTACCGACTTAAATGTAACTTTTCCGTGATTTATAACAACACAATCGTTTTTGGCATTGTAGATGTGTACGTTGTCTATTGATTTTGTCATTATCAATTAACGGTGTGGATTGCAGAGTCCAACAGGCGGTAACGTAGATGTTTTTGTTTTAAGCTTTTTTTAGGAACCACTTTTGTTTTACATTAATTGATGGACTCATGTGTTGCAGAAAGCCACATTATTCTAATTTTATCAGTGTTTTGCGTGTTGTCGGATGTTCAATAATGTTTTACGTGGACTGGATTGGATAAATGATTACCCAGTGTTATACAGTCTGTGAGCGGCAGGCGCACAGATAATGTTTCCTACAGTTCAAAGTACGTTTGCTTGACTGGTGAACAGTATTACATTGATAGTATTGTCTCTCTTTCTCTAGATCTACCTGAGTTTTATATCACCATGAGTGGATGTCGTGTGTTCATCGGCCGCCTGAGCCCTCACGCTCGTGAAAGAGATGTGGAGAAGTTCTTTAAAGGCTACGGACGTATTCGGGAGATTAACCTGAAAAACGGGTTTGGCTTTGTGGTGAGTATTGTTACTTTCCTGGGGGGTCTTATGTGTGAGGTGATAGAGAAATCTAAATCTCACTGCCCCCTGCTGTCTGATTTTCACAGGAGTTTGACGACCACAGGGACGCTGATGATGCAGTGTATGAGCTGAATGGAAAAGAGCTGTGCAGTGAGAGGTGAGACTGAGTCCAGAGCTGCTTACACCATTTGACCGACTTAGATGATTAGGCTTGATTTATATAGTATACGTCGGTATGAAATGCACTATTTTAAATGCAATTTAAAGATTTTACCTAGAGATCTTTTAGCAAGTTCTTATCTGGTTTTCTGAAAAGTGAAACCAGGTTTTAATATGAATTGAGTGGAAATCTTGCTGATATTAAATTACACACACCTACACTAAAACTGCAGTGTTTATTCAGTTGTGTATTATGTATTTCAAGGTAACTAAAAAGCCCTGTAGGTAGGGCTGGGCGATTTAATTGGTTCTTTGATCAGCAGTAAATCTCTCAATCAGCTGTTTTCAAAATGCGCGGCAGTTGATACACAGAGCCATAGATCACTGATGAGCTACGCAATATAGTCTTCAGAATCGGAAGCGATTCATTTCCGATTTTAAACGCAAAATTGCGTAGCTTGTCAGGGATCTATGGCTCTGTGTATCAACTGCCGCGCATTTTAAAAACAGCTGATTGAGATTTACCGCTAATCAAAGAACCGGCTTTACTGACGAAATGCGCATGAATAAATCGATGATTAAATCGCCCAGCCCTACCTGTAGGAAAACCTTTTAAGGAACACATGGTGAAAAATACTGTTATGATGTACCGTCTCTGCTGTGCTCGATTTTGAACATGCACTGCATGTGCATTATTTACACACATATATAAAAATTAGACCCTGTCGCCAACAAGCGCTCATTCATTCACGTTCACATTTGAGTGCAATGCTCACATCTCAATACAATCAACAACAGATGCATAGAAAGTCCCTGGCCTATATTCCTTTTTCAGTCTTTTATACTCGCATGTACATAATACACTAATTGAATTTCATAATGGCTTTAATGGTTTTTCTCTTAACTCCAGGGTAACCATTGAACATGCCCGTTCTCGCCGAGGAAGAGGCGGCGGCCCAGGAATGGGAGGACGTTTCTCTCCACGCTTTGGAGGGTATCGTAAATCCCGCAGTGGGGGTTCCAGGTATGGAAGAGTTGTAAGAGTAGTCATATGTCGTTTATTACAATTAATAATTCAAATGAATTAATCTCAGCCCCTCATTCAGGTATGGACCACCCGTGCGCACGGAGCACAGAATCATTGTAGAGAATCTCTCCTCTCGCATCAGCTGGCAGGTGAGCGTCCCAAGCTGAAGCAGCAGAGCGGCGTAGCAGCCTTCTGTTGTAGCAATTCATCATCCCTGCACTACTTTTGCATTTGCCATCTGTACAAACACACAAACAATTAGTTACCTTTTATTACTGTTAAACTGGAAGTATTTTTTTTTTTTTTTTTTCCTCTTCACCTCAGCCAAACCTTACATAAGTGAAATGATGATTTTAATGTTGAAAGGTTCTCTAACCCAGACCCATGTTTTTCAAACCTTTTCTTTAACAGCTGTGCTCTGGTATTCTTTAATTGGAGTTGCATGCACAGCCTCCGAGGTGCATAGCGCCCTCCCCTGGTTGTGTTCTGAATAGTGTCCCTCTGGTGCCTCACCCGACACGCAGTGTCTGCTGGTCTAAGTCTTGGCTGGGTCCGTAGAGCCAGACAGAGCCGTAGCACAGGATAGCCTTAGAGGAGCTGGGTAGCCGCTCTCTGGAGGGTCTGTGATGTCAGATCTGCTCCACCCCCCCTGATCTGCTGTTTGGGTCTTATTCTGTTGGTGCTGAAGCGGGGAGGGGTGCAGGGTTTTGGCCCCTCCCCCATCCTCTCTCTCTGGTGGGGTCCGTTCTTACGGAGGCCGGATGGGTCGAGTCCGAGGTCGTTTTAACGCTTCATTGCTTCCGTTTGCTATTTGGACAAGTGGCTCTTTGCTAATGCCTTCTGTGGTTTGGAACGGTAAGTAGCTCATCACACTGGATAGTCACATGGTAAAGAGGGTTCTGTCATTTTAAATCTGGAGATTGCCGGTAGGAAGTTTTGAGACTTGCACAAAATCTAAATAACAAAATGAGAACCTGTTCTCAGGAACTAGCTGTAGTCAGGCGCGTCTTCATCTGAGGGCTTTGCTTCCTGCTGTTTTACACAATCTAAATGAGATTTGTGTTGCCGAAAACGCTCTGGTATTTTTAAACTGGGACAAACATCCGGTAAGATGACATCTGTTGAGGGAGCTTTCTACAGGTGTGCCAGTGCACACTTTAGAGCAGATGCTGCAGAATGCAGTGTGTACTTAATGTGTGGGTGCCAAAGTGCAGTGTGTGTCTCTTTTGGGTTTTGGGTTCTCTGAAAACGTGTCATTAAGTGTTTTCTGTGCTTTCTGCAGGATCTGAAGGACTTGATGAGGAAGGTGGGAGAAGTGACTTTTGTGGATGCACACAGGACCAAGAAGAATGAGGGGTAAGATCTTGTGCATGTACGCATAAGACTGTGCTCTGACTGTTACACGGTTGTAAATGAGTTGTCCTGTATTGTTTTACAGGGTTGTGGAGTTTGCTTCACACAGTGATATGAAGAATGCCATTGACAAGCTGGATGGAACAGATCTAAATGGACGCAAACTCAAGCTATTTGAGGATCGCAAGAGGGAGTACGTACCAGACAATATCACATGACTTCAAGTCAAAAATTCTTACAAAGAGTTCCTTTAGCCTTTAAAAAAAAAGCCCTGACACAACTAAAACCTATTTTTCTTCTCTCCGCAGTCGTAGTAGGAGTCGTTCCCGCAGCAGGAGCAGCTCTCGTTCCCGATCGCCCAGTCGAAGTCGCACCCCTGAGCGTGGAAGCAAGCGCTCTCGCAGTCGCTCAATCAGTCGCACCCCAGAGAAGAAGAGTGCCAGCAACCGGTCTCCTTCCCGCTCTCCATCTCCTCCGAGGAAACAGAGCCGCTCCCGATCTGCTTCTGCAGAGAGTCAGCACTGAAACTAGTTGTGTGTGTGTGTGTGTGTGTGTGGATGAGCATGACTGAGACTTTTTTTTTCTTCACTTATTAATGTGGCATATGTCATTGTGCTACTTTAGTGTAAATTACTTAATGCGAGTTGAATGTATGAAATATTTTTGTTTTATTTCTTAGGCTGAGGAACTGGGTGGGTTTAAGTGATAATGGAATGGGTTAAGACTAGATTTTTCACAATGTTGTTTTGATTTCTATTTTTATTTGATCAATATCAATCCTGGAGTACTTCTGTAGAGAAATGTATGTGGGTTTTGTTATTCAAACTCACCTGTTAAATTTTTGTTTTGCGTCTTTATGGTGATTCAACAGAAGGTTATGCCTGTATATACACTCTGGAATAAAGTATATTGGTATTTGGCAGAGACAGTTTGATTTGCTATAAAAAAAAAAATTCTGATCGTTGTGTATTAATCGCTTGCATTTTTAAAATTCAGTCTGCCGATTTTAAGCTCAGTCCACTAGGTGATGCTGCTTCATGGTTTGTACAGAAGGCTAACCAGTTTGAACTTAACCGCACGTTTTAGAAAGGTTTAAGCTTTATGAAAAGTGAGTTTTAATTTAAACTTTATTTCTGAAAACGTGTAATCAACTTCTTCATAGAGGTTTTCTATTTTAGAATTGAATGTGCTGATTTTAATTGAGTGGCTACATGTCTGAGAATCGATACAGGGCCTGAACGTGTACACAGCACAGAGACCTGGAGTTACTGCTTCAGTCAATACGGTATGAGAAGCACACTTTGAAGCCTGTATTTCATAAATTGATGTGTTGTTACGAGGAACCTGGCAACCATAGTATGAATGGGAGGCGGTACTGTAGTATCTGCAGTGTCCCAAGGACGAAGCACCCTCCCTCCATTCCTCTACCGGTCGTTTATTCTTTTCGCCCATAAAACTAGTGTCCTCTGCACTGCGACGCTCTCGTCCTCAAGGGCAAACAGATAACATCTAACTGCAAACAAACAACAGAAGTGCTTTGAGATCAGACGGCTAAAAGCAATTTGTGTCGTACAAAGAAAACGTTATTTGTTTGAGAAACGCATACACAAATGGCGTAGACAAGTTGGAAAACAGCTCGTCCTTTTGTTTTTTCAATAACATGTCAATAATAGCTGCAGCTATTAAAAAAAAACCAAATGGCATACTTTTATACATTAGAAAACAGTAGTAATAATAACATATAACTGGATTTGCATTTCCACAAGAAAACACTAGTAACAAACCAAAAAAATGATCAGAAAAAATATTTTGGACTAGCTCAGAATTTGCAAAGTTTGCAAAGAGTTATCACACAGTTATACTTGTAGGAAGACCATTTTAGAAATAAAACCAGGAAAGGTTAACCTTTTTCTAATTACATTAAATTACATGATACATATGTTGTTATTTTACAATTGTACAATTTTCCATTTTGGGTGTTTTTTTTTTTTCTTGGGTCAAAGGAGTACATTAATAACATGTTATTATTATATTATAAAAATGATATTAGTAAAATTGATGTCCAGGATACTAGATATTTGGATTGGCAATCTAATATCACACAATGTAATGGCAGTATATGATGAAAAAAAAGATATCTGTGAGATAATATTTAAAATATATATTTGACTTATATTAACATCCATTATTGTTATTTCATTTATATTTTATCTTGACCAACTTTATCACGAAGTAGATAATTTTTTGCAACACTGGTGAAAATAAGCAAGTCCCACATTTCCAGTATGCTTAAATCCAAATGTCCAGTACTCTAATATTAACTGTTGTAGCTACTGTATTGTGATACTGTACAATCCCAAAATGACGTAATTGTTCAATTATAAACAACACCAGGTACTTTCACTACAGTTGTCCCGTTATTGCCATCCCGAGTGTGCGAGAGCGCAGATGCGCCAGTCTCTGGTACAACCCGGGGTCACGTGACTTCCTGCGGCGAGCGACTGCTGCTGCAGTTTCTTGTCGCGAGCGCTCGGTGCACGGTGTGGAAACTCCGGACCACAGCGACATGAAGCTGCGCGCAGACACCGCACGAGAATCGCTGCGCCACCCGTGAACGGCAACCAGGCTCCGTAGAGCAGCGGATTAACAGCGGGGAGGATTTAGTTCCAGCGCGTTCCTGAGGGAGAAGTTCTGTGTTGCTCACTGTGTCTGTGGAGGTGAACGGGACACCAGCAGCGAGCATGGCGGAGAGAAGTGGCCGGTTAAGCTTCCCCGGGAGCGGGGCGCTAAACAGACCGGTGCCTATGAACCTGTTCGCCACCTGGGAGATAGACGGCTCTTCTCCTAACTGCATCCCCAGGTGAGAGTCGCGCGAGATCGGTGGACCCAGGTGGGCTGTTTGTGAGCGAGAGGGCAGGTGCACGGCGACAGGGAGTGGTGTGTGAGACAGAGAAAGGGTGTGTGAACTAGTTAGACTATCATTGTGGTGCACTGATCCAGCGCGCATGATTGGGCCGGTGTCAGCATCGGATCACGGTGGCACAAATCCAGTGATGTTCTGCTGATTTAGTGACGCTTTTCTGTCGCTCACCATTAAGTGTTAAAATGTGACCCGACTGGTCTTTGATCACTACAGTTGTTTATTATTATTATTACAAATTAATTCCTAATGAATATCGTTGTGCTTGTCGCGATTTGACAGTTCTGTTCTGACCGCGAACACAAACAAACTCTTTGGCCTTTGTGACGTAAGGGTTCCTGTTCTCGCGCCGTGAGGTGGCACGCGCGGTTTTGTTATGAATCGGTTTTGCCGGAGGGGTCGAGCTGTCATCAACACGGGCCGGTGTCGTGCAAAATAACCCAGCGGATCTATCTAGATCTGACCCAGTGTTTCAGAGACTGCTTCTCTTATTTGCTCTCATGAGTCATCAAAGTATTCTCTTTCTTTCTTCCTAAGCCACACATTAGATCAAACCAGAGAAGCTACTAATAAAACGGGCTTGACTAGCACAGTATGTGCGCTGGCATGCAGGTTGTTTTTGTTTCTGTCCCATATGATAGTTATGATGAACGATGGGGTGGTGCCCACGAATGACCTTAAAAGACAGTTCACCTATAAAAGAGAATTCTGTCTTTAATTATACGCCCTCCTCACTTAAAGGAGAAATTATAAAGCCTGCCATTTTTTTCAATGCATTTGCAGTGACTGCAGCGTAAAGTGTGCCCTATGAAGACCACAAGCCTTTCTTTTCTCTTTTTGTAGAAAAACAACCTCCTAATAAATGCTTATAGATTTGAATATGTGTGAGTTTTGCTGTAATTTATGAGATTGACAGTCCTACACTGTAAAAAAGATCTCATTAAATATGGTTGCACAGTACTGTAAAAAAATACATGACGTTTCCAGTATTATCAGATGCATTTTATAACAGTTGTATGTTTGATTAAGATATATAATGTTATTTCAATTGCCAAAATTCATTTTATAGATTAAAACGTGTCACCGTAATAATACAGGTGGCACAATAGAAAGCCACATGAGGAATATTCTTCACAAATTCACCTTTTGTGTTGCACAGAATGTTAATTATTCATCTTTTGAACAACATGAGGGATGTGCAATGACAGAATTGTAATTTTCTGATGAAATATTCCTTTAAAAGAAGCTGAACTGGAGCAAATGGTGAGATGGATGAGGAATAAAGAGAGAGATGTGCCTTATGAATTCTTGATCATAATAAAAGATTCACAACTGTACCACAGACACATTTTCCCTCCGGCCCCTTTGTCTGCCTGCTGTGTGTGTGTGTGTGAGGACCACAGAATTCCTACAGTTAATTATGTGTTAATTTAAAGGTCTGTTCTGTGCACATAATTGAAGCGGAGAGCCGAATCGGAGAGAAACAAGTCATCTTATCAGAGTGAGACACACTCATACATCTCTGTCATAAAAATGACATTAACTTTAGTTTTTAATGAGCTAATTAATGAGCCACAGCAGCTGGTCTTAGCTTTTCTGTAGGATTTTCCCCTAGGGCTTCCACTGCAGTGGGTGTGGCCTTTTTGGGAGATGCTATGTGATTGGCTGGGCTTGACATGGTGGGCGTGGCCCTATTTTAGGACTGGTTTTCTTATTTTTGTCTGTTGGGGTCTTGTGAATATATTTTTTGGCCAGTTTTCTGGTGAGCCATTAAAAATGGTTAAATCTATGTATTAATAAATAAATACTAGTAGTATACAAGTAATGCTAAAGCAGCGATTCATTGGTTTGTTGTCTTTGTTTTTTGGTGATATATAAAACACATTCACGCACAGACACTATCTGAGGTGTGTATGTTTTTGTGAAAAGAGATGCAAGATGTGTTTTCGTCATGCTTCATCTCTTTTGTTTACTTAAGTGTTTTTGTTTTTTAAGTGAGCGTGTGTTGAGTGTTTTGAAGAGAGATACTTTGCATCTAATTTTGTGACTTCTGTATATTGTGGCACAGTTGTCAGCTTTAAGTGTTTGTGGTGGGCTGAAGCATAGATCTGCAAGCAGCCGTTTTGAATGCAATTTCGAGCTCTTGATCTCTCTCAATGTTTGATTTATGTCGGAGAATAAGAGGATGAATGAATTTGTATTGAATGACAAGAATCGTCGTCATTCAGATTACACACTAGAAAATAGGTCAAAACACATGGAGTCTGAAGCCTGTGGGACTGCTGTGTGTTATGGCAGATTTGATAGATTTAAAAGGACTTAATATTAGCTCACTGTAGCTGCCATAATCCTCACGTTCAATTAAGCTGTCAGAGCTGACACATTCGGACTGGTTCAGTCCCGCTGAAGTCAGTCAGAGACTGATGGAGTGTGAGAAAACAGAAGGTAACCGAACGCTGCAGGACACAGAAATGTCAACTATGAATAAAATAGCTACAGCAGAAAAACTGAACCACTTCTGTTGTGTTGCTCATTCACTTTGTTCAGTCCAGGATGTGAATGTAAAGTGTATTGGTTTTTAAATGTGTGTAATATGTTTTGTGCTGTAACTGGATTGTACAAAGCAGTCTTGTTATTGGTAACAAACTAAAACTATTAAAAATTGCTTTTATTAATTAAAATGACACTGTAATACTAACTGAAATGTGAATAACTAATAGAGTTGTAACACTAAAATTGCTAAAGGTACAGCTGAGGTTAAAGCTGCCACTTAGCAAAGTTACAAAAATGTACACTAAAACTTAAATGAAAAGTGAAAATGTAAAAATAAAAGCTCATTCAAAATGCTATAATAGTGAAGTTAATGAAATTTTTGGAGGTTAGTCTCTTATCTTGGTAAATGTTCTCAAAATGTCCTCCAGAAAGTCTTAATAGGCATCTACTAAAACCATGCTCCCAAAATGTCTTGTTTCTGACATCAAAACCCTAAACTTATTAACACATGGCTGCCCACATTTACACATCAACAGCGCCTATTCAGTGTAGCCTGTCCAGTAACACGGAGTTAATACTGAGGGAGTAGCGAAGATATTATTAGTCATAAACACCAGAAAACATATAGATTTCATTGGCAGATTTTACAATTCTATACTATTTTGTCTAAATAAATAATAATAAAAAAAGTATAACAAGCTAAAATCAGTAATTTTAGTGAGTTTAGGCATCACAACATTATAATTTAATGGGAATTCGTTTTGAGATTTGCTATAAATTACATTTCACAGTTTTAAATAATGTTTTGACATTCATTTTGTAAGTGTTAGCCTATACAAGATGAAAGGATATTCTAATAGTAAAAATAGGGAAAATAAACACTATCAGTAACACTTTAGAATAGAGAACACTTATTCAATATTAACTACGACTTTTCCCTCAATAAGTTCCTTATTTGGCTTTTATTCATAGTTTTTTAGTAAGGTAGTTGTTAGGTTTAGGTATTTGAAATAGAGATGTAGAATAAGGTCATGTAGAATATGTGCTTAGTTACTACTAATAGGCTAATATTTTAAAATGCATGTTAATAAGCAACTAGTAAAGAGACCCTAAATGCCCAGTTTGAACTAATAAATAAAAAACTCTCTAATAATGTCTGATAACTGATATTCTGTATATTCTGGGAGTAAAATTACATTCACTGGCAGGAGCTTAAATACAAACGTATTCTTATAGTGTCGTGTGCTGCTGACTGTGTGCATGACCCCCTTATGGTCCTTTGTATCTCCTGAAGTGGGCATCGTTTTCACTAAAACAATAGAAATCTCTCTCTCTCTGATTGAACAGGCTGTGCTAGGCTGTCATATTTGTGTGTGTTGGTGGAGTGTGTGCTGAGTTCTCACCCAGAGGGAAGAAACAGTCATGTCTTTGTCTTTAACGCACCCACAGCCATTCTTACACACACACTGACAGGAGCGGGGTAAATAGGCTATTGTTTATATGGTGAAGCGCTGTTTTGTCTTGGAGCATTTTGTTGTGTATTTTGTGTACGTTCTTGATTCTGAGGGATAGCAGATGCTTTTACTTGAAATCTCTTTAATGGGACAATGAATGACGGTGCAGATCTTTTATAGCACATGGTCTAGGTCTGTCCTGATATGGCGCTGTTCAGTCATGATGGTTATTTTGTAGGTTAACCTGGACTAATTTGCAATGTTCCCTCAGGAATTTTTACTGGGTTTTTGGAATAGTGCTTTTCAATGTGAAAAATAAGGTTACTTTAAGTATCTTATCAATTTATTCAGTAAGGACACTTTAAATTGATCAAAATGAAACAGGAAATACATTTATAATGTTACAAAAGAAATTTGTATTTCAAAGAAATGCTGTTGTTTTGAACTTTTTTTTGAAACTTGGAAAAAAAGGGAGAGTTAACCTAAAAATTAAAATTCTGTCATAAATTATTCATAAATTACTCATACTACTCATTTTCAAAAGTTTGGAAACGTCCTAGAAAAGTGGAGTTTTGGACAATATTGGCATGAATCCTTTTTGCACTGATCCCAGTGTTGCACTGATAAGGGACAACAGAAACTACGAAAACATATTTTATTACATAAACAGTTTACATAGAAAATACTTAAATTTTTGATTCATCAAAATATCCAACATTAGCAGCTATTACAGCTCTGCAAAATCTGGGCATCCGAGCTGTCAGTTTATTTAAACATTGTTGAAACTATTAAGGTAACCCAAAGATCTTTTAAAAAGCTGGGCCAAGTTTAAGCCAGTAACCAGGCATCACAGCTGACACAGGGGCAGGTCTGACTTTTGACATGTATATATTGTCATTATTATATAATCAAAATGAAAATTATTATTGCTGGTCTTCAATGATAATGTCAAGTGACTTTAATGTATTTGCTCCAAAAAATGCTAAGGATTTATGCTGATATCATCTATGTGTATATATATATACACTGCTCAAAAAAATAAAGGGAGCACTTGAACAACACAATGTAACTCCAAGTCAATCACACTTCTGTGAAATCAAACTGCCCACTTAGGAAGCAACACTGATTGAC
>JAUMHE010000062.1:16208651-16232771 GCA_032359235.1 Enteromius mattozi | reverse complement strand
AGGAGTTAATCTCATCAACGTCAGTGAGCCAGTAAGACTGCAGCACTAGCCAGTGTGTTTGACCAGAAGTGTGTAAATTAGCTTTATGTTATTTATATCATTTACACGACTGCACGTCATTTCTGTCTCTACGTTAAGTTGCGCTTTCTGTATCGTGCACGGCGCAGTTCCGCCACACACACACACACACACACATAAACGTACACGCGCCGCACACACAGTGAGCACACCCCCGCTTTCAACAGTATTATATATCAGTCAATATTTAACCGCAAAAAATATGAATTCTGCGTGTCTCTGTGTTAAATTCTGCATGCCCAGGTGTTGTAGGGAGGTCATACAGGCACGTGGAGGCCACACACACTATTGAGCCTCATTTTGACTTGCTTTAAGCACATTACATCAAAGTTGGATCAGCCTGTAGTGTGTTTTTCCACTTTTGAGTGTGACTCCAAATCCAGACCTCCAAATTTGATTTCTGTTGATCATTTTTGTGTGATTTTATTGTCAGCACATTCAACTACGTAAAGAACAAAGTATTTAATAAGAATATTTCATTCATTCAGATCTAGGATGTGTTATTTTAATCTTCCCTTTATTTTTTTGAGCAGTGTATATATAATTCACCTATATGTTTGATATAATTATTTATATTTTATAATTTATTTATATTAATTATTTCTGCATATGGCAGGAAATGAAGTGACTTCTTGCGCAAACACACACTGATACTCACCCCCAGCCAAACATACACCAGTGCACAGCTATCTGCTTACTCAGCACTTACAGTCAGATGGGGGGTAGGTGTGTGTGTGTGTGTTTGCTCTCCATTTGTATTTGGTTCTCATTCCTTCAGATTCCAGTCTCTCCAAGCTTGAAGGTTTGTTAAAAAAGAACTATGACATAAACACTCACACACACAAACAAACACACACACACACACACACACCCTAAAGTCAATAGCCAGTCGTTCAGACTATAAAATTACTCTGACTATGTTCTAAATGTTTGCTGATGTCTCATTTTACACCTGCATCATATAAAATGACCCTACAGAAACATCAAACCCAGTTCACCAGGTTCTGTGAAAACACCCTACAATGTGGTGTTTGATGGTTTTTAGCAGAGCTGCTGTCTGCATTTGTTAATTATTTGCATGTGGTCAAAAAAAGGCCAATAATCCTGCTTCTGGTCTGAAGAAACATACAGGCTTAGAACAACATGAGGGCCATTGATGACAGTTTTTGGTAAACTGTTCCTTAAAAGTCACCTAGATCCTTTTTACCTTCAAACCTAGTACCTTCATTTGCATTGAGATTTTTGTACTGAAATTCTTTTAGATGGATTTATTTTAAACTGTGTTTAAAAGGCTATCAGCAGTGCAGCTCTAAAGACTGATCACCAACATCACCATGAGAGCCAGAGATTCAGAAGATTCCAGAGCAAAACCGGCATCTGAGCACACCCTGAAGAACAGATGCCTTACACCCCGGGGATTCTGGGAATCTGCACACCAAAGACAAAAATAGCTGGTTTGTGGACCATGACCTGCTCTTTCCCAGAAGCCCCGGTGTGAGCCAGCAGCAGTAGGGCTTTGAATTATGGTTATCAAGAATGCAAACTAGCACAAACATTCTGATCACATGTGCGTGACCACACGGCAGTGGCGCACATCGGTTTTGTGTTTAAATAAAGCTGTGGCCAACGTGAATCCTCTATTCTTGATTGTTGCAGGTGTGTCTGTTTGTTGTGCAAAGACAGAAAGTAACACGGTGTTCAACCAAACACTGGATGTGAAAACAATGCACCGCTGTGTAAATGTATACATACAAATAGAAAATATCAGTTCACAATTTTATGTCAGCTGCACTGTTTTCTGTTCTGTTTTTCAGATCTGGTATTTTATTAGTTTCTCAAGTGTGGAAATTTAAGCCTGTAAGACTGTAGGTCATATGCAAGAGGGTTGGGTCATGATGGTTAAATAATTTTTCAACTACTGATTAGTGAGGACAACAATAGCGTTTTATAGATGTCTTTAACCACTGTGTCACGTCTCACACTGTTTTTTATTGTCCTGGCTGCGTTATTTGATTGAAATTGTAGTAATTTCATATATTTTGAAGTGTAATTTATTTCTGTAATGGCAAAGCTGTCTTCAGTGTTACCTCCTTTAGAAGTAATTTTTATATGTTGATCTTCTACTGAAGAAATATTCTTCTTATTTTCAATGTTGAAAATGTAAGTATTTTTTCCCATGAGATATATTTTATGTCATCATGAATATTTTGAATCATGAATCAAATGGCTTTTGTTTAAAAGAGAAATTTTCAGCAATTTTATGCATCCTTGCTTATTAAGTGTTAAAAAACACAACAAAAGTAGAGATGGTTTGGCTATATATAATGTAAAGATTTTTGTTTTGTTTATCAATGGGTATGCCGTCTATAGAAATAACATAGGATAGGATCCATTTCTCTACTTATTTGACCTATTGTTAATAAAACATTGATATTGATATTTAATCACCAGTATTGATATAGCCACAGATTATTAGCATGCTGTATTTAAAACGAATGACACTTTATTGAATACTTTCTTATCTAATGTGATGATATTAAAGCATCACGTATGTCATTGTATACATACGTGCATTTTTGTCAGTCATTTATAATATATTTTTAACATAAAGACTTGCATTGTGCTACAGGAAACATTTCTGCAGCAGGAACAACTAAAATCTTGTGTTTCTAATCAGCATTTTTATGTGTGTGTGATTCAGTGAGAAAGTAGGAAAATGTAGGTCAGTTGTTTTTAAAAGGAAAGGGGATGCATGTGCATGTTGACTCAAATGTTTTCAGCATGTGTTAGTCTTTAACTGCAGTTTGCTGGAAGTCAACACACACACACACACACACATCTGCAACTAATGAACTGAATGAGGCCAAGCGAGTGTGTCCAGAGAAACGTGTGCTTGTGCTCAGGTCAAACACAGAAAGACTGTTTGCATCGGTTTATGTTCTCCTATCTCTATAAAAGGCTTAGGTTAACTCGATCTCTCCTGTCTGTCTAGGTTAAGAGGATCAGTGGTCGTTTGTTCCATCTCTCTGTCATACACAGGTCAGGGACTCCTGTAATCTCACCAGGGTAAAATAAATTCAGATCTACTGTGAGTGAATTAATGTTTATATACTCCATATCTCTCTCTCTCACACACGCACAGTTTTATTGCAGTCGTTGGAACAGATTACAGTTGCAGGTTATCTCGACTCTCTGCTCCAGTTTTGATGGCCTTTGAAGTTCGAAAACGTAATTCAGAGTTTCAGATAAATAATGTAGAAAATGTCAAGTGTGTTTGTGGTTTTCTTGGTAAAAAGCACGGTTTATCCTGAATTCGCGTGCAGTGGAATCCAAACATCTACCACTAGTCCAAATGCTTGTATTTTGCATTTGTTTGTAATTTAACACTACATTTTAGTTAAGAAAAAACATTAGCTGCAGAAAATAACATTTTTACGTATTTGGTTTGCCCACATTTTACATTCGTGATCCATGTTTTCCGGCATGATTTGAGATCCAAAGAACGTCTTGTGCTTCATCGGAAACAAGAACATCTTGACCTTTTGTACAAATGAGTTTAGTGACACACATCTGCTGAGATTCCTTTACTTATACACTACCGGTCAAAAGATTTTTAATGTTTTTTTTAAAGAAGACTTTTCTGCTCACCAAGCTTGCATTTATTTGATCCAAAATTCAGCAAAAGCAGTAATATTGTGAAATATTTTTGCTATTCAAATTACTTTAGAATGTTGAATTTTAGCATCATTACTACAGTCACATGATCCTTCAGTAATCATCCTAATATTCTGATTTGCTGCTCAAAAAACTTTTATTTTTATTAACATATTGAAAACTGAGTAGAATTTTTCTTAGATGAATAGAATGTTCAAAAGAAATAAAAATCTTCTGTAACATTATACCTGTCTTTATTTGGATCAATTTATTGCAACCTTGCCAAAAACAATCTACTGACTAAAAGCTTTTGAGTTGTATAATTGTATAATGTTACAAAACCTTTTTATTTCATATAAATGCTGCATTTTGGATCATATAAATGCCGGCTTGGTGAGCAAAAAAATAGATAAATAAAAAAAATAATAATAATAATAAAAAAAATATATATATATATATATATATATATATAAAAATCATGCTGTTAAACTTTTGACTAGGAGTGTACAATTTATTTGATCACTGTGACCAACAATATTTAACTTCTTATTTATTTAATGACAGTATTTGTCATTAAATTACTTTACTTAAGTTTATACGGATAAAATAGAAAGTTGGTCTCAGACGTTTGGACCTGATTACACATAAGCCTGACAGAAAAATCCTTTTTTTGTGTATGTTTACTAGTCATGTGCATTTCATACCAACGATAACTTAAAATAACTTATAGACATACACACTGCTTAGTGTGTGTGTCTCCTCCATAATTTACACTAAGGAGTGTTCAAGCCTTTGAAATTGTGCTAATTAGGACCAAACTGACCTTGTTAGAATAGTGTGTGAATGTGTGTGTGTTTTTAGCTTCTACAAGTAAATGTAGGTCAGGTCTCTGGGGTTTACTCACTTTCAGACACATGCAGAATATTTGGGCCGACTTTCTGATGAGATCACATGAACACGAGTCCAGCATGGAAACTGCCCTTTAAAACACTTGGAAGACACACATAAACAAAAACCATGAAATCCAAATAGATTTGTGTCTTTTAGTCCACCTGTGTTAGTTTTGAGTCAGTCTTCGCTAGTGTACTTCTAAATGTTTTGCTGATTTGTGAAGTTAACATTTGCGGTCTCTTCAAGGAAAATAGACTCCAAATACTGATGACTCATCCTGCGCTGCTTAATTTTCTGTCCAATCGGATGCGCTCTAGAGTGTGAATATAATTTTTTTAAATAATTTTTTATTATTATTTTAGATTAATGAATATTTGTTCTGGAAATGTGCCTAATTTTCTTCAAACAAATATATTTAATATATTTCAATGTATTTTCAAATCTACCTTTGACCTGTATTACTTTTTTAGGTAAGGGAAAAGTTTTTTGATATGTCTAGTTTAAGTTTAAATATGTATGACAAACAAACAAACAAAAAAACTCCCATCCTCCCATCTTTTTTCCATTGGTTGACATGGTGTATAATTAATTATTAATTATTATTATTATTACTGTTATACTATTACAGTATTTACTAATATTTTAATTAGCTTTTATTTTGATATTTACAGTTTTCATTTTGATTTTAGTTTTATATAGTTTTGTGTTTTTGTCATTTTTATTAGTTATTTGTTGTAATATTTCTATTTCGCTTTAATATTTTAAAATTTCAGTTTATATATTTTATTATATTAAAATAGTCATTTTAATATTTAGTACTTCAGCTTAAACTTTGTTTTGTTTTTAAATTAAGATATTTATCTAATATTTTTAGTTTGTGTATTTCAGCTTTTTTAATGAACGAAAACAATTTTTAATGGTTTAGTTTTAGTTAACAGTGACGTCACTGATCCTAGTCCCTCTTTAAATTCATGCCAAAGGTAAAAGCAGTGTTGTTATGGCATCAAAGTCACACACTCAAAGAAAAAACAGCTTGCAGTTCACTTTACTGCCACTAGTGGAGGAAAGGAAATCATACAGTTCGCCTTCAAATTGTTGACCGTCATGAGTTATAAGGCATTTCTGTGTATGTAATGGACATAAATGTTCTTAAATGTTGTCCGAGCTGCAGGTTCAATGGTGTAAATCTACCAGCAGTGTCTGTGTGAGTGTTGTGAAATGTTGGTGTCAGCTCTTATGTGTACTAATGCATCGTCTAATCCCGGTGTTCTGTCCGGGCCTGTAACTTGAGCACGGTTTCACCCCTTAGCACTGCCCTTTCAGACTACAGTACAGTACAGTTACAGTAGATATGCGTGTAACCTGAGTCAGGAGCGATGGAAACTCAGGGTTTCTGATGAGAAACGAATGAAATTGATTTTGCTCTAATTCCCTCAGTGCTTTCAGAGTCTCTGCAGCATCTGCCAGAGTGAAACACACACACAGCCTCTGAAGGAGAGTGTGTGTAATGGAGCTGTGATTGAGTTTGAATCCAGCTGAGTGGAGTGAGACACGTTTATCTTTAACTCTAGAGTGGATGAACAGTCTCTGTTCCTCTGTGAGAGGTTATTGGGGGCTGTTAGATCTTTATAGGAGGTTATACATAGTTATTAGAGGGGTTTGATTGACGTGAGTGTGTGTGCAGTGAGAGAGACAGAGCACACACACACACACACACACACACACACCTCACACCACACCAGCTGAAATAATCAGCCTTTGTACTGAGAAAACAGAACATAAAATTGTGTGTGTGTCCATTGTTTCCTGTCGTGTTTGGTGGTGGTCTCAATAATCAACCTGACACAGCTTTCACTGAAATCAATTATTTTTACTTCATGTAATTATCATAATAGTTAATATAGTGTGTTGACTGTTTAAAACTACAGTATGTAATTTGTTGAATGTGTTTAGCTTGAAATATGTTTTACAGGGCAAACCTAAACCAAATTTAACTGCAAAATCATACACCAGTTTTAGAAATAAGAATTGCATTTTGCATCATTTTCATTATAATTAGCCTAAGTAGATAATCATTGATTATCTTTAGTCTACTACAAATTAAAATTTTCATTCTCATTACTGTAATGCAAAGACAAATACAATATTTAAATTGTACATTTTTATTTTTATTTTTTTTAATTGTGTTAATTTTTTTTGACTAATACATATATATATATTAGTCTAAAAAAATTAGTTTTTTGTGGTTTCAAACATAGTTTTTAATTTGTGTTAGTGTGTGTATGTAAAGAATTTTAGGTCATTATATGCAACCACAATAACAAAGCATTAACTAGTGTGTGTTTGTTAGAGAGAAATGTGTGTATGTTAAGTCTACTCAAAACTGTTCCTTTGTTGCGGTCAGAGTTAGCATGCTAATCGCTCAGGGAAGAAGAATGGCTTTTGTTTGTGTCTGTGTGTGTGTGTGTCAAAGTGAACAATACCAGCCTTCAGATCACTCGAGAGATTGTACTGTGAGCCTCTCTCTTCCTTGTCCTCATAGTACCTGGTATGTGATTTGAATATATAAAGTGTTTCTCATTAATATTCTATGAGGTGTGTGCATATGGGTCCATTTCCATTGGCTTCCCTCTCTGTACAAGCTGCTCTGGGGCCTCTAGGGGCCTCTCCCGTCCCTTGATCACTTCCCACTGCGACATTCCTGACAATACTGACTCATCTCCACTCCGACTCTCTCCCTGCATGACTGACGTTATCCCACTCTCTCTCTGTGACAGGATTCTCTCCCTCCACAGTCAGTCTGTGATGGGACATTTCACTTAAAAAATTAAAACTCTGTCATTTATTCGACCTTATTGCTGTCCCAAATCAATAAGACTACAAAAGGAAATCAGAATACTCACATTATTTTCCACACTATTAGTAAATGTGCTTGTCAAGCTCCAGAAATGACCATAAAAGCATCTTAAAAGTGTACAATTAACTTGTACATTATATTCCAGTTTTCTGAAGTCATTCATTAGCTTTTTGCGAGAATCAAATCGAATTCTCTTGCAATTTGAATATGCACATAAATTAGTCCTGATTAATTTTCGGAGCTTTGGCTAAAGGGAAGATTATCGCCCAGTAATGACTTAATGTCTTTTTTTTTGGTCTGCTAATCCTTTAATTTTGGAAATGTTCGGCTCTGTGATGCAAATGTGGGGGTTTAGTTTCTTTTTTGTATTGTCACTGTATGTGTTAAAGGACGGATGTCTCTCAGTGCAGTGTTGAGGTCTACTGCAGTGTCAGAGCGAGGGTGTGTGTTTATTATGTTTTAGTAAAATGATTTTGGCCCATTTGAGCTGTTCTCGTGCCTGAAATGACAGGCTCTCCATGGAACGTTTTGTAAACAGTTTCGTATGCAAGTTTCCAGAGGACTCAAATCCCTGAACCCCACTTTATCAACCCCATGGACTCCAGCTGAGTTTTAGAGTTTAGTTTGGCAGTAGTTGTTTATAGGAAGATTGAGTTTTCTTTGGAAATTGAAGGTTCATACCATGCCTCACTGATAAGAAGCTCAGGATATAGAAAACAAGATAATCAACTCATGTCCTGTTAGAGGAGCAAACATATGGATCACATTCCCAAACATTTACTGATAAACAGCAACTGAGTGCCTGTTTGTAAACCAACTGTTGAGCTCACCCAAAAATGTTCTTTTTTCTTTAGTTGTGCTGTAAACCATGGTACTTTTTACACATGCTTATTACAAAGATTGCTTCTCCATTAGCCAGATGTTATGTACAATATAATTAATCGCATCCAAAACAAACATTATTGTTTACATAAAATATGTGTGTGTGTGTGCTATGTATATATATAAATGCACGCACATACAGTATATATTAAAAAAATATTTGCATGCATTATACATTTATATATTTACATTCTTATATTTAATATGAATATATTTAATATGTAACATATTTTTCATAAATATATACATGCATGGATTTGCTTTTATATATACAAAACAAATATACGCAGGATACACACATTTTATGTAAACAAAAACCTTTATTTTGGATGCAAGTAATCGCGATTAATCAGTTGACAGCGTTAATAATCACATTTGTGTAAATAATGCTGTTGTTGTCTGTAGGTTGTGTAGTCTGACTTTGAAGAAGCTAGTGGTGATGAAGGAACTTGACAAGGAGCTGATTTCTGTGGTCATTGCAGTCAAGATTCAGGTTAGTAATCCGCTTCGTAAAGTGTATATTGCTTTTCAGCAGCAGTGTGTCTAGATTTTTTTTCAACAAAGAGCACACCATTTACGAGTTAACAATAATAAAATATTCTAAGAGGGATACGATACATGAGAAATTAATTAAAGTGTGTAATATCGTAATGTATAATAAAGAGTCACCAAAAATACAATTTTCATCAATACAGAATGACGATACATTCCTTGTGGCAAAATTCTCAAAGTGCAAGGCTTTTTAATAAACAAATTTCTGCATTAAGTGGATAATTGTTACTTCAAATTGATGACATTAGGCACAACTGAGTGAAATACAGATAAAGTGACTGTTTGTGTCCGTAGGGCTCCAAGCGAATCCTGCGCTCGCATGAGATAATGCTGCCTCCTGCTGGTGGGGTGGAGACTGATCTCGCTCTCACTTTCTCACTACAGGTAGAGATATCTTCAAAACACACTTTTTTGAATTGCTCGGTGGCTCTGACCCAAAACTGCCTAGTTATCTACTGCTTGCATAAACATTGTCAGCTGCCTTGTCTGGCAAAGAACCTCATAAGTGATTGATTTGAAACACTGCATCACTCTATACAAGAATGCTGCTTTAAAATTACAAAATAACAAAAAGCGTAATAACATAATAACAAAAGGAACATATCATAGAAACAGCCTTTGCTTTCAAAGTGTGTATAATGCCTTTAAATTCTCATTGTGTAGACAGTTTTTGAAACAGTGCCAATATTGCTTTTAAGACATCATCATTTCAGTGTGCTCTGAAACATTCTAGAGTTTTATTATGAAATAGAGTTTGACGTTTTTCCTGTCTCTCTCCTGTGTCTCTCTTCCTGTGTCTCTCCTCATGCTTGTGTGTGAGAAGTACCCTCATTTTCTAAAACGCGAGGGAAATAAGTTGCAAATCCTGCTTCAGCGGAGGAAGAGGTACAAAAACCGGACAATTTTGGGCTACAAGACGCTGGCTGCTGGTTCTATAGACATGGCAGAGGTATTTCGGATTTCTCTGTGAGGTTAATAGTTACGTTTGAAGCATGTACAGTACTTGCATGCGGATTTGTTTGTGTGTGTGTAGGTGATGCAGCATCCTTCAGAAGGTGTGCAGGTCTTGGCTCTTTGCAGTAATCAGAAGGAGTTTCTGGGTAAAGTTGCTGAGATTTGGATATATTCCCTGTCCAGTCAGCCCATAGACCATGAGGAGGCGGCCATTCTAGGACAGAAAATCAAATGTTCTGGTAAAATCATACACACAAATTTTATTGATTTAGTCTATGACATGTCCCTGGCATCAACAAATTGTGTTCTTTATGTGTGAAAAGAAGTTATACACTAAACAGATGTGTTTTTTTTCTCTATATTGTGTATTTTAGTGTCACTGGTGCTATCCGCACCTTATCAGATTTAAGCATAAGAGTTGCATTATTCATAAATTCATTTCATTCAAATAGTTTATTAATGATTATTCAAAATGTACAGTATATTCTGTTTCAGACCAGACATAGAAATTCTCTTTTATAATACCAAAATCCAGTGGGTTCTCACACTCTCTCACACACACACACACACACACACACACACACACACACACACACACACACACACATAAATTATATATATATATATATATATATATTCTTTGACCTAAATGTTTACTTGAAGTACATCTAGAGATTTTAACTTTTTTTTTATTATTATTACTTTTTTTAAGCTGAAACACTCATTACCAAATTTTAGTTTTGGAGACCTTCATTATAATGCTTTTGCATACTAACTGTTTTCATTTCTATTTATTTATTTAAATAAAAATGCATCTATTAGTTTCCATTTATTAGTTTTTAAGTTTATTTAAAACTCATTATTGGTTTATCATTGATTTATCATATATAATCATATTAGCCAAAATATCAATAGCAGTACATCCCTAGCTGAAGCACCACGTTGACCAATCAGTATTCAGGACTGGGCCTTTTCTTTTTCTAATATTGTTTGTTTGAATTGGTAGATAATTACTCAGAAGAAGAGTATGAAAGCTTCTCATCGGAGCAGGAAGCCAGTGATGACGCAGCACAAGGACAGGTAAATACAAACACACACACAAACAATGCTACTTCACTTCCCTCTTTTTCTGCTGACTCGTGTGTATACATGCTCCTCAGGATCTTGAGGATGACGAGTATGAGATGAGGAAAACAAAAAAGCAGAGGAGGTCAATAGTCCGGACGGCATCGATCACCAGGGTAAGAATGCCAGGGAACAATGAGAGTTTACTCACAGCAATCGCTGTCAGATGTGATCGGGTAGTAAACAGACTGTTAATTTGAGTGTGTATGTCTGTGTGTCTGTATGTCTCTTTCTCCATTAGCAGCAGAACTTTAAGCAGCGCGTGGTGGCATTGCTCAAACGGTTCAGAGTTTCTGATGAGGTGGGTAAATATAGAGTCTATTTGTTTTTTAAGTGTATAAATACATGTTAGTCAGGTTGTGCAGGTTGACCTGTGCAGTGAACCAATGTTTTGTACACTTTTTTTTTTTTTTTCCATCTCAGTGGATTAAATCTGTGTTTGTGTGTGACTTAGTTTATGTTTAACTAAATGTACTTTACTCTAGATTTACTAAGACCTCTCACCTCCGATAGGTAGTCTAAATATTATAAAGTCAAGTCAAGGCACCTTTATACTGCGGTGCTTTATAAAATACAGATTATTCAAAGCAGCGTCATAGTATTAAAAAGTAAAATTATGAGAAAAATTCAAATACTTCTGTAAAGCAGCTCTAAAAAGACAATAGTGTCATTATTTAGCTCAAGTCAGTTCAGTTTGTTTCAGTTCTGCTTATTAACTGTTAACTGTTCCTGATTGATGAAGCAAATTTAATTTATCTTTACAGAAGACAATAGTTTCATCATCCAGCTCAATTCATTTCAGGGATTGTTGTCATCTGAGACTGTCAGTGCAGTCAAATCCATAATATTACTGAATTTTAAGTGTCCTTTAAAACACAACTAGGCAAGCTACAAGATTGGCAAGAAGCTCAAACCCAGAAATGGAGAAAAAACTTAAATAGAAACCATGTTATTAAGCTGTAGGTTGTAATAAATGAGTTGATTTGTTCTCCTGTTGTATGATTGTGTTCAGTCTGTGATCAGTCAACAGACACAAGACCTGACCCTTGCCAGGCTCGCTCCACAGATTAATTTAGCCATGCATAATCAGCAGTGCTACGGAAACCGAATCCTTGTTTGCTGATAATCTTGCCGAGTGGAGTTCTGCACAGTGAGAGCAGGACTGACACAAGGATTTTGGCTATAATATTCTTACTGCTTCTGCACATAATTGGATTGAAAAAGTATTTGCTTAACCATGCAGTGCAAGGAGGGCATGTGACAAACACAGAATAAAAAAAAATGCAGTGTACGGTATATCCACTATAGTGTTCGGTAAGTAGTAAGCTAGTTTTTGGTTCCTTCACCATTCTATATATTCAACAGTTTTGACATATATCAAGTAAGCATAAAAAAAGAAAATGCTTCTCACAGCAAAATAAACACATGCCACTTTGAGTTCAGAGGTCAGTCCTCTTGTGAAAGGCAGGAAGAGTGTGGTGATGTGCAGAAGCAGCAGTGATGTCCAGCGGGACAGAAACATGATCTCTGCAGCATTATGTCTCAGGTTACTTCCTGTTCTGACAGGACGTTGATTCTGATTATGGAGCCATCTGAAACCCGACCGAAGATTTTTACAAATATTTTATATTAAAGGAAGTTATTTAGCAGTCAGAAATGTTTGCTATTGAGTACTAGCTTACAACGTACTAAATATTACCTAGTATATACTGTATACTGATTTCAAATATACTGTATACATATGCATACATATTTCAAAAACAGTTGTACGAGAAATGGTATAGCCATTAATCAATGAAACATTTCAAGCATGCTGCATTGTTGTCATGTGACCTTCTAATGTTGCATGTTTAATTTAGCAAGTGGAGTCACAGTATGAGATGGTAATCGATTTTAGTCCACTTTGTGTAGCTATCCAATATGGTTTCTGTTGATCAGAATAAAGCTGAAATTAAATAAAATATAAATATGGGATAAAAAAAAAAGAATATATACATTTTTAAAAACAATTAACTATTAAAAATGACAAAAATAACAGTGTTAGTACAAAATGTACAATTACAATTAAAACTAAAAAATAAAAGCTAATTATGATTTCAAGAATAAATCCCTAAATAAATAATGAAATAACACTGGTATAAAAATTATATTTGGTAGTCCAGACAAATAATAAATAAATGAAGAGTTAATTCAGCATTCAGCAGCAGCTTTTTGTTAAGAAGCCGGATTTACTCTGAACAAACAAAGTCCTTGATTGATTTCCTCTCTCATTAATAATATCCAGGAACATTGCATGCTGCTTTGGGATCGATTGCCCTGCAGCTGAGTCTGAGCATTCAGCTTCATCAGATCATGCTTGACCCTCTGTCTCACCATCTCTCACATTCATTCAGTTCAAATGAGGAATAAATAACATTTAAATGTTTGTAGGTTTTAGACTCGGAGCAGGACCCAGCCGAGCCGCCTCCAGAAGTAGAAGAAGATCTGGATCTGGAGAGTTTAGAGTTTGAGAATCCGAGTGACAGTGGACCGGACCTGGATGATGATGAAAGTGTTCTCAGCACCCCTAAACCCAAACTCAAGTGTGTTGAGAAGAGAGTTTGTTTAGTGCTAGATCTATTAATGGTCAGGTGTGTGGTTTTATTAACCCTTTTTGTGTCTGCGTGTGGTTTAGGCCATATTTCGAAGGAATTTCTCTATCCAGCTCTCAGACAGAAATTGGCAGCATTCACAGCATTAGGAGTCACAGAGAGCCGCCCAGTCCAGTAAGAACTCATTCATGTGTTTAGAAGATATTTAAATGCACACATAATATACACTTAAACTGACTTGAAGTAAAGCTAATTATACTAACCTAATACTAACCCTTTCCAAATATATATGTGCCATTTAAAAGTTTGGGGTCAGTGAGATTTTATTTATTTTTATTTTTTTTTTAAAGAAACTGAAACTTTATATTCAGCAAGAACACATAAAATTAATATTTAATATAAAGAGTATATTATTTATGTAATTATTGTATATCATATATTTAATATATAAAATATTTGTTATAAAAGTAGTTTTTTTTTTTAAGTTTAAAAGAAGTTCTCAGGATTCTAAAAAGAAATTCCAAAAAAATATTAAGCAACCCAATAGTTTTCAACACTGATGATAATAAGAATGTTTCTTAATCATAAAAATCAGCATATTAAAATGATGAATCATGTGACACTGAAAACTGGAGTAACTGTGGGAAAAAAATAAAATAAAATAAAATAAAAAATATATATAAATTACTCATTATTTTATATTAATTATATATCTAGATTATTAAAATAGAATTTTAAATTGTATTAATATTTCACAGCACTGTTGTACTGTATGTATGATCAAATGAATTCTGCTTTATTAAAAAAACTTCTTCAGAAAGATAAAAAATATATATATTATTGACCCCCAACAGTGAAATGGTAATATATATAGACATTATTTTTAACCAATTGTCCCCATGAGGAGAAGGAAGTATAAGCTAGGTTAGAAACATCACTTCAGTTTAATCACTCCTGAGCTAACTCTCTACATCTCTCTCTCTCTTTCTCTGTTCAGATGGATCCTGATAAAATAAGGGCTGTAGGTGGAAAGTTTCAGATGGATAATGAATCTGATAATGTTTCGATGGTACGTCCTTCACTACTGTGAGATATTCATTGAATATCAGATCAAGACTCGAATGTTTGTTTTGAGATGAACACTGGCAGATACTGAAGCTGAATCACAGTTAATGAATCACCCACACTGAATCAACATGTGGTGTGGTGGCAAGAGAGCAAAACAATAGTAATCAAAACAGTAATTAGCTTATTAGCATGTAACAAAATATTAATGTATTTTAATAATTATTATGCAAGTAATACTATATATACACAGAGAGAAAAACATTTTACCCAGCCTTAGTCCTAACATAAAGGCTTTATTTTATTGTATATTGCGTTGCGTGTTTTTGCAGTTTCATGTCTTTGTGTTTCAGGGTCATCCTGAGGTTGTGACCCCGACCACAGAACTGGAGATGATGGACAACATGGACACTTTCATGGAGAGGTTGCCTCCTACTGGCCGGATGACCAAAACAGAGTCACTTATCATTCCATCCAACCGGTGAGGATACATAAACCCTTTATCCCTGCGGTTAGATGAAGAGTATAATAGATTTTACCTGTAAAAGATTACGGTCAAGGTATCTTTTTAAACAAAGCTCTTTCTTGTGGGTTTTTTGTCTATCCTGTTTAGTGTTTTTATTAGAAAATAAAAATGTTCTGCAATATTAGCAACTTTCTCTCTCTATCTAAAGGGTGGAGCCAAAACTGGCAGGGCGGCGGGGACGGAGCACATCACTTAAAGAGAGACAGACCAATCGACCGCCCAACGAGAGAGCCAACAGTCTGGACAACGAGCGCTCGCTTGACACACGCTGCCACCTACAGGTCAGAGAGAACCTCTTCACACAACACATATACTCCAGCTTCTAAAAAGAAACAGTTTAACTGAATGAATTTTGGTCTCTGTCCGGTTAGATTCCACGTAAAACGGTTTATGACCAGCTGAACCACATCCTGGTGTCAGACAGCCATCTCCCCGACAGCATCATCCTCATTAACACCTCAGACTGGCAGGGCCAGGTATAATTGACAGATGTCAAAGCAACATGGCAACATGCAAATTATCAACTTTTTTATCGATTTTTTTGGTCACACTTTAGTTTAAGGTCCAATTCTTGCTATTAACAAATCATTAAATGGACTTTTGCCTCAATAAACCCCTTATTTGCTGTTAATTAATAGATAGTAAGGTAGTTGTTAAGTTTAGGTATTGGCTAATATTAGGGATGTAGAATATGATCATGCAGAATATGTGTTTTATAAGTACTAATAAACAGCTGATATGTTAATAATAGACACACTAATAATAAACTAGTTAATAGTGAAAATTGCTCCCTATACTAAAGTGTTTCCAGATTTTTATAAATATAAAGCATAATATAGTTGTTATATTATCCTAAAAAAAATTTTTTGTAGTCATAGTCACCATGGCTGAAAAATACAAAAATAATCAGTAAAAAAATACAAAAAAAAAAAATATATATATATATATGCAATTTAAAATGATAATTTTTGTAATATATTTTCAAATTTAATTTATTCTTGTGATTAAAGCTGAATTTTCAGCAGCCATTACTGCAGTATTCAGTGTCACATGATCCTTCTGAAATCATTCTAATATGCTGATTTGCTGTTTAATAAATGTTTCTTGTTTTTATCACTACTGAAAACAGTCTTTACTGTTTAATATTTTTGTGAAAATTGTGATCGTGGATTTTTATTTATTTTTTGTTTAATGAAAGGTCTTCATTTGTTTGAAATGGAATTAACAATGTAAAAGTCTTTACCGTCACTAGGCACAAGCATTTGGAATAATAAACCTGACATCAGTACAAAAATAAATTGACTTGTGCAACTCTTTTCCTGTCTTTTTGTCTCAGTTTGTATCTGAGATGTTACAGAATCACGGTCTTCCTGTTGTGTGTACGTGCACCACGGCTGACATACAGGCTGCGTTCAACACCATCATCTCTCGCATACAGAGATTGTAAGTCAGACACTTCATTTCTTCAAACTTCTGTCACGTTGTTTCTAGTTTTTCCAGGATAGTGACACACTATGCGCTTATTTCTGCTTTTCTCTTTTTCTGTAGTTGTAACAGTAACTCAGTCACACCATCTCCTGTTCGGATCGGAGTAGCAGGAGCTCAGCATTACCTGTCTGTTGTTTTGCGTTTGTTTGTGGATCACCTGACACATAAAACCCCCGACTGGCTCGGGTACCTGCGATTCCTTATCATCCCACTAGGTAAGTGCAGGAGTCAGGGAAAAAATCTGCAGGCTCTGGCCAATAAAACACTACCAAAAGAGCTAAGAAATAAATATATGTGTGTGTGTGTGTCTGTAGGGGTTCATCCAGTGGCTAATTATCTGGCCAGTATAGACTACAGATATAACAGCTTGTTCCAGGACTCAGCGTGGAGAGATCTTTTTCACAAACCAGAAGCACCAACCTCAGGTAACCTTTTTTGATAAACTTGTTCACTAATCATTCTATCCATCTCCAAATAAACATGTAAAGAAAAAAAACTTTACACTTCAATATTCTATAACATATAGGAGTATGTGTTGATATTATGATATATATAATTGCAAATGTATAATAAATTCATTATAAATTCATATATTTTTGTATTGTGGAATTATTTTGTTACATTTTTTTTTGTCATTTAAATTCTATATATATATATATATATATATATATATATATTTATATATACACACATACATGCTTTATTTCTATTACATTAAAGTTTAGTATATTTTGTATTGTATTAAATAAGTTTGTATTGTATTACGTATTAAATCATTTATAATGATTTTTAAATATATTACAATTGTTTATTTTTCTATATAGTGATTTATATATATATATAATAGTATGTTATTATTATAATTGTTTATAATTAGACATGTTTATATAATATATTAAATTAAACATTTTAATTATGTTTCAATATTTATAATTTATATATAAAAATATTTATTTAGAATTATGCTTATTTTCTATATTTATTATTGATTTTCAAGTAATTCAGTTTTAAATATGAATTATTTAATTAATTATTATGGTTAATAATGTCATTTTAAATATCGAACAAATTTATATAAATGTAAATGAACACACATATGTTAACAAATGTATTTAAAAATATCAACATTTTCTCTTTTCTTATCGTTCAACCTTCTCCAGCAGTTCAGGACAGTCCAGATGTGGTTTCCAGGGTAACACAGTACATGCTGGGGGCAAACGGAGCTCATCAGCTGCCCATAGCAGAGGCCATGCTTACCTATAAGCAGAAAAGGTGATACACACATGCACACAGCAGCCCAGATCCATATGTTTATAAAAGAATTAAGCCTTTCAGAGGAGGCAACATAAATGTTGTGTGCAGAACACACTGAAAATGAAATATCAGTGTGATTTATAACATGGTACCACTCTATAATAAAACATATTCAAAGATTATGCTTCTCCACAGTTGTATTTGGCTAAATACAAATAAGAATCCCTTAATCCCTTTATATAAAAGTGCTTTGAATATGTGTTATTAAAGGCTGGGTTCATTTTCTGATGCCTCGAAGATGCAGATATCTGGTTTTCAGTCAAAAACACACTCGATCCATTTTGTCCATTTTCCCAGATATTTGCATCTATTTCATGAGCATCCTCCTCCTTAAAGTCATGTTTGGACAGAAAGCATGTGAATGTCAACGTTTATCATCTCTGTCTGTAAATAACATACTTTATTCTCTTTATATTTTCTTGTCCTTGCCCTCTCTGAAGGAAAAAGAGCTTTCATTTTGATTTTGCTGTAAGGTATTGTGGTCCTCCTGCCTGTGCTGATACCGTAGCCAATCAGAGACATATCATCTTCCTTCCTCTCGCTCACTCTTCTCCTGTAGTATCGAGGGGAATTACAGCTGAGGGAGAGCCGAGAGATTCTGTTCAAACTCTAGAGATTCTATCCACACTTTACAGTTTGTGGTCTATGCTTGTATGCGGGGGCTTCCTTTCCTGTAGATGCCATATCAAGCATTGCAGCTTCTCCCTTTTATTTCTCCTCCACCTTCTGATGATTTTGGAGTTAGCTGTTTTGTGTAATAAAGGCTATGGTGTGGAAAGAATCTGAAGGTTTTATTGGATCTCTTGCTGCTCTGGGATATGAATATTACCTCCATCATCCTCCGCACACCTCTGATGTCCTTCAGCAGAGCACACAATGTACCAAAGCCTTTTCAGTTTAAGCTTCTTAAACCTAAATGTCCTTCAAGGACCCAGAAAAAAGTATGTAAGAATACTTAAATAAAACCTCTGTAGAGGACATCAAGATTTAGTTATGAAGAAAAAGGAAAACTGGTAAAACGTTTTTATGTTTCGGAAAATTTTGGTTCTTTGACGAGTTTGTATTAATTGAGTATAATTGTTATAGTTATATAAGGGAAAGTAATAAAATGTAATTACATTTTTATTTACTTTCTTTTTTTTTTACACTGTTTTGGGGGACGTTATTACAGTGCCATTCAAAGGTTTAGGATCAGAAAGATTTTTATAGTTTTTTAAAGTTTCTTATTCTCATCAAAGCTCATCAAATTTATTTATTTTTTTCAGGATTCCTTGATAATAAAAAGTTAAAAAGAACAGTGTTTATTTAAAATATAAATTTTGTTACAAAGTACACTACAATTTAAAATTTTGGGGTCAAAAATATTATTTTTTTATTAAGAAATTAATACTTTTAATCAGCAAGGAGGCGTTGAATGGATAAAAAGTGATAGTACAGACTTATAATGTGAGAAAAGATTTCTATTTTGAGTAAATGCCATTCCTTATAATTATAATAAATCAGCATATTAGAATGATTTCTAAAGGGTCGTGTGACACTGGGGAAATAAATACAGCATTAATGAGCATAAGAGACTCCATTAAAAGTATTACAAATCTTACTGATCTCAAAGTTTTGAATGGCAGGGTATATGCCATTGTAATGTTGGTATGTAACTCTGGCATGTAAATGAAATTTATGGGTCTTGAGAATTTCTGGGTCCCAGACACTTGAATAGAAAAAATCAAAGATGCAAATGATTTCAAACAATTCCACTTCCAAGAAAAGGCTGAAAGAAATATCTGAGGTGAACAGACTTTATGATGGAGGTAAAACAATTTCTTCATTTTCTGTCTTAGCTTCATGTTCATTTTTCTCCCCTCTAGTGATCTCTCTCTCTCGTCAGAGTAAACAGCCTAAACTACACAACACTCACACACTCACAGTCTTGATTCTCCGAGCAGGTGCTTGAAGTATTGCTGCTGATATTGGCTGAATTCTCAGTTATTGGTTTAATCAGTGTCTCTATATTCTCCGGTTTGCAGAGCAGTAGACCATCTGTTATGGCCTTTCACTGACAGCAACTTCTATTTCGGCTCAAATGCACCCTGTGAACTCCCTGTATTTGGGCTTGTGCTGTGTTGTTTTTGGGGTGGTTCGTTGGCACAGATTATTTATTCTTTCAGTTCTCTTATAATTTGCTTCTGGTTTTGGGTTTTGCTCTTCCAGTGATCAGAGATGGTTTAACAGAACATGAGATTTCAGTCTGAATGTAAATCAGCTGTTGCTAAATTAAGTATTATACGGTATTTATTCCCTTAAAAACTCATTTCGTGCTGAACAGAGTGCCCATTTTATGATTCATTTTATTTTTGAATATAATGTACAAGTAAGAGATCTATAATCTCTGCATTAGACCATCTCTGGTTGAAATAGCCTGAATCTGAGCCATGATTGGCTGAGAATGCTTCTTTCTGTTAGTTTTTTAGATGTGGGTGAGGCAGTGGCATAACGGCAGCAGTCGATTAGAATTACACTGGCATGACCTGCTTTACAGCATTTCTTTTGTAGCATGTCTCATACACGCTTTATTAGATGACTCAAAATAGTCTGTTGAATGTAATTTAAAAGGGGAAGAACTTAAAATTAATGGACGCTCAGTATGAAAAGAAGAGTGAATGAACACAAAATCAATCCTTTTCTCCTCAGAGATCAAAATATTTTTCTGAATTTAAGGGGGTTTTGGTAGATAAAGCATGCAGTTTGAAGGGCTTAATTTACCAGTCAGTAAACCATGTGTTTTTCTTTCCTCTCACAGTCCTGATGAAGACTCATGTCAGAAATTCATTCCTTTTATTGGGGTATGTGTCCATTTACAATGATGTTTTTATAGTATGAAATGTTGTATTATTGTTGTATTTGGCTCAAACTGTATTTGTTTTCAATCTGTGTGCAGGTGGTGAAAGTGGGGATTGTTGAACAAACATCTGCCACATCTGGTTAGTTATACTGTTACACATTTTCCCTGTGTGTTCACATCAGTAATGATGACTGTCGAATGACTGACTGGACTCTTATTTTGCCCCGCCCCCCAAACATATGATTCGACTATCAGTCGACTATTGGCAAGATTCGAAAATTCTGATTCAACTGTGAAAATCCTTAGTCGGAGACACCCCTATTTATCAGATGACAGAAGAAATGAAGGGTTTTTTTAGCAAAGATTAGTTGTTTCAAGTGTATTTATTTAGGGTTGGAGCCTGGAGAGTCTGGTGACCCCTGCTTTAAAGGGTTAAAATACAACAAATGAAAATTCTAATAGCCTTTATGTGAAATATAACAAATTGTGAACCTAAAATATTTCTGCTATTTTTATATAGAAATGTTGTATTTAAGGTGGTGTTATGAATGTTTTGTGCATGTGACTGTGTGTTTGTAGGCGATTCGGATGACGCGGCTCCTGTAGGATCTTCTCTTCTCTCGTCTACTCCTCCTTCACAGATCTCACCATTACTGAAAGAAGCATCTCCAACGCCTCCTTCTTCTCCTTCTGTGCACACGTCCAGGTACAAACACACAAACACTCACATCGTTAGGTGTCTGAGAGTCTCTGTAGTCTTCTGTTTTCTCACCTTGTCTTTGTGGCTGCAGTTCTCTTGGAGGAGGTCAGGGGGAGCTGATGGGGCTTCAGGTCGATTACTGGATTGCTCCATCGGAGAGGAAGAAAGAAGTGGAGAAGAGAGACTCCTCTGCCAAAAACACACTCAAGTGCACCTTCCGCTCGCTGCAGGTTAGCCGCCTCCCACTGGGCGGAGCTGAGACGACACATCAGCCAACCATGTCCATGAATGTTGTCACCAAAGAGAAGAATAAGAAGGGTAAGACAGAAACGCAATACTTACAGGAACTCGTTCCACGACATTCAGTTTAGAAAATGTACTATGTTGTTGAATAAGCATCAAACACTGTCTCTGTGTTCAGTGATGTTTCTGCCTAAAAAGACCAAGGATAAGGAGGCGGAGTCTAAGAGTCAGATGATAGAGGGCATAAGTCGACTCATCTGCACAGCCAAACACCAGCAGACCATGCTGAAAGGTGATCAGCCAATCAGAATTCTTCAAAGTTATCACTACGATTTACAATACAGTCAGGAAACCTCACTTAGGGGGGTTATATCATCATCATCATCATCATCATCGGTTTGTCGTGCTATTACTATGACTCAAAACGTCCTGCAAGCTGCAAAAGTGTCACATTTCAGTGTAAACTGTTTTCTGAACCTGGATTTTCAGCCTTTTAATTGCAGCCTACAGTTATAAATATAAAATAGAAAGTTATAGAATATATTTATAAGGGAAACCACCAGCTCATAAACATTGACTAACAATACAGTATATACATGAACCTCAGGGATATCAAATTAAAAATAATGGGTTTTTTTTATTTAGTAATAATAAATTATATACCATTAGACTTTTTTTCTGAAAGAAAATACTTTTATTCAGCAAACAAGTTAATCAAAGTTGTTAATTAAAGAATCCTGAAGAAAAATAAAATAGATGTTGTTGTTTTTTTTGAGCTTCTAAAATCAGCATATTACATTGATTACTATTGGATCATGTAATAATTCTAAAAATACAGCTTTGCCACTACAGATAATCATTATATTGTAATATATATGTCATAAGATAGAAAACTGTTATTTTATATTGTAATAATATTTTGCAATGTTTCTTGTTTACTGCGTTTATTGCATTTACTGAAGGTCTCTTATAGGCTCAACAAAGCTGCATTTATTTGATCAAAAATATTTTTAAAAATCTGTGCTAAAACAGTGCAATATATTCCACATACATTCTTTCTAATTTAGGTGTCGATGATGCATGTGTGAAATTCATTAAAACATGGGTAAAGACTGAAGACGTGCATGTTTTTGTTTCTTCCCTACAGTGTTGATAGATGGAGTAGAGTGGAACGATGTGAAGTTTTTCCAGCTTGCGGCTCAGTGGTCATCTCACGTCAAACACTTCCCGCTTGCCATCTTTGGACCCTCCAAAGGGCCTTACTGAACTACAGCCTCACATCTTCACTCCTCTACGCTATGGCTGCCTTTACACTCAGTGCTGCCTGATGTTTTTTATTTCAAATATCTGCTTTCTCACGGTTTGTGTCTGTGTTTTTTTAATGTTTATTTCGTTGACATTTGATTGTTCTTTTATGGAAGACTTGATGCAGTCTTGGCAACAGGGCATATTTTTTCAGACTACGTATGTTAAAACCCTCCAGTGTTTATAGTGAAATGACTAATCAACTGAATCTTTAAAACTGATCTAACTCCATAACTGGTGAGGTTTCGAGTGGTTTGTGTCATTCTGCAAAGCTGTATCCACACATTTCAGCAGCCAGCACACTCGTAGGAGAACAAACCAGCAAAAAGAGGAGAAAGGAATTCTGCTTTTGTTATATTAAAGGACAAAATCTGAACTGGATTTTGCTTCGGATGGTTTTTCCAGATGGCTTGGCTTTATCCTGAAGACAGCTAAAGCGTTTTCTCCGTCTCTCTCGCGCTATAACCTCAGCGAGGTCAGAGAGTCTCTCGAAAGTTAATTGTGTGTTTGTGTTTCAGTCTCCACCTCGTCATATGTGGTTTACTTTGTAGGTTTGTTTGTCTGTGTGTGTGTGTGTGAATGTATTCACTGAAGGTACTGAACGCTAAAGCACTTTTAAAACATTACTAGATTGTGTTTTTGTTATATAATGCTTCCTGTGGTGCACAGCTCTGTTCACTCCAGCTAAAAACTGCAGCAAAGCTTTGTGGGAACTTTGGAGACAGAAACTGGACTGAGTGTCTGTGTCTACATTAGACGGACCAGTGTAAAACCTGTGTGCTGCACTCTTTAAAATCTTTTTTAATGTAAATGTTTCCTAGAATGAAATGTTTCTTCTGTTTTATTTGTTGGCTTGTGCGAGGACGTTTTCTTGTGAGACGTCCAGTTTCCCCTAGATGCTGTATTGGATTTAGAATAATGTGCCTAAAACATGGAGAATTTTGTAGAGCAGCGATGTCCAGGTCATACTTAACCCCAAAATCATAAGAAAAGAACTTATTTTTGTTATAAGGGAAGTGCGGCATATTTTAGGGCGTTTTATTTAATTTTTAAATG
>JAUMHE010000062.1:16195179-16207525 GCA_032359235.1 Enteromius mattozi | reverse complement strand
TATATATAATTTTTTTTTTTATATATATATTTTTTAATATTTTTAAAAAAATATTTTTAAAAATAATTGTGATGATATTTTTTTTATTATTCTCACTATAGTTTATGCATTAGGTGTCATGAAATAAAAATGAGCAATACTTTTACATGTTTATTAATCTTGGTTAATTTCCATATACATTTCAAGTGGTGTAAATTCACATTAGTTTATGTATTAAGAATTACCAGTGAATGACAATATGATTAGAAATTAACATTAACCTTGATTAATAAAAAAAAAAAGAATCATTGCTATTTTATGAGACCCAATGCATTAACTGACATCAACAAACTGAACCTTATTGAAAAGTGTTGGGAAAAAAATGGATAATGACTTTTAGGGATACTGAGCAGCAAACTTAGAAACAAAACATCCAAACATTAGAGTTACAAGACTCTTATTTGTCACAATTCAGAAAAACTTTATGGCCAAAAAAAAAAAAAAGTCTTCTGATTTTGGGGTGAAATGACCTGTAGATGTTTCCTGAACATTAAAAAAAGCAAGCTACATACATATGTCACTATATTTTAATCTCACTAAATGTAGCATAAGAATTAGTGTTCCACAGCCTGTGTGCGTACAGTATACCTGCCTGTAGGTGACATGAGCATGTGTAGATGCTAATGACTCAGTGTTATAAAGGTATTAGACATGCCTTTTTCATAAGGCCTTTAGCGAGGCTCTGAACTATCTCTTTAGTCTCTGTCTTGCGAGACGGTGAGATTGTTTAATCCTCATTACTCATATAGAGTAGTTTTAAATCAAATTATATTGTGCCTCACTTGCTCCTTAGAAAGCCAAAACATCTCAAAACAAACAAATCCAACCCCTGAGGGAACCATCCCATAATTCAACTCACAGACTCGCACTTGTCACGATTAACGCAAGCAAGTGGCAAACATGTGCAATGATGTCAGTCTTGTTCTATTTCTGGTCAGCAGAGGTTTTGGTGCAATTTAATGGAAATATTTCATGCTTGTCCAGACTGTAAAAGGTTCATAATTTATCATACACAGTATGTAAGGGGCTGTGCTGATGATGTCAGCTTATAGTTAAAGCTGTGCTAAAGAACTGTCTGTTTGCTGTTTAAATGTATATCTGCCTCTAGTATTAGTTTTGTTTTGTCTTTTATTAAAAAATATATAATTTAAAAAACTTTTTAGCTTTTTAATTTCTAAGTTCTGCTCCAGTTATGGGGGGTTACTCAGATAAATTTGTATTTGTAAGAAAAACTGTTGAAAAAATACTACCACTGTAATTCCTTATGGAATTTAATAAAACTACACACACTAAGATTTGTTTTGGTCCCTGCTTGTTATTTTAATACTTGAGTGAATATTAAATGGATATTAGATATTTGCACTTTTTCACCAAACATTGATTCAGAATAAGGAGTCTTTAACTCTTTATTTTCTCTGAATCGCACAATATACCGTAGACTACCTAAAGTCTTTGAATGTTTCATTTAACATGATGTTGTACAATTTTAATCCAAATGTAACAATAAAAAATGAATCTTTTAAATCTGAATACTTTAATATGTAATTTATAAATTAGCAGTGTTTTTAGCATCTCTCTCTCTATAGTAATAACATAATTTAATGTTCTGTTAAATTAATTTTTTTTGTAAATTTGTGAAGAGTAAAAAGGTTTATTGTTTGCGTTTTAATAAAGTCTAATGATAAAATATATTTTAATATTGTTTCTATTTGCAATTTTTATTTTATTGTAAATATTAAAAATGTTACATTATTAACATCTGAGTGTAAAAGTTACATATAAATCTTTTGAATCTAAATCATTTTATGTATAATATTTAATTTATTTTATTAAATCACTTGAAAAAGAAAAATGTTATCTTATGATATAAGAATTTGTGTATAAAGTGTATAAAGATTTATTTGTTTATATCCTCTTTTTTGTTTTTAAATAAGTCTTTAAAATAATACAATATTGTACAAACAGCTTATTTTAAAGTGTTTTTTATTTCTATTTTTAATTTACTTTAAATATTTTAAATATTATATTGTTAACTAAAAGTAAACCTTTATTGTGTGAAGGATTTATTGATTGCCTAATTTTTGTTGTCTAATTTTCTGGGGGTAACATTTCCAGGTAAATTAGTGCACTTTTTCCACTGAGATGACTGAAACAAAATGTCCCAATGAAACTGAACACTTATTTAACAAATAACATGTTTGACTAGATAGAGATTAACTTACATATAAACCACTAAATACTTAAATAGATATGTACACATACAGCATACTGGTTCACTTTTTAATAACAATAAAACATTCAAAAATCAAGAACTGCATTAAAAGCAAAACAGATTACAGAGGCACAAATTATATAAACTGAAATTACATAACATTCAATCAGAAAGTACGGCAGCGGTTCTGGTTCGGAGTTGGCGATCCGCTCCGTGTGACGTCATCACCCTTGCACCAGAGCAGGAAGTGCCGGCGGTCGGTGGGACTCTAAACAACCTTGTGTTTTTGCTGCGCACTTTTAGGCTTTACCGAGCAAACATGTAACGGTACACCCTCCAGCCGAACCACAATCCACCGAATCATACCTGAGCTCAAGCCCATGACGGCCGGGACACTCTAGCGGCGGCGTTGAGACTCGTTTACCGGAGGAGAGATGAAGGAGGTGCGGGGCTGCGGCATGCGGAGCGCCGTCGGGTTCCTCTCCCGCAGGACGATCGACGGACAGCCGCAGCTGAAGGAGGACTTCCAGCGGCACAGACTGGCCGGCTGCTCCAGCCTCTATAAGAAGGACATGCTCGGACACTTCGGCTGCGTCAACGCCATCGAGTTCTCCAACAATGGAGGCCAGTGGCTGGTGTCCGGTAAGATCCTACGGTTCTGCACGCTGATCTTACTAATGTGGGTCAGCGAGAGAAAGACAGACAGGAGTAGAGAGCAGGCATGCAGAAGAAAGCATGCATTGACAGAATTGTTTGGACGTCTTTACTTTGTTAGATTGTGCATGTATGTTTTATTTTATGGGTATTGCCAAAAAACAGGTTTGAGTGTTCTGTCAGTATTATATAAACATTGCACTCTGAAAGTTTTTACACAAAGAAACGCAATGATTAGAGTAATGCCATTTAAAATTATATTAGATTACATAATGCAGATCCACATGAGATGAAGATCAGTCTTGTAGAAAAAGGGTTTTTTTTTATTCTGCATGAAGTGGGTCGCCCCTTTATGGGCGTAACCATGTTGACATCACGTGACCAGCCTTATCGCAAAACAAAGTTGCTGATAGTTTACTGTGACTTCTGATATAATAAACAATAAAATATCTACCATGTCATAGTTCATAGATAATTGGCAAGACATTGAACACTTAACTGCTAACGCAGTCATAGTCGCCATTGAAAAAAAATGCCTGTCCAAGATACTGTCTGCGACTTGTTAGAAATGCATCCAAAAATGTAAATTAACTTGTTCACAAACTTCATCCATCCATGCTAAAATCAGTATAAAGTCACTAGCAGCCTACTATTAGTTCTTTGTAAATGACAGCCAGATACACCTTAACAGAAGTTAATGCATGTAGGAGGTTCAGACTGTAGTTTTAAGTCCGACACTTTTTCTTGCTGACTCATTAATGGGTTGCAGCTGTTACTGATTCTTTTGGCTTCACACGTTCTTTCCTGCTACAAGTCCTTTGTTTGGTTTTGCACTTGCATATTTCTCAGTTTTTTTTATTTTAGACATGTACAGTGTAGTGAATGTGGAGAGTTCCCGTGCTCCCGACCTGGAAACCAGGAAACATTAAACCATTTAAAAATTGTGGGCCCGGAAAAGTTCTCTAGCATTGCTTGACTTTAAAGTGTTTTATCAGCTAGAAGGTACCTCTAATTGCATCCAGTAATTACTAGAAAAGTCATGGAAATCCATGGGTCAAAACACTGAAAGATTTTGAAGAGAGAACGTATATTTTAGATGTGTACTTTCCTTAGTTTCACTGTGAAACTAGTTGCAAACCCCTGAAATTTCAGTTTCATTTTGTAGAGCCCATGCTCTTGCAGCTGCAGATGCAACAAGTGTTCTAGTCCTCCTATTGAAGTAAAACATGTCAATTTGTATAGTCTCACTACAATAGATTAGGCCTACTATTCAAACAGTCGGGGTTGGTAAGAATTGTTTAATGTTTTTGAAAGAAATCGCCTATGCTCACCAAGTCTGTATTCATTTAATCAGAAGTAAAAAGATTAATATTGTAAAATATTGCAATTACTTTTTTAATAACATTTTTCATTTTTAAATGTAATTTATTACTGTAATGCTAAGCTCCAATCATAATTTATCAGACATCTTTGGAATATGCTGATAATTTTCTTATGATTACCAATGTTAAAAAAAAATTGTGTTACTTAATATATATATATATATATATACATATATATATATAATTAAATGGGTTCTTAATAAATAAACAGTATTAATTTCTTCAGATTAAACTGGCAACTGCAAACTTGTCACTGTTGTCACCTGAATCTCATTCATTAGATGCAAATGTGTATTTTCCAGATGGCTCAGAATTTTATTTTATGGACATAATTTATAGATCAGATTTGCCATTCATGTTTGTCACTCACAGCACATCATCACAGAGCTTTTTTGCAAGTCTCCAGACTGTGCGTTATTTTACAAACAGTATAAAATAAAATGAAAAATAACAATGAAATTAAAGGTTAAAGTATCTATATAAGCTATACTCTTGATGAGTTCACTGAGCACAACTTTATCATGTTTAGATATTAGTAGCACCAGCTGAGAATAAAGCACCTTGTAGTAAATCAGGAGTATGAGAGGGCTACGTGCTATTTTCTTATCACGACCATGAATTTCTGAACTTCTGTTGAGAACAAGCCTCCCAAACTCTTCTTTGGTGTCTGTAAAGCAGCCAGATTATGCACATATAACCTTACATTCATAGCCTCAGGAGATTGATGCTGAAACATTTCTCTGGTGAATCTATTAATATGTCTTGTTTTGTAGGTGGAGATGACCGCAGGGTGCTGCTGTGGCACATGGAGAAAGCAATACACTCACGAGCCAAACCAATCAAGTTAAAAGGGGAGCACCTGTCCAACATCTTCTGCCTGGCATTTGACAGCACCAACAAACGTGTTTTCTCAGGAGGTAAAACAAGCAGCTGCTCAGGTTTGTGATGCTGCAGCTCAAACAGAGGGGAGATCAAATGTCTGATGTTGATGTCTGTCTCTGCAGGAAATGATGAGCAGGTGATTCTGCACGACGTAGAACGTGGCGAGACACTCAATGTGTTTTTGCATGATGATGCTGTGTACGGTCTGTCCGTCAGTCCTGTTAATGATAACGTCTTCGCCAGCTCATCTGATGACGGCCGAGTTCTCATATGGGACACACGAGAACCGCCACATGGAGGTACACATTCAATAGTTGAATTTCTTGGTTCATCCTTAAAGGGGTTATATGATGTTGCTAAACAGAACGTTATTTTGTGTATTTGATGTAATGCAATGTGTTTATGCGGTTTAAGTTTCAAAAAACTGATTATTTTCCACATACTGTAGATTATTGTTTCTTCTCTAAGCCCCGCCTTCAGAAACGGGTCGATTTGTACAAATCCTGCAGCAGGATTTGTAATTGGCAGAAACACTGGTACAGTGCTACAGTGTTGTGAATACAACTTGACCACTGATTTCTAGTTGTGTCCTCTTTTGGAAGCACAAAGAAAGTAGTTTCACTTTCACAACAAAACACTACAGCTAGAATAATAGTTCCGCCTTCTTTCTTTGCATACACATTTGGGCAGTGAAAATAAACCCACTCTGTGACGTTGAAAAGTGGGGGCATGCTTAAACGAGGTGTTTTGAGGGGGGGGTTTACAAGTCATAATGTTTATAAAGAGTATCTCTGGTTTTGAGACTTTAGTCTTTGCAACTTTTGGGACACTCCAAAGAGAAAGAAAACTTGAAATAGCATCATAATATGATCCATAATCTTTACTAACACATAAACCAAATAAACATTTATTATTATCAAATTTGTGCTGCCTAATATTTTTGTGGAAACCACGATACATTTTTTGGATTTTTTGTGTGTGTGCTCTAAAACCTCTGTTTCATCTAAATCCTGAACAGTTCTAGATCCGTTATCCTTCTAATTCTGTTGTGTGTTCTAGAACCGTTCTGCTTGGCCAACTACCCCTCAGCGTTCCACAGCGTGATGTTTAACCCTGTAGAACCCCGTCTGCTGGCCACTGCTAACTCTAAAGAGGGGGTGGGACTGTGGGACATACGCAAACCCCGCAGGTGAGATGGAGATCTGTCTAAAAACATTCTGTCACAGTCTATTACGTTTCCTTTCAAAGTCTAAAATACTTTATCAAAAGAGAGGGATGGAGAGAGGCTAAACATTTTTCTGAATAATGACCAGATCTCAGCACTTTTTATTTAGTAATCTCATGATAGAACAACATAAATTATATTAATGAATTTATTTTTAGGGTATGAGTTTGAAATTTGAACAATAAGTACTAGTACGTAATCAGGGGTGGTTAGCTATACACATTTAATCACAATAAATATAAACAGTATGTTATTTAATTTAATTTAGATTTAACATTTAAACACAGCCTGTAGCCTATTGTTCTTATGTTAAAAGTAGGTTATCACAAAAACATTGCATTAAAACTTACCACTGACAGAAACAGTCGACTCTCGTGCCTTTTCTTTTGCATTTAAATCTCTATTACAAGCAATACCACAGGTCTTAAAGAACTTTGTTTTTCTACTTCCACATGTGCTTCTATAATGTTGCCTTGTTTATCTAAAAGTGCGATTTTCCTTGTTTTAAACCTAGCCGAAAAAGCCATGTGTTGACTGTGAAACACTGTAGACATCAGTTATATCCTTTTATTTGGAAATTACTACATTTTCAGGTCGATCCATATTAATTTTTGCCATTAAAAATGCACTGTCACTTTAATTCAGTGTGTGCAAAGCTAAAGGCAAGTGAGATTTTATCGAAATTGGAGCAAAACACTGCAGGACTGAAGTTGGTGTAAATAGTTATTTTAAAATGTAGTTATATTTCAGATTATTGTTATTTTTTATATTATTTTTAATTAAAAAAATGCATCCTTTGAGTATAAAAAAACATGAAACCAAAATTTTTTCCTGGTTATTGCACAGCTGCTTCCCAAATATGTTACTAAAGGAGGTATATGAAAGTAACAGTTAGCTGCCATGGACATTGTTTTAAATAAACACTTTAGTTTCATTATACAAGTATGTCTGGCTGCAATTGGTTAATCATAATCAAGTGTTACAGAGAACTGTGTTTATAAGCAAAAAGGGTTGCTGAACTATGTCCAGTAAAAGCTTAAACACTTGCTTCGGTCCAAATATGGGCTGCAGTCAAGCTTACAAGGTCTGCTTTATCATCATAGCTGTCTGCTATACTGCCTGAGACCAGCAGGGGACAGCAGAGCTTGTGTAAAGATGTTCAGAATCACTGTAGACATGATCTTCTAAAATAACCCAAATCGGAATAATGATCTTTTATAATAACCTACTTTCTTGTGTGGTTGATGTCTCTCTCTCTCTCTCTCTCTCTGTGCTGTAGTTCTCTGTTGCGGTACGGAGGGAGTTTGTCTCTTCAGAGTGCCATGAGCGTGCGTTTCAACAGCATGGGGACACAGCTGCTGGCTCTGCGCAGACGTCTGCCTCCTGTCCTGTACGAGCTCCACTCTCGTCTGCCCAGCTTCCAGTTTGATAACCAGGGCTACTTCAACTCCTGTACTATGAAGAGTTGCTGCTTTGCTGGAGACCAGGATCAGGTTAGATAAATAGAACTATGTTGGGACAAAAGTGTCTTTCATTTATTGAGTGCCATCCAAAAGTTGCAGGGAAAAAAAACCTTATAAACTACCAATAAAAACTGGGATAAATATGATATATGTATTTTTTTTTTTTTTTTAAATAAATAAAATATTTTTAATCAAGCAGAGACAAATCACCATATTGTAACAATTTTTGAAAGATCATGCATTAATGGCTGTTGAGAATTTAGCTTTGCCATCACAGGAATAAATTATATTTTAAAATGTATTAAAATAGTTATTTAAATAGTAATAATGTTTCAAATAAATCAAATAAATGCAGCCTGGTCAGCACCTCTTGGTCAGACTTCTCTCAAATTTCATTAAAAAATCTTACCAAACTTTGAACTCAAACAAATCTGGAATATTTTGTTATATTATAGTAGATTTTTCCCCATTTACCAATATTTTGATAATAGGGAGGGTGTCCGAGATGGAATGGAAGTTGTACTCCGGTTGTAAAGTGATGTCAACATGGTAGCCACCAAATGACAACCTGTTCCATGCAGAATAAAGCAGCTTTTATTAGGCTGCTGATTTGACTATGGCTGTTAAGATTATCCATAATCATATTTTAAAGAGTATTATTATTTCCTTTGTTTAATTCCTAAGTGCATCTGCATAATTATTCTGGTTTTAGATCCCGTCCATCAGAAGCCACTCAGACTGGTTAACGTAGGGATAACTCACATCTTTCATTCAGAAACCACTAGATGGAGCATAACAGAATTAACTAAATCTCCCAATGACCCATCTCTAATAAACCTAATCAGTCTGACTGAATAATGTAAAGTTAAGAAATAACTAACTTATGATTAACTTAACCAGTCCCTTTTAAAACATCTGGTAATGGGTATTATAAGAGTGTGTGTATGTGACTGATCACTGATTGCACAGGAGAGGTTTTGTGTGTGCATGTGTGTACAAGTTTGTGTGCATTCTTGTTTGTGGGTTGGTGGACGTGTGTGTGAGTTGATGTTGAGTGTGTGCGTGTGTTTGTGTGTTTTCAGGTATGTTCAGTGCTGGAATGTTGGGTTATGGCTTGTAGAAGCTTGTTTTATCAGTGTTGAATCTAAAGCTCAGCAGATGCTCTTCTGTCTGTCTGTCTGTATGCGCTCTGGTCTCTTGGGTTCTGTGTTTGGATTTTTTGTATGTTTGTCCAGCTGTTTCTGCTCTCTCTTTCTGTCTGACTGTCTTACACGTCCTTCTACAGAACGGTGGATTATCCTAAACTCTCTCTAACATCTGAACAGCTCAGTGTGTTTGTTTTACTTAAAACTGTTGTCAGAAATGAGAAAAATTTGTCTGAAAACCTCCTCTTAGGGAAAAACTAGCTAGTTTTTTCCCCATTAAAAATGAAGTTAATATTGTGAATTTTTATTACAGTTTGAAATAACTGTTTTCTGTTTTAAAATGTCATTTATTCCTGTGAAGCCTAAGCTGAATTTTTCTGCAGCCATTACTTCTATTCCATTGTCTTCAGTGTCACATGATCCTAAAGAAGTCATTCTAACATGGTGATTTGGTGCTTAATAAACATTAATTATTATTATTATCAATGTAGAAAACAGTTGTTTTCTTTTAGGATTCTTTGATTTATAAGAAGGTCCTTATTTATTATAACTCTTTACTGTCACTTCAGATCACATCCTTACAGAATAAAAGTATTCATTTCTTTTTAAGATTTTTTTTTATTTTATTTTTTTTTTTTTTTAGGATTTTTTGGTGAATATAAAGTTTGAAGAAGCTATATTTAGAACAACACAGCATTTATTTTAAATATAATTTTTTTGTAAAGATTCAATGCATTTGCTGTCACTTTTAATCAATTTAATCATGAGTAAATCTTTAAGTAAATCATAAAAAAAAATCTCTAAATGTTTAAATAGTAGTATAGGACAAATTTATATATTATATGTGTATAGTTCTATATATTCTACATATAGTTCTTTTTGTAAACCATCATATTTCTCTAGAACTCGGTAATAATATACTTCTATGTCGTTTCAGTACATCTTGTCTGGCTCAGATGATTTTAACCTTTACATGTGGAGAATTCCCAGTGACCCTGAAGCAGGTAAACACAGTCACTCATCCACAGGCTAACCGTGTCTAATGTTATTATTATTTATGGACTCATTCTCTCTTTGTCTCGACAGGAGGTCCGGGTCGAGTGGTGAACGGGGCTTTTATGGTTCTGAAAGGCCATCGTTCCATCGTGAATCAGGTCCGCTTTAACCCTCACACGTACATGATCTGCTCTTCGGGGGTGGAGAAGGTCATTAAGGTTAGTTGTTACTCATATTCAAACATTATTATTAACACATTGAGCATCAGAAGAGATCGTTCATCCAAAAAAATCTGTAAATTCTGTCATCATATACTATGACTGATTTCTTTAATGGATCACAAAAAGAGATGTTTAGCCTACTGTTTTTCGTACTACTGTAAAAACTAATGGGGATGGTTAGATTTAAATGACTATAAAAGTTATCTAAATTAATTGTGTATTATATTCCACATTAACTGACTATTTATGTTGGTGTGTATAGAAAATCTTCCTCTTCACTGTAGCTCTTCAGTCTCATATTGGACAATGCTGGTTCTCACATGTGCTTTTTAAAAAAATAAATGAATATTTTTATTCAGAAAGGACACGTTAAATTAATCAAAAGTGAGAGCAAAAACATTTATAATTTTACAAAATAGTTATACACAAGTATAAATTAGGTTTTAAAATATATTAAAAAAGAGAAGTTATTTTCAAATTGCAATAATTTCTCAAAATATTACTGTTTTGCTGTATATATATATATTTATTTATTTTTATTTATTCGTTTGTTTGTTTTTTGGTGCGCATAAGAGACTTCTTTCAACAAAAAAAGCTACCCTTTATAGGGTAGGTATACGAACACAGCCTACAAGGGATTTTAACATGTTTTGTGATACTTTTGGGGTGTATTGAGGAAGGGAGCAGCGTAAACATCCTACATGATGTTTTCTTTTTTTGTTACACGGAAGAAAGTCATATGGGTTTGGAACATGAGGGAGAATAAATGGACAATATGTAATTTCTAGGTAAACTATTTCTGCCTGACACGAGCAGACCTGCCACACACACATGGAAGAAAAGATTCTGCGTATGTTAGAAAGATCATCGTGTCTGAACTTGTGTCTGTTCTACATTTAGTCTTAAATGAATTTCTGCTGTCGCTGATTCAGCCACACCTAAAACCCTAAAGGCACAGAATCTCTGCATTATTTAGACTTTACCTGTCTCACTGACCTTTAACAGTTTATTTACCTGTATCCTTATGAAGCTGAGAGTTACAGCTTAACAACTGCAGCTTCCTAAAATGTATAACGTAATCAGCGGTTTCTTTTTGCGATGTAATCATGACCACAAGGTCTCCATTTTTCAATGTTGCTGTCCTGCTGTCATGCTCTACGTGAGTTGGTGTCTTCAGTCTTGTCATGGGCTATTGTGAGACTGAGTGAGACTGTATCTTTTGCTGGTGGTTCTTGTGAAATCTTGTTTGGCAGGCAGTAGATGTTGAGTAACACTAGAACACTGTGGGCCTGTTCTTGCTCACTAAACTCAAGAGTCAAGTTTGTCAGAGACCAGCATGGCATGTTTTTTGTAACACACAAACAGACACACATCTGCTGTGTTTGTACAGACTTAGAAGTGGCTACAGTGATTTATACACATTCGGTTCTGTAATAATTCTTGAACATTTCTGGGGTGTTAAGGCCTGTTTCACACTCGCGTATGAGCAGTGAGTAAGAAAAACTGTAGCGTAACCACAAAACCTGACTGTCACGTTGTGCCTTCACATTGACGGCATGTCAACTGCGTATTTTTGATGTTAAATAGTCTCCTATGCTGACCAAAGCTATATTTATTCCATCAATAATCTGGTGAAAACAGTAATTTTATGAATTTTATTACCATTTTAAATTGTAAAAATTTGGAGTAAAATAAAATGTTTATTCCTTTGAGGGCAAAGCCATTACTCCAGTCTTCAGTGTCACAGTATCCTTCCGAAAAAAATCTAATATGCTCAATAAACATTTCTTAATATTATCAATGTTTAAAATGAGGGTTCTTTTATGAATGATTATTTAAAGAACAGAATTTATTATTTAATATTTTAAATGTATTTATTGTCAGTTTAATGCTTCCTTTCTGAATAATTTTTTTCCTGACTCTAAACTTTTAAACAGTAGTGTAAGAAATGTTATATTATAATAATGAGATTAATCATAATTTTGTTGCCATTATTGACAATAAGGAATAAACTAATTTTAAAAATGGAAAAATGTCTATTTAGTTTTGTGTGAGTTTTTAATCTAAATGTTAATTTCTCTAGATTTGAGACATTATATATATACATATATATATATAAATATATAT
>JAUMHE010000062.1:16145225-16187725 GCA_032359235.1 Enteromius mattozi | reverse complement strand
AGATGGAGGCGCAATATGGGCATTTCAGGAAGAGACTCTGCGCACAATCTTCACGGCGCAACAGATTCCTCCAACTACCCCAGCATTTCCATCCATGATCCGTCATCTCCCTCTTCGTCCTCAGGCGACGAAGGCCGACCTTTCAAGAATCGTGGAAAAGAAAAACCAAGCGGACACGGCTCAAGTTCAACGCACTTATCTGACAGACAAACACAGTCGAGATGTAGACGCCGCTTCACTTCCTCTTTCTCAGGTGGTGATGCTCCTTTGGAGAGGGCGAAATCTCGAGCGGGCTTTCTTGCGGAGTCTGGGGAGGAACCAGAGCGAGGGAGAACTAGTGGGGAAGAGTTAAGTGCTGTAGAGGAAATAAACGTGACACTCAGCAGTCGCACCCCAGCAGCTGGGGTTAACGGACGTACACATGCAGATGAGAACCGCGCAGACTCTATTCACCCAGAATGCTCTGGGGTAGAACTCCGTAAGAACCCTGGTGACTCCAGGACCCAGGGGGAGGCCTCTGGAAGGGAGATCTCCAGTGTTGCTGGAAAACGGACTTGTTCGGACTCAGGAGACGAGGACGATTCTCCATCGGAGAAGAGGGCGAAAACGTGGTGATGTCACAGCACAACTCACTGACTTGGAGTCAAACTTTTTTTGAGTTGTTTATCTTTGGACGCTTTTGGTTTATTATTTTTGAACCAACTTCCCTTTTTCTCTTTACCTGATGTCATGCATTCTGGGGGTCACACCACAGTGATGACACTAAAAAAAAAAAAGATATTAGTGATATTAATATGTTATTGGAAGAAAAAAATAACTGCAGTGCTTTTGGTTTTGTAATATTTTAGTTCCATTGAACCTGTAAGTTTTATGTTGGGGGTTCCGGATTTGTTTTTGGGCTTTGAGAAGAAAAGGGATTTCAGAGCATTTCTACAAGGATGCCTGTTCTGAGTCTGTATCAGTGGAACTGGGGTGGGAAGGGGGATGAAAAACAGTGTTTCCATGGTAGCTGCTCAATGAGAGTTGTGCATTAAAGTTCTGTTCCAGTGTTTCCATAGAAACCCTCTTGTTGTGTCTCTTCTTCCTCATCTTCTGCCATTTAAATCATAGATATGTATAGGTAGATGACTTATTAGCATCTGTTTTTATGGGCCACTATAAGTAAGTGGTATAGCTAAGTTGTCTGTTTGCAACTCCGGTTATACACATATATGAATCTCTATATCTGTAGTAGACTTCAGCAGGTAATTTAAAATAACTCAATACAACACGATGAAGCAGTTAGCTAAAATGACATTTAACAGGCACTACAGTTTAAAAAACTGCAATATTGAGGTAATGCACATTAAAAATAAAAACCAAAACATTCTTACCTGCTAAAATTTATCTTATTTCACTTATGTAAATTTACTAGCATTACCGTTTCGCACACTAATGCTAGTAAATTTACATAAAATTACCGTAATGACTTTACGACTTCAAACTGAACGACAGATCGCAGAGTAAATGCATCATCTGTGTCAGAATTTTATGAATTTTAAATTTCAACGGCTCCGCACTGGCTGGAGTAGACGTCCTGTTCGCACAGGATCTCTTAACAGTAGTTTGCTAGTAAAATCTGTAGGTGTGAAAGAGGGTATTGACTGTTCCAAGAGGGTGGACGTGTCAAAGGGTCTGGAACAGTCGAATGTGGCATCTATCTTTACATATCTATCATTCTAATCATCATCAAACAGGAAGTAGACTGTTGTAATTTCTGTGTGAGTGTTCTAGGGTATTCTGATGTGAGAAACGTCACCATGGTGATGCATCAGTATCTGCTCTCCATCTGTCTAATGGAGCGGCTTGAAGGGCCGAGTGAAAGATTAATGAGAGCATATATGATAATGTTGTAGTGCAGGGCTTGTTGTAAACTCATCCTCTACAGTCTCACATGTTCTAATAAATCGGGTGTTTTTTAACGTAAAGATTCAAAACTGCAGGGAGAGTTTATACTCAAAGGACACAAAATTTACTCACAAGTCACTGCTCACTATGTATCTATCTGTCTATCTGAAATAAGTTAAGCAGGGATGTATTTATGTACATATGACACTGAAGACTGGAGTAATGACTGCTGAAAATCCAGGTGTGTGTGTGAGGCATATGATGTCATCATTGTCAGCCCCTACTCTATTACTTAGGCGATATTTGCAGACCAATCAAAATGAACTAATTTTGTCAAATAAAGTGAAATCTTCCAGACATCCCCAGATTGTTTTGCAGAGAGCCGTGAACCCTTTGTTGGAGCCCTGTGAATCAAAGTGCAGTTATTGAGTTTGACACAAAACAACTGCAGAAAAGTTCCTGCGACTGATGCTGAACAGATTCGACTGACGCCATTCAGAGAATTCACAGAATCACTGTAGTTTTTGTTTAATGAAAGCCTGCGGATGAGGAACAGGTCTCCCTTTAGGAAATGAACTACAGCTTTCCACTCCCCACACTGGCCACACGCACACACATGCTCTTGCCTCAATGAACAGTTCAGGGCAGCCATAAATGGAATCGTCTCTCTGTTGTTGAACACGATAAGGAAACTCCACCCAATGGTAAGCTCTGTACTGGAATTGCTGATTGACAGTTATTTGGCTGATGTCATTCATGAATACGGTTACTAATAAGACACACCCTCTCATGTCTCATGTAGATGTGAGATTTGCCCTTACATGACCCCTCCCTTAAAATAATCATATTGTGTTCTGTTCCCATTAAATCCACAACACAGTCCAGTTTTACTCACCTGTGGAGTCAAGGGTTCATACATTAATATTAATTTATATTTCTGACAATAAAAGGCAATCTTTCTGCTTATGTGGCATATATGCCATTTATTAATTTGCATTGTTTAAAAGAATTATCACTATTATTATTATTGATTTAATTTATAGCTCATTTAAAAGATACTAAAATGAAAATCCTTTTGTGTGTGGGAGGGCTGAGGCGACAGAAGGATGATGATGTTTTTGCTTAGCTGTCAGCACCCGATTGTGTTTTAGTTTCTCTATCCTGTACCATTGTTAATCTTCTCAGTCCGTCTGAAATCAGCTGTAACACACTCTGTTATCAACAGGAAATGAATTATCTGTACCCTCATGCCTTCATAAAGTCCTTGTGTCATGAGGGGGTTGGTTATTCTTATGCTTTTAAATCAAATAGGCTATTCAAAACTGAGATAATATTTCACAGGGTTTGCCTTCATTGGGGCGGCCAGCATCTTATCAGGAACATTGTGACAACAGCTCTAGATACTGTTGAGTTTCACACTCAAGGGGGGCAGGGGGTGGTAGTGCCAGTTTGTGCCGGATTATAGGCAGAATGCTTTCAAACTGCTTTAGAGATCATCCGTGAGTCACCCTCCATAACGTGGTCTACCTGTTGGGCTTCATTAATGTTTCACATTAGGAGACAGTAAGACTAAGTTGTGTGCTTGAGTGAAAAAAGAGATGTAGAAAATAGAAAGTTTGACTTTCTAATGTGTTTAATAGTGTGTGAGAGTATGAAGGAGTGTCCGTGTGATCCATGTTGGAGCTATGCATGTAAATTAGACATTCTGTTGTGAAATATCTTGCAATGTGTGTGTGTCTGGTGGACCACCAGGAACACAGATAGCACAAAATTTGTTAAAATTTTGTCACAGGCCCTTTGAATTTAGGAGGTGGTCCAGTGTAGAGGACTGTACAGAGTTTGTTTTGGTAATTTACCAGACATCTTTTCTTTTCTTTCCAGTTGTGAAAAGGATTTAGTAAAACGATTCAATGACCTGTGGCTCCTGCCGTGTACACTCATGCAGTTCTGTTAATGCTGGTGCTGATAATGTCAGCGGTTATGTAGATGTTTAGATGACATATGAATCATCTGAATAATTTCTGAGTAGATAAATAGCTGAATGTTGAGCTTGGCACAAATTACAAAAGGTCCAGTGTAAACATTTATCTGACTAATCCCAAAACCAATCTTCATGATCTTTAAAGCAGATTCACCAGACCTTTATAGTACCAAGGACTGCAAAATGGCTATATTTTCAAAATGCCATTTAATGCTAAATGAGGTAACCGAACACTTTGACAATTACCATCTTTATGTGTGTGGCATGTTTTCAAGCCCTTATTTTATATGGAAGTGCAGTCTGCTTTTACAATTGTTATTACCATTAAAAAATGCTTTCTATTAGAATATATTGTAGAATGTTGTTTATTTGTATAATGGAAAATAATTGAAAACATTATTACAGTCTTCTTTGTCACGTGATCCTTCGTAAATTATATAGGCCTGTATGAGATTTCTTTACTATATTTTAATATTGAGGGATATTACTGTCAAACGCTGCTAGGTTAGAACTTCAAAAGAAACAGAAATCAGATAGTTTTTCCTCAATGATCTGCTCCTTTAAATTGCTTCAGGAGAAAGTGTTTCCTGTTTACATACTCCTAGGTCAAAAGTTCCCAAGTTTGGTGATTTGGATGCCGCAGACTGTCTTAGCAGCTACACTGGTGCTGTTTTAAAGCGTCTGAGAACGTTTAAGATCTAATACAGACATGCTGAATAGCTTTACGGTCGTTTCCTGAGTACATTTCTGTTTATTCATATGATGAACAGGGGGAAAAACTCAACGTGTTAGCGAAATATAATGGAGGCGAACACATAAATAAGATTGTAATTAGTTGAACAAAGGTTTTATTTAAGTTGACGAGACTTTTACTGCTTTGACTAAGAAGCAGCGTTGAGAATGAGATCTCACTGTCTGTGCGCCTAACCCGTGACGTCACTTTCCCAAACATTCGGCGCTTGGAAGTTTGTCCTTATATGGAAGAGCGCTCCAGACTACAGTGAGTGCACTGAGCGCGAGTGTGCTTCTGACCCAGTCATACTTTTAGGGATACAATTGCTGAAGAATGTTCCTAGAATTTTGCTTCATCAGATAAATCGTTCTTTTAGGCCTTTAAATGGAGACTCAAATAGAGACAAAAAACAATAATAAAAATTTTAAAATTAAATTAAAACAAAGAGACAGGCTGATATGTTATGACATTTATTATTATGAAAATAGTTTTCTACTGGGTTAAGGTTAGTTTGTAATAGAACTATCTTTATTTGAAAACAATATAAATCTATGGTAAAGCACTACATAAATGATGAAGGTGTATGTGTGTGTGTGCCATACAGAGAGGGACAGCCTCTGTGGTTGTTTAGCTTCTGCAGAGGGGAACTTCTGTTCACCAGGAGGGGGCTTTACCCTACATGGCAGAGGCATTCAGTCCCAAACAACGGCCTTCTTCGGAATGCTGGGAGGATGGAGGCAGGAGGTGGACTTTGAACTGATGCCATGCACTGAAGATGTGATGTAATGGTGCGAAGTTTGACAGCTCTGACAAAAGTGACAGGATCAGGGTGCTTTATTGCAGTACAATACATACATATTGTATTGTACGTTATGTATAATGTACAACACAGTAAAGTACAGTATAAAAATACAAAAGTAAAAAAGTTCACAACTCAAGATTTATTATAAAATTCTTGGATGCTTAAAACCTGATAGGATAACACATTTTTGCATTAGTATAATAGACAGACAGCTGACTGCATATTTAACAATGTATATAATACAATAAAAATAGAATAACATTAAAAAACAACATAATGTATATATATATATATATATACATTTTTAGAGATATAAATGTAAAAATTTAGTGCAAAATTAACAGCATAATTAGAGAAAGAAAAGAGTTCAATATCTCAATTGCATTAAATAGAATTCCTTTCCATTGCAGAATTAGCATGAAGTGTCCATGTGCATATGTTTTAATGTATGTAATACAGTTGGGTATATAGTGACTTCAGTGAAAGTGCATTGTAGATTTATGAAAGGAAAAAAGCCAAGTAAGTAAGATGATCCGGGCTGTACATCACAGGAATGAACTGCTGACCCTAGTTCAGCTGATGCAGAGCATCAAACACTCACAAGGCGAACATCTGTTTGCGTCAGAGCACGCAATGGCTGTTCAAACATGCCCTGAATAAACAGAACTAATCATTTCAGTCCCGTTCCAGAAATAACCATAAGGATTCAAGAAAGGAAATCTCATAATCTTAAACTTCACAGCCTTTCTTGCCTTGGTTAGAGATAATGAATATGAGGAATATCCCCTGCCAGAGCAGGCAGACTTCTTTATGGAAGAGGTCTGACCACATATGGCCTTGATCTGAAGCAGCGGCAGGTTCCACTTTCAGTCTTTTATCTATTCCCATAATTTATAATGGTGTGAAAGTTTCACATGCTTATTACCCTGTTGGACAATTCCAGCGTAAGATGGTAGCTGTGTTTTATAATACATTTTAGCTGGTACAAGCTGGTCATTATTTGGTCAAGCTACCATCTTCCAAAAAAAGCTTGACCATCACAAACTGGTAGATAATCTGTTGCTAGTCCAAAATGGTCTAACAGACTAGTTAATGACCAGTTGGACCAGCAGAAACCAGCTTAATATTGTATCCTTCGCCACTTTCCTCAACCCTAAAAGAAGAATATTAGTGCTGTTACCTGAGACACAGTGAGATAAAACAACTTAGGGTGTGGTCACCTGGAGGCAGAGAGAAAACATTAAATTATTATTTTATAATAGCAAGAATTGAAATAGAATTATTTAAAAAATCATTACATAATTGAATACAAACATAAATCCATCCTGCAATTATTTCAAGTGGCGCAAATATCCCTGAAAGCTTTTTTAATACCTACATCCATGCAGAGGTAACCCCCCTGGGTCCGCTCCCACCAGGACTCGTCCTTGTTCTGAGCGGGTCTGGAACCCAGGTCGAGAGGCGCGCGCTCTAACAAGGAGGCCAAAGGCCATGACCTCTAGCATCAGTCACTACAGAGCCTCTTTTTTTGAGATCAGGGGAGTGAGGTTTACTTGCACAGCACCTACTTGCTGGCCTCCGTTACACTGACAACCTACACCAAATCTATTAAAGGACAGCGATGTTGGCCAATCACCATCGAACTTTCTCTACTGGGCGGGGTTTAAGCGTTTGCGCACCAGCCAATCAGGCGCTCTGCGTCGTGCTTCTTTTTATTTTTTGCGTTACTGTGAAGTTTTCGCTGCCGATGCTCGTGCTGGCGGTTCTGCCTACTCGCCACTCTGGATAGCGGCCGTGAAAAAAACGGACAGAACGAGAAAGACAAGAAGACACGGACTTTGGGGAGAGTGAACGGGGCAGGGGAAAACGAGGCAGAGGCGTTAGTTTGGTGCTCATCGTTTTAAGTGCGCACGGGAGTGTTTACTGCAGCGCTCTGTGGGAGAGAGAGAGAGAGAGAGAGACCGGAGGACCGGAGAGAGACGGGAACAGCAGTTCAGAATGGATCACCACCACCATCAACAACATCACCACCATCAGTATGATGGAGGAGAGAACGACTATATGCAACAAGAAGATGACTGGGACCGGGATATGCTGCTTGACCCCGCCTGGGAGAAGCAACAGCGAAAGGTAACGTTACGCGCTATAATCTCTCCACACCACCGGTTTAAGATGCAAAGGGAACTTGCAAAGCAGAAGAAGAAGAAAAAACATGAAATGTGGATATTTAAGGGGCCCTGTGAAATAGGCTTTGCACTGCGACGCATTCATTAATTGTATGTATAATATTTGTTTCCCTTAAAACATGCGAGTACAGAAAACCAAAAGCGTATAACATTCCTTCAACACCAGCCTTCCTTATAAGAAACTTAAGGAACATCTGTTGCGGGATTGCGCATGTTTCTATTTAGTCTGTCCATTCATTTGAGCGTTGTGACGGCCCGCCCCCAGTCAAACGATCCGGGACCCTGATCACCGGACACCGTGCGCCCACCTATTCTCCTCGCCGCGCGCAACAGATGTCAGCGACAGCAGCCTTTGCTCTGTGGATACGGCTCATGTGATCCGCTGCGCTCACTTTATTTAGACCCTGTCTGCCGCTTTAACGTGCGACCCATGTAGATTCCTCTTATCGACTCCATTTCCCTAACGATTCTTTAGTACTTTTGAGGAAGTATCTTCAGAAAGAAAGTGCAATTAGTATTGCGTTTACTGTCCCCTGTTGCCAAATGATGATGTAACGTTAGATTACAACAGAACAGATATAAGAAATAAAATGTTGTTATGATTACGCTTTTCCAAATACGACAGAACGTAAACTAATTTTTAACTACACGCTGTCATATGAATAACTAGTCAGCAGCTATGGACTAACGTTAAGTCTCACAAGTACAAGTTTGGATTCATTTCGTAATAATTGGCAAACAATAATTTGTGGTTCAGAAAGTGATTCAGATTAATTTAGGCACCTTTTATAATGATTCAGAATTTTTTTCACTCATCAAAATGATTTGTTCATAGGAGTTGTTTGCTTGAAAAACGTACCTCGCTGGTTCACTTCAAAGGAACCGGTTCATACGAGTCATTCGCTCGGAAATTGGACAATACAGATTCATTCTCAGAAGCGGTGTTGCGGTGAACAGTAGCTGCTAGAAAACACCGCCAGAGTATTTTAGTACGGTGTTCAGTGCTCCTCAGCGGTGGAATGTACCGTTAACAGAACCAAACGTCACGAAAATCGCTCGGTTCCGGTATGTTTAACGGTCCTGATTAAGAACCGGTTCTCGGTTGCCAACTCTAGGCCCATGCCAGCTCTCCTAACGCATTCCGGTAGACCGTTATTTGAGGGAGGAGGTGTTTATAAAAATCTCTCGGATGTAATTTTTTGCACAGAAGTCTGAAAACTATTTGAAATATGAGTGAAACATTTGTCGCTCCCACACTCTTTTCCTCCCCCTTGGAAAACGGGGAGGAAAAAAGAGAACGAGTGCTGGAATCTGCTGCGGTTTGGGCTGGGCTTGTCAGGGAGAGAGTCTGCCCAAAAATGGTAATAACAGACCCCGTACACGGCTGCTGGAAAACTTTCCCGCGTTTCTTTTTTTTCTTCCTCGAAAGACTCCTGAATGATGTCATCAGCTACCGGCGGGAAAGACTCATGCTCAGGTATGCGAGCAGAGCTCCTGCGACCATAAACCCGTGACAAAACCATGTGCCAAGAGTTTTCCACCAGACCAGACATGTTCAGTTTTACTTAACTGAGTGTTAAGAGAGGAAATTAACCCCCTTAAGAAGATTTGCATCGGTAGCAGGATCATATTATTTAGAATTTTAAGACCCATTAACGTTATGTATGTCGTGCTGTATGTATATATGTGTGTGTGTGTGTGTTGGGTCAATTGGAAATGAGAGACACAACTAGAAAAGGGCCCGAGGTGTTTTTTTTCCCTGTCTCGGTATATAGGCACTACGTTGTGATAGAGCATCATTTCTGACACTGTTCATTAACGACAAGCACACACACACACATGTTTGTTCCATACTGCCTATTAAACACCCTTTGTGACTTTAATGATGCATGTGTGTGTGTATGTGTGTGTGAGACAAATTGGTTATTGTTCTGCATTCTGACAGGGCCTAAAGGTCAGTAGAGAAGTGAAATCTGTTTTGCAAATGCACACACACTTGCAGGTATAGAGTGCAGTGCCCTCACCCCCATCTCATAAAAGACATATGGACTAAGTCAAATCTGATTGGCTGCAGTTTATGTTTATGCATGAAAGTATTTAAGCAAGTTCAGACTGGACCAACAGAATAAGAAACACACATTTTCCTGTCTGTGTAGGTCTGTGAGAATTTGTCTGCAATTTGAGAAAAAAAAGCCCCTCGGGCCGGACAGGTGTGAGGTGATTCAGCTTAAAACTGCAGCGAGACCTTATAACCTTTCTCTCCTTTTTCCCCGTCCCCATCTGTGAGGTCAGATTTTCATTGTTTTTGTACACGTGTCCAGTCCTGACGCTTTCTCAGCCAATTATCGAAGGGTTAGGGGTCTTCGGTTCCCACAGTTTAATTTTTAGAGAGCTCTGTTAGTTTTCAGTGAATGTTCTCTTTTCATTTACGCTACCTTTCAAAAGTCTTGCATCAGTCAGTTTTTTTTTAATGAATACTTTGATCAGCAAGGACTCACTACATTGATCAAAAGTGACAGTAAAGCCTTTTACACTTTCTATTGCTTTTAGAGTCCTAATATTTAAAACTGTATTCCACAATATAACTGCCTGTTATATATATATAGATATATAATTAGAAGAACATATTTCTTTCAAAAAAGTAAAAAAAAAAAAAAAGAATAGAAAAAATCTAGGTTACTAGTAGCACAGAACAGACAGAACTGCAAAAACAAAACAAACTAAAAAAAAAAATTCAAACCTTCACTGTCCCAAAAGTTTAAAAGGCGTTTTAATTGGTTCCACTAGTGGCATAAAAATATATAAAACTCTGCAACTTTAAGTAGAGTTTACAGCAATACACATTTGAATGTGAAAATCTGATATTGCATTCAAATTTGCGACAGTGTTCGACAGAAGTTTTACCGCAGGTATCTGCCACCACCATTCGAACGTATGAAAGTGTTGATAAAACTAGGCTAAAATAGTCTCAAGTGAACCAAAACACACATTGACTTGAGGCTATTTTATAAACCTGTTTGTATCATAATTTTCAAACGTTTAAATGCTAGTTGAACATTTAAAGTGCTTTGAATTTTTAAATTGCTTGTTAAGTATCCAGGAACCACGAGTAGCTCGCTACAAACTGTATCCTAAGATCTCAGTAGTGAATTTCCTTTAGAAAATGTAAAAATACTGAAATTTGCCCTGCAGTGTGTGGAGCAGTGCTAGTGAGTTAAGTGCTTCCATACTGCAGTAGTTAAGTCTGCCTTGGGCAGGTTTTAAATGGTTCTGTTTGCAGATCCTGATGATCTGAAAAGAAAAAATGTAGATCTTCAAAAACAGGAAACAGTTCAGCTCTAGGGAATCTTAATCAGTCTCATATCATTGGGTTCTGAGATCTGTATCTCTCTGACAATCTGCATTGTGTATTTTCTTGGTGTGTGTCTTCAGGGTAGTAAAGAGTTAATGTAGGAGGGAAAAACCTGACTTTTTCAGTCTAAAGATTTAAACTAGGTCTACTTGTCGCAATCAGTCCTCTGTTTTTCTCTGTCTGTCTCACTTGTTCTCTTTCTCTCTACCTCTATTAGAGGGGTAAGTTGAGTGTCCCAGTGGGATACAGTGGCTGTTTTTAAGGCGGCCTGAGGTGAGTTTCCTGAAATCTGTCGCAGATCTCAGATCTAACAAGAATCTAAAATTCTCTGTGAAGATACTGACATACACATTCTATCTCCACATCAATAACCTTTTCCCCATCTTTCTTTGCTGATTTTTAGGGAAAAACTGGAGCATTCCGTGAAAGATGGTATGAGTATTAAGCTCTTAATGGTAGCTGAAAGCATAATCCAATTAGCCAAAATGTCTAATAAACCAACTCGCAAGTGGCAGGGTGTGTGTAAAACATTGTGAATGGCATCTGCTTCAATTACGTGGAGTTCTGCGGGCACAGATGCCATGTAGGCCTGCATAAAACACGTGATATCCTTAGGTGTCATTTCATGCCTGATTTTTTTACCACTTTTTTGAAAGCTCTTGTGCAGAAGCATTAGAAGGTTTAGAAAGCACAGAGTGATGATACACCGTTAGTATTTGATCTTTTTAATTCTAGGCATTCAGCTCTCTAATTAGGCCCAAATATGGGAACCAAACCAATTTGCACGGTCAGTGTTTTTCTTTCCTTTATTTTAATTTCAAAGAATTAACAGAAGAAAAGAAAGAAAGTAAAATATCTAGAATTTGTTGTTAAGTAATGCCTTATATATAACTATTTGTTTATATAATTGTATTGTAATATACTTTAATATACACCACAAAGTAAAAACATGAGTCAAAGTGAGACATTTTACTTTTTTGTAGATTAGAGTCTGAAAAACTTTCAAATAGCTTCCAGGATGCTACAATCATTAAGTAGATAGTTGACCCAAAATTCTTTCATTACTCATCCTCAAGCTTTTCCAGACCTGTGTGTTTTTTTTTTTCATTTGATGAACATAAAAGACAATATTTTGAAGAAAGTTGGTAACCAAACATTTTCAATTTACCCACCAGCAACTGTTACCCACTGGTAACCCCCATTCTTCAAAATATCTTCTTTTGTGTTCAGTAAATGTATATGATGACAGTTTTTGGATTTTTGTTGAACTGTTCCTTTAAATTCATTAACACTATGCACACATTCAATCTTAGTCATAAGCCTAATATAATAGGCAAAAAACAGCTGCTCTGTTAATGTCTTGTCACATTCAATTATAAATTACATTATGTCAGTCATATAAATCATGTGTTTTTTATTCCAAACAGTCATTTTTTGACAAGGCAGATACGTAATTTGCATCACTTATTACTTTGGTCATTTAACATCTCTATCTTAAAGGTTAAATATTAAAGGTTTAGCAACCAAACTTGCGTTCTTTCAACTCTTAAACTGAGGCATTGAGCTGGCATTCACGTCTGGCTTCTGTGAACAGCGAACCCTGCCTTCTTTGATTTGTCTGGTTAACTCAATCATTTTGACATCAATGAATGCTGTCTAAAAGACTTAACTTTTAAAAGCGTTCTTTCATCTTAACATTAAACAGAGCAGCGTCAAGAATATCAAATATTGGGAGGACAATTTGACCATATCTGATGATTATTGAGTCCTAAGGTTATCACAGCCCTGCAGCCGTCTGACACAGGCTCCATTTTATTGCTTTTCCGCATGTCTAACCATTCCTAATATTCATCCACTGATGTACAAATGCAATTGTGTTTTATTAAAAAATGTATTAGGGCAGATTGAATGAAATCCAAGCACAGATAGTGGAAGATTAATGAAATGCTCAAATTAAGTTTGTCTCATGATTTCATTCAAAATGGTAAGATTATGGTTTGTTCATGCATTCCTCTTCACTCTTCATGAGATAATGCGTCATTAATTAATGACATCATAACCAGCACGTCTGTGAACGACAGCTGTCCCCACCAGAATGACGTGCATGACACAATCTCTGTCATTTCCTGCCCTGGAATTTAATGTCAGGGTGTGATGAGGTACTTTATCCCTCACTGTGCTCTTTCAGACAGTGAAAGAACAGCTTGAATAGCTCCACAATAGTGTAGAAAATGCTGCCACCTCATTTGCTGAGACCATGTGTGTGTTCTCCAGCCAGACCGAGATGCTGCGGTATGCAGTTTTTAGATGCGTGTGCGTTCTTAAAAAGTTTCATTTATTGACTGTGTTTGATCCTCCTTCGCCTCTGCAGTTTGCAAAGTCAAATATGTCAAGTCAGATGCTTTTTTTTATCTTAGTGAAAGTCTTCATGCAAATCATTATGTGCCGCTCCTAACCTGATGATGTTTTCCAAATGAGGACTTTGTTCCTTATATCTCTTACAGACTTACCCAGAACCAGGCACTATTGTTCCTCACATAAAACCGTATAGATAATGCAACATCGCCGGGAGCCGCAGTGAGTAAGTGTGTGCTCATACACTGTGTGTGTTTTAAGTTTAATTAACGTGAAAGCAGCGAGCCGAGCGAGTCAGCGTTTAGCTCTAAGTGAAGCCCCTGGCGTTGTTGATAAGATTATTAATGAGCCATTAAACTCTGTGTCTGGAAACGTGAAAATAAGAGACAGGCTCACCTTAGGAGGGTGTAGTGTGTGTGGGGGGATGGATAATGTGGAATGCATGTGGAACCGAGACAGTGGGCCGCGTGTCTCAGGAGCTGATCAGCACTTCCTGTCTGGAGTAGAAAGCCAGCAGACACCAACAAATAGCCCACTAACAGACAGATAAAGGGTGAGAGAGAGAAACAGAAGGGGAAAAAACTTGATATTTACACGTGTTGTGTGTCTAATACTCAGGGATAGGGGTTTGTTCAAAGCAGTAATGATGTTTGCCTTAGCAAGCAGCACTAATGTCAAAGATAAACTGAGACAGACGGGCATTTCATCCAATGAAAGGGGATGATATCATTGTCTGTGTGCGTATGCTGTCAGCATTTTGTTTAAACAGGTAACAGCTGTTACACCTGTCGCACGTGCTCACCTGAGTGGGGGGAGCTACACAGGCATTTTTGTGTTGAGAAGTTTTATTCCTGATTTCTTTCTCTGGCTCTTACACTGAGAATGTTCGCACAGTGGCCCCAAAATATGTTTAGTCACTTCTAAATACATAATAAAAATTATGAATGGCATTGCATTGGATTAGGTATGTGGTGGTCTTAAAATTCTGTCTGATATGAAAAGCAGATCATATTTATAGATATCTTCCATAAAATGTACAATTAAATAAAAAAATTAAATACAATTTAAATAAAAAATAAATAACATAATAATAAATAAAATCATTTTTATTGTTTTAAATAGTGAATTTAGGCATTACTACATTATAATGTACTCTTCCAGAATGCATATTCATGTTAAGATCTACACTTAAAATTGATATTACATTATTAGTGTTTTTGAAAATAACTTTTTAATGGAGTGTTAATTGACAGCAAGGTAATCTAAGATTAATTTCTTGATTTTTGGGTGAACTATTACCTCTTTAACCCTGTAAAGCCCAGCCTATCATATTTAATATGCAAATTTTGAAGGCATCTAAAATAAATTATACGATCAAATATAACTTTTCTGAAAATACAACCTTCTATGTGCCTTTTATTGCCTGATTGATAGTTTATACTTTTTGTAACACTTCAGTTTAGGGACCAATTCTGACTATTAACTGTTTGATTATTAGCGTGTTTGTTAGTATAATATTGGCTGTAGTATTTATAAAGCATATATTCTGTATGACAATATTCTATCTCTCTATTTATACTAAAAACCTAAACTTAACAACTACCTTACTAACTATTAATAAGCAGCAAATTAGGAGTTTAAGAGAAAAGTCTTAGTTAATGGTTTGTTCATTTTGAGAATTGGACCTTAAAATAAAGTGTCACAACTTTTAAAGGCCTTAGTGTTATTTCTCTTCTCAGATTGTGGTACGCATGTCTTTTTGCACTGATATTTAGCATTTTTTGAGTGCTCACATACTTTATGGGGCTGCTGTATATACTTTAAAGATGTTCAATAAAAACAGTTTTCACTATAGCTGTAAATAAACAGGTCATGTGCTTGGCTTATGGGGGAGTTTGTTTGTGTGTATGCGTGTGTCTCGGACCGCCTGATTGTAGGTTTTCTGGCATTCGTAGTTTCTGTGGCAACCCCACAACGATGAGCTGTGTTGTATTTCACACCAGAGAGAGAGAGAGAGATGAGGAGGAAAAGAAGGAAAGAAAAGGAGTGAAACAGAGGGATAAAAGCTATAATGAAGAAATATTTGTGGTGTAGGTGTGAGAGGAAATCTAGCAGCATTCCTGCTGAGTGAGCAGAGATCTGCTGCCTGTGTGACTATATTTACATGCGTTTGTATATGTGAGTATACATTTGCATGCCTCTGAATAAATAATCTCTGCATGTGTGAATGTGTCTTTGTTTTGTACATTTTTTGAGTGCATAAGCTTTAGTGTGTTTTAGTGTAAATTGCTATATATATATATATATATATATATATATATATATATATATAGCTTATTTCTCTTTAGCAGTTGAGCTTTATTCTCAAAAATCGAGCTATACTGTATGCATGTTCAAAATGTGTACTCTTATTATATTGATCAAAAGTGGAAGTAAATACAGTTTTTTTGGTGCTGTCTTAGTGAGAACAAGATACTTCTTTCAAAAACATTAAAAAACCCCAAACTTATAAATGATAGTGTGTGTTTGTGTATTAGTTTTGACATTTTAGCATTTAATTAGCATGCGAACAGCATCCTGTGCTTTGGCTGTTTGCATGGTGAATCCCTCTTAGAAAAGTTACATCTTTAAATTCATCCTTTCATTAAATTCAGCGCTGTGTTGAACTGTTCTCGAAGAGAAGAATAAGTCATATCTAACCGCCCCCTAGGAAAACCAGTCAGCCTAATTACACAGGATTTTAAAAAACTATTAGTTGAATAGTCACTTAGGCAGTCCGGCAGCTAGTTAAAAACATGTTGTTTTGTACAACCCTCAACTAAAAGCGTGACATGCTACAGTGGGCACATTCAGTGATTTTTTTTATTAGAAGAAATCTAGTTTGTCGCATTGCTTGCAGAAAATTATGGTAGCTCGTACTGCCTTGAGTGTTCATCATTGTATATCGCTAGTTTTAAGAGTTTGTCTTCATGTTTAAGTGTGTATAATTAACAGCTTCATAACTTTTATTCTTGATTTGCATGTTGAAGTTGCAAACTTGCAGTCATGGCTCTCGTGTGTCTGCTTGCCGTCCAGTGTCTGCACTTCCACTTGAATGAATTTATAATCCTCCTGCTTGACTCACATTTACCCATGTTATTGCATTTCTTTTTAGTAGCTGCCAATTTCCACAATGTTTCTCACCTGACCTGCGCTCTATTACCCATAATCCATCATTAAGCTGTATCCCATCATGTAGCAGTACTGTCTCTCCTCATGTCCAGATCTAGAAATTTCTCCTGGCCTCTCAAAGTTGGAACAAACTCCTGCTTTTACGTGCACACGCTGAAGTGTCTCTGATTCCGTTAAGTGGCATATCAATCGTATTAGAGTGTGAGTGTGTTTAGCTTCTGTTCTGCTCCACAGCTGTTTCTCATCAGCTCGCTAACATACCGAAGAATCCTGTAGCCACAGATACTCAGTGCTGCCATGACAACCTCTGTCGAGCGCTAACCCTCCCCTACTCTCTCTCTCTCACTGTCACAATCAGGCATGGTTGTAGATGAAAACAGAATTACCATTCAAGCACTTGGATAGCACTGGTGTTTGAAATAATTAAAACTGGTGAAATTGATTATATCATCAGTAAGTTACATTTCCATTAATATTTGTATTGTACTATCAACATAACTTTTATGTGCTGTTTCAGGATTTGTGTAGCACCTACAGCTCTGCAGATTCTTCTAAAATGCTTACATTTGTGTTTTAATAATGTTACCGATCATTTCAGTGTGATCTTAGCCATTTGAGCTGCACATTTCAGTGTGGATTTCGTAAACATATTGAAGTTTCATAGGAGTCTTATTTGCACATTACAGGCAATTTAAATTTGCATTGTGTTTTGACTTTATTTCTCTTCTAAACTTGTAAATCACTCTTTTTTTTAGACGTTTACTGCGTGGTGCAATTCTCATCTACGAAAGGCAGGGACGCAGATCGAAAACATTGAGGAGGATTTCAGAGATGGACTCAAACTCATGCTGCTCCTAGAGGTCATTTCAGGTCAGTGACCTCTAACCCAAGTCCCACCTTGAACCCAGTCCATCCCTCTACCTTTTAAAGCTTGTATCTTCTATCATGATTTGAAAATTAGTTACACATAGATACACAAAGGGTACAATTTATAGCATTAGCCGATAGAGAATAGACATTTTGAAATATACTTAAAAATAGTAAAAACAAGCACAAATTAACAAAAAAAAATATATAGATATATTATAGATCTAATCTGGATCAGGAAACTCTGCTTTCGTCTCTATGTTCCTACAAATTTGCAAAAAGATGTAAAAAAGTGAAAAGAAAAAAAATGTAATCAAATTTTTTGAGAACTTAGAAATAGAATAGCATATGAATGTTAATAAAAATATTAATGTACAAGTTCAAGTCACTTGAGGGCAGAATGTTGTATGTGATGTAATATTATGTAATATTTACATTTTGCTTTGCAGGAGAACGCTTGGCCAAACCAGAGAGGGGAAAGATGAGAGTCCATAAGATCTCCAATGTGAATAAAGCTCTGGACTTCATTGCAAGCAAAGGAGTCAAACTGGTTTCTATTGGAGCAGAGGGTAGGTCCCCCCTTTTAGCAGTGACCTATATCCTGCAGGCTTCCCGGGGTCATGAGTTCAGTGTTTCAGCATGTGAGATCAATGACTATCAGACGCTCTGCCTGTATGTGATATGTACTTGTATCCCGTGTCATAGGAAGGCCCTCCCCATTCCATACAGTTAAATAGGTTAGACATGCAGTTTATAGCTGACATATATTATACCTATCTATAGTGTCATCAATTGTGTATTTGTCATTAGCTGTTAGCTGTTCTCTCTCTCTATGTATAATCCAGAGCAGCATTCCAGACAGATTAGCCATCTACCAAAGCCTTTACCTTGGTCACATACTGTTTCCAGTTTGTGTGTGTGTGTGCGTGTCTGGCAGAGCCGGGATACACTTACACACATACTGGGATGTGTGTGGAGTGTATTATGAGATTAGCTTAAGAAGAGGGAGAGGAAACAAGCATGTTTACCTGGATATTTAAATGGGGACTTGCCATCCATATCTATGTGTAAAAAAAAAAAAAAAAAACTTAGAATGAAACTTTTGGCATATTTAGAAGTAAGTACAGACATTAATTAGTCTTTTTTTTTTAATTTAGGCTTTATAAACCGTTTAAGCATGTCTCCAAAAAGGACCTTTCAAAAACATGTTCAGCAGTTAAAATATAACAAAAGTTTAGATAGTTTAGTTACATTGTTTTCATATCAAAGACAATAACCTAGCAAAGCTATTCCCCTGCACTTTAGACTCTAAAACCTTGCTAAACACTCACTAATGCTCACAACCTGCTCTCTACAAAAGCTTAAATTATATTTAGGATATAATTAAAATATAAATGAAAATAAATTTGGTATTTGGGATGGTGGAGGGATGCCAGAGGAATTTTCACAATAGTGAAGCAAGCGGAAAGTCAAAAGTAAAAATAATTAATAATATGTAGTGACGTAACGATGCATATTTGTAGGACTGTTTTTTGTAAGTGTCATTATTTTCATAACAATAAAATATTTTTTTCACAAGCTGTCATAACTGTAATGCAAAAAAGGTGAAATTATAAAAATAATATAAAAAAAATAAAAATAAGTAATGATGTATATATTTTTAGAAAGTGATATAGCCTTGTGTAAATGGTAAACTCTGCATGTTTATTATTTGCAAGTCTAATTTCTTGTAAATGCAGAATTAACTGAATTATATAAACTGCTTTCTGATATGGCTTTAATTTGTAAAATGATCTCATTGTTGAGCTGCTACAGTAAATATGATGCTGGTGTGTGTGTTTGTTCTGCTCAGAGATTGTTGATGGTAACGCTAAGATGACTCTGGGGATGATCTGGACCATTATCCTCCGCTTCGCCATCCAGGACATCTCGGTGGAGGGTATATATAAATAACACACACACGCACGCACATACTTTTCAGTTTATAGCCTAAATGATGCGTTAGATCTTAAAGGAAAGGCAGTTAGTTAATTTGTCTATTAAATAACATGAGAGTAAACTGAATGAGTGACTAAAAATACAGTTCTGCTCTTTTGGATTTCTGAATATTCATTGTTTAATACAAATGTAATGTCAGGAATGTGTGAGTCATTTAAATGACAATTTTATCTTTCCACTCCTGAGATTCCATTTCATTAAATTGTGTGTGTATGTGTGTGTGTGTGTGCAGAGACCTCAGCTAAAGAAGGCCTGCTGCTCTGGTGCCAGAGAAAAACAGCTCCCTACAAAAATGTCAACATCCAGAATTTCCACATCAGGTAAGCAGACAGGAAATGGGCATTAGAGAGAAGCAACGAGAGTGAATGATGGGAAAAGATCAAGACTGACAGAGATACTGCAACTGAGCGCTGAGATACTGCTCATATTTTACATTTATCTTTCTGTCTCTCTGCCTGTCAGTTGGAAGGATGGTTTGGGCTTCTGTGCACTCATTCACAGACATCGTCCAGAGCTCATTGATTACGGTAAACTGCGCAAGGTGAGACATTACTAGAACCTCTGACCACATATAGAAAACTACAGTAGGAAAGACCATGACCCATGCTTTGATGTTTGCTCTCACTCAGGATGACCCAATGACTAATCTGAACACCGCCTTTGACGTCGCTGAAAAGTACCTGGACATCCCTAAGATGCTGGATGCAGAAGGTGAGACATGTAGAGGACAGGTTACTTTCTGTTCCACTTCACTGTGAAATTAGGTCAGACCTCTGTCTAAATATAGAGCTGTAGGAGGACTGCAGGTATGTGTGTAGGTTGAATATCACCATTTAAAGTCTGGAATCTTAGGGTGCAAAAAAATCTTATAAATATTTTTTACATTTATAGTTTTTATAATAATATATACTTACTATAATTGCCTCTCAATGTTTGTTTATTTTTTTGTAATATGTCATGTTTATTTTAACAATAAATGATATATTTTCCCTTAATATAACTTTTAATTTGTAGCAAAAGCTGGAAAGTGTATAGCTATAATGTATTTGCACAAGCTAGATAATGTTACCTTGGTGAAATTTAAACAAGCATAATTTGTATCTGAACATCTAATTCACAACAAAAGAGAAAAGTGTGTGTGTACTGGAACATTTCATTTAGACAAAAACCTAAACTTACCAAAAACTATAACAACTATTTCCTTCAGTAAAGTCAAAACTTGTTCAAACATTTTGATGATCAGCTTTATTTTAGGTTGATTATAATAGTTCCATATCCATTTACAATAACAATGCTTTCTTTACACAGGAAGTCAGCTCAGATGGGCCTCTGAAGTGTGTGTGATGTGCTCTGATTATTCATTTATTCTCTCTTTACTTTAATATCACCCCCTTCTTTCTCTGCAGATATTGTTGGTACGGCCCGTCCCGATGAGAAGGCCATCATGACCTACGTTTCTAGCTTCTACCATGCCTTCTCTGGGGCGCAGAAGGTATCGCAGGGCACCCCTTCCAATGTCATGAACTTGTACACTCACCCAATATGTCTCTCCCCTTACTCTGTGTCTGCACACTGGGTTTTGTGATCACCAGTAGCAGTTATTACTGGTTGTCGTGGTTTCCTGCTCTCCTAACAGTCTGCCTCTCTCTGACTCTTGCAGTGCTAAGCTCCGCCCCTCAGGGCTCATGCTCCTCCTACAGTTGCACGAGTCTTTCCACCTGTTGCATGAAGGACATGAAGTCTTATGATGAAGGCATGAGTGTGTCTCCACTCCAGTCTCCTAAAAAAAAATACTCAATGAGTCAATGAGACTTCCTGGAGACCTCTTCATGCCTTGTATCATTTCTGTAGAACTGTGCCCCATTTGCCTTTGTGCCTATGCAGTCTTTTACTCTGTGCTTTTTTTCTCTCCCTTCCTCTACACCTCCTTTTCTCTCTCTGTTCCTGCTCCCTCTTTCCCTGGGCAGATATCGTTAGTACGTTGCGTCCCGATGAAAAGGCCATCATGACGTATGTGTCATGTTACTACCACGCCTTCTCAGGCAAACAGAAGGTGAGCGCAGACAGACATCAGCCAATCAGGACACAAGCTTCCACATCACAGACCCTGTCAAATCTAGACAGCCAATCAGATCTATGCTTTCATCAGAACCCTAAAAAGCAGTGCCAATAAAGAAATGTAAGAGATGTGTTCTTCACTAACCTGAGCCTTCTTGAAAAAGAGTAATACTTATTATAGAAATAATATACCTTAAAAAGATTATTCCTGCAAAGTACAAATTGCATGCAACACTTAGATGCATGTTTTTTGCAATTAAATCAAAACGATTTACAGTTTACATTTATATTAAATGCAATTTGATGCAAAGAGTGTTTTTTACACGCTTTAAGTAGGCCTTAAGTACATATTTATATGTAATTTCATAAGTACTTCTATTGATTTTCTTTGAAATATGGTCACAGTGTTATGCTGCATGTGCTGACAAGCATTTATGTTTATATATATTTTTTATATAATATATTTTTAATGTAATTATTATTGAAACTTCTGTCTTGTTGTATGTCATGTATTTAAATAAATTTGCAATGAAGTTGTAATTAGTGAATTTAACATATGATAAATATGATGATATTGAATAACACTACAGTTTAAATTACAATAAAGTATTTTACACTTGCATTAGTATGTTAGCCAACATAAACATATACGTTAAAGTAAACATTTTTATTTACAAAGTTTTTAAGTGTGTTAAGAAACATAATATCATTAAGTACACATAAGTGCACTTAATTTAATTAATATTGCAAGTATGTTGCTATCTGCAAGTAGTTTTTATTCATATACTTTTAATATTTGATGTAAACATCAAATACAACTAAGCAAACTCCTTTTTCACAAGGGATATTGTGTTGAGGTCAGTCTTGAATGATGTCACTTACAGGTCAAGAACGCACCTGCTCTTTTTACCTGTCTGCTCTGAAACTTCATTGTGATCTCTTGCTTATTTCTTGTTTGGCTGTGATTGTAATTTCTTTCTTTCCTGGGTTTTGTCTCAATTCTGGCTGTTTCCATGGCAACCGTGCTATAATATTACATAACACACCTAGCTTTGTTTTTTCTCCACACGTCTGTACGCACACATAGGGCTCTGATATAGCAACCATCAAACTTCTTTACATAACAAAATTCATGTTGACGATCATGTCTAGCTAGAATTCAGCAGCAGGCTTTACTGGGAAAGTCGGTTCGTTCCTATTCAAATGACTTTTATTGTTCATAATTCATTGTGACTTAGTCCAGAAATCAATAGCCATTTCCTCAGCAGTGAATCAGCTTAAACAAGCTCTTGAGCCTTAAGCCAGAGAAGCCACATTTTAAGCAGCATATAACACAACATAATGTTTACACTTTTTAATTTAGAATCAGTTCAGACAGACCTGTGTTTTTTGAATCAGTTCAGATAGATAGACTCACTGTAGAAAGTAATAGCTCATTCAGAGAAAGCATGTTTCTCACTGACAGGGTGAAAGTTACTACTTCGCTTTGCTGATTCATCACATCCAGCTGGGTTTCCTCAACTCTTTGTGAGTGTTTCTGAGCTGATGACTAACATCCCTTGATAAATAGTTCCTATATGCTGGGTGTGTGATTCTGTCGGCTCTTATAAGGTGTGAGTCTGACGGTAAACCCACCAGACAGTTCTGCATTCAAAAAAACTTTCTCACATCCACACCCATTCACGATTGTTGTATGCAATATTTGAATGCTAATTTAATTAGAAAAGACAATATTGTATTGTTTTGGTGATAGTCATAGACTCTTTGTTTCCACAGAATTAAAAAAAATATAACAATAAATGAAAAGTTGGGTTTGATGAGTGATGATGACAGAATTTTGATAGTTTTGAAGGCCAGTTCAGTTCATTTGTACAAAGCAATATCACATTTTTTGTTAGGTAATTAATTAATAATTAATTTAAATGCAAATATTATTGTCTCTAATATGTGTTTTTTGTCATATGTATTTTTATTTTAAACAACAAAATACAAAAATAATATCAGCAGTTACAAACATTTTATTAATTTTTTTTCCCCAACTGAGCAATGGAAACTGAATCTGTGTGCTGTCATTGATTTTTTTTTTATTAAAAAGTTCAATCTTCACACAGAAACGATAAAGATTTCAGTAGCTTTTCCAATAAAAAAGTACTTCTTCACTATTACTAACAATTTTGTGCCAACATAAGCAACATTTCAGATTAGCATTCATAAGAAGATCATAAAACTGAGAGTGACTGCCTGAACTGTCTTGTCACGGACAGTACTAAACTGAGCTTATCATTGTTTTCTCCTCTTCCTTTCTGGCTTTTAGACTTGCAACTCACTTCCTTACCTCCACCCCCCCCTCCAAAAATACACACACATTTATAATCAAACACGCACAGAAGGGTTATATGATATTGACATAGCAGTTGATTGCATTTTTTAATGGCAATAAAGTGACTTGATCAACTCAACACACTTAAACACACAGTACCTTAACAGTGTTGCCATGGCGCTGATGTGGTTTCCACAGAAACAGAAGCAGATTCACTCTGTCCTTTACCCCCTCAGGCCGAGACAGCAGCCAATCGTATCTGCAAAGTCCTGGCTGTCAATCAGGAGAACGAGCAACTGATGGAAGACTATGAGAAACTGGCCAGTGATGTGAGCACATTCATTCATGTTCTCTCCTGTTCACTCCCATCTTCCTCTCCTCTTTTCTCCCCACCTCTCTTCTCCTGTTGTCTCAACCTGTGCTCATTTAGGGCCAGTGAGAAGTTTCAGTAATTGAAACTCAGCTAATGTCTAGCACATTTAACTCTGCAGTGTTGTTAATGTCATGGAAAACCGGGCATTTAAAATTCTGCTTTCCAGACCGTGCAGATCAATAAACATTAAAGGATCTTAAAATAGCACCGACATTTTAGTACGGAAAATTGTTTTAGTAATGCTCAGCTTTAAATTACTCAATTAGCAAATCAATATTATGAGAAGAATCTAAATTAAATAATATATATATATATTATATATATATATATATAAAAGATAAAATCCAGAATGACCAGAAAAATAACGGAAATGTATTATATAAGTTATGTGAACCCTGCGTCAAATTCATGATAAAAACAATATATACCATATTTAAAACTTTCTCTTTTTCTCTCTCTACCTCCTTGATCTCATTTTGTTTGCTCCCAACTTTTTCCAATGTTTTATCCTCTTTTTTCCCCTTTTTGTTGTTTCCCCCCATTTTTTTCTGTCGCTTGCTCTTTTCAGCTCCTGGAGTGGATTCGCAGAACAATCCCATGGTTGGAGAACCGCGTCCCAGAGAACACCATGCAGGCCATGCAGCAGAAGTTGGAGGATTTCCGGGACTACCGGCGACTTCACAAACCACCCAAGGTTCAGGAGAAATGTCAGCTGGAGATCAACTTCAACACCCTGCAGACCAAACTCCGCCTCAGCAACCGGCCTGCTTTCATGCCTTCGGAGGGAAAGATGGTCTCGGTGAGAACCTAACAGACTTACGACCTAAGTATCTCCCCAGGATTCAGAGCATTTAACTCTCTTAATTGGATCTGTGATGTTTAATTATTCATCTTCGTGTGTAGGATATCTCCAATGCTTGGGGAGGTCTTGAGGGAGCAGAGAAGGGTTATGAAGAGTGGCTACTAAATGAGATTCGCAGACTGGAGAGGCTGGACCACCTCGCAGAGAAATTCCGCCAAAAAGCCGCAATCCATGAGGCCTGGACTGAGGGTAATGCTTCTTTTTATTAGTTTATAAGGCTCATTCTCTCTGTGGTATGGCTGATTTGTGCTGCTCCCTGTAGGTAAGGAGGAGATGCTGCAGCAGAAAGACTACGAGACAGCATCCCTCTCAGACATCAAAGCCTTGCTGAAAAAGCATGAGGCCTTTGAGAGTGACCTTGCAGCTCATCAGGACAGAGTGGAACAGATCGCTGCCATCGCACAGGAGCTGAAGTCAGTAAACTCATCAAAAGATGTGATCCAGACATTGCTTTATAGCTTATATGTTTTGTTGTAAAGCAGACCATAGACCGTAGTTTAATAGTTTCACTCTCGTTCTCTCTCTAGTGAGTTGGAGTACTATGACTCTCCCAGTGTAAATGCTCGCTGTCAGCGGATCTGTGATCAGTGGGATTCACTGGGGGTTTTAACTCAGAAACGCAGTGAGGCCTTGCAGGTAAAACACTTCTATCATACACCCCCATGGAATTAATCCTGCAGGAAAGGGCAGTATTGCGTTTTTGGTGACATACTGTGATTTCTGTGCTGTAAGTGCACTGCACTCATATGTGTGTCTTGGCTCTGTCACTTCTTTCAGAGGACCGAGAAACTGTTGGAAACGATTGATCAGCTGTACCTGGAGTTTGCCAAAAGGGCGGCGCCCTTTAACAACTGGATGGAGGGAGCAATGGAAGACCTGCAGGACACTTTTATCGTCCACACCATTGAGGAGATACAGGTATTATACATTCCTTCTTTTATCCATCCATTCTTCTGGTAATTTATTCATGCAGTATATCTGTCGATCTGTCTTCACATTTGTTCTCTCATTAGAGCCCTATGAAAATACCATTTATTAAAGTGCCCCTATTGTGGGTTATGAAAGGTTCATATTTTGGTTTTGAGAGTCCCACACAAACATGAAAAAGCATGAGACTGTTACACACTACATGAAAGGTCATTTTCAAAAATCCATAATAGAGGGCCTTTAAATATTTGTAAGGAATATCACACAATATACGTTTTGGTCCATGTTTTACATTAAACTGTAAACCTCTGTTGTTTACCAAGAATTTAAAGGAATAATTAAAATATTATTTCATTGCAGTTGAAAAGATTAATTAGTTTTATGCATTAATTTGACCACTGTTTTTTGTATTAGAATCTAGAAAAATTAAAACAAATCAAGAAAAAATAATGCATATACTGTATATCATAGGGCACTGTTGATACATTTTTAATAAATAAATTGGGGCTTTTCACATAAAAGTTGATATATAAGAGTGAAAATTGAAAATTTGCAGAGGAGGAATGTTTTTAAAAGTTATAACACCTCTCTTTGTGTGTCTTTGTGTGTGTGTGTGTGTGTGTGTGTGTGTATCAGGGACTCAGCACAGCCCATGAGCAGTTTAAAGCCACACTGCCTGAGGCAGATAAGGAACGACAGGCCATCCTGGGCATCCATAATGAAATTGCTAAAATAGTGCAGACATACCACGTCAACATGGCTGGCACCAACCCCTACACCACCATCAACCCCCAGGAGATCAATGCCAAGTGGGATAAGGTCAGAAAATACACTTGAGCAGGACAAACAGAAGGGAATCAGAGTTTTCAGACAAATGTGGCAGGTTTTACATAATTATGTAAGAAAATGGGTACAATCAGAGTTGTTTAATTCACCTCCACACTGCTTTCTCCTAATCTCCCCATTCTCTCTTTGTCCTCTCAGGTGAGGCAGTTAGTACCCCAGAGAGATCAGGCCCTGATAGAAGAACACGCTCGTCAGCAGAATAATGAGAGACTGCGCAGACAGTTTGCTAATCAAGCAAATGTCATTGGGCCCTGGATCCAGACCAAGATGGAGGTGAGACATAAGTTCTACTAACAGAAAATGAATCACATTCTCTTAGGACACTTTAGAGAACTTCTGGGAAAAAAGACACCAAAAATGTCCTTGGTAATCAGCTTACATATATTATGAAACAAGCTAATTTGGTTTATTTACAAACACTACCATTTTTGGAAGGAAATTAATACTTTTAGTCAGCATAGATGCATTAAATTGAAGAAAAGTGACAGTAAAGATATTTAGAATGTTACAAATGTTCATAATGTTTCAATGAATCAAATAAATATGGTTCTCTTAAACTTTCTATTCATGTTTAGTATATGTTTTTGGTAACTAGGATATATTATAGATCAAAGTAGATACAGGACTTTCTAGTTTAAAATGCCATGGAAAGTTGGGCTAGTCAAAATATTACTAGCCCTACTTTGGACGTGGCAACATTAAAAATCACCATATGTTAATAATCATCTTAGAGGGAAAAAATGCTTCTGATTCAGCTAAATTAGCTCTTTGGGTGGCTAGAGAAAAAATTAGCAAGAAAACCCTTGGGGCAAAGATTCAGGAAGGACAGTGGGTGGCCTCTTATTTTAGTTTTTTTTAATTTTCTATGCTTAGGAAATTGGCAGAATCTCTATTGAGATGCACGGGACCCTGGAGGATCAGCTGACCCACCTTCGGCAGTATGAGAAGAGCATTGTAAACTACAAACCAAAGATCGACCAGCTAGAGGGAGACCATCAACTAATACAGGAAGCACTTATATTTGACAACAAACACACAAACTACACCATGGAGGTATACACACACATATAAACTCTTAAATGCTCACATCCAAACCTCCAGTGCATTGGTATGTTCCTGAAGTCTCTTTTCTTACTCTAGCACATCCGTGTAGGTTGGGAGCAGCTCCTCACCACCATCGCTCGCACCATCAACGAGATCGAGAACCAGATTCTGACCCGTGACGCCAAAGGCATCAGCCAGGAGCAAATGAATGAGTTCAGAGCCTCGTTCAACCACTTCGATCGAGTCAGTATCACACCGCACAGTCCAACACCACAGTTTAACATCAGTAAGAGCAGTAGGACGACTGAGACCGCAAACTCTGTCACTTCATCTGGGGGGGAGCCAACAGAGAACTGCAAAACTATTTGTTAGTTAAAAACATATGATTTTTTAATCTTGCAACTGGCTGCTGCAACATTTTGAATGGTATCTTGCAGACTTTAGCAAAATGTAAAGTTTAAAAGCCCATTCATACAAGGGAAGACAAATATAAAAAAGTAGTTTTAAAAATTAAAACAATAACAGCAGAGAGGAATGATATCATTAGAATCACTTTCACAATGAAGAATATTTTATGAATTCTAAAAACATTGAATCAGAATTCTAGTCAGTAGTCATCCTTCTTTAAAGAGTTTGACATTTAAAACTCCAGAGAACACATTTCTTGCACTTGTAATAAATACACCATTATCGTGCATTGGTGTGGGCGCTAATATACTTCTCGTTATAGGTATCTTTCATGGTGTGAACAGAAAAAAATTGTTCCCTTATAGCTGATAAGTTCTATGAAGTGAAATGGACATAAGTTATAGGAAGTTGAATGGGAGTGACAAAAAGTAGAACTTGATAAATTACACTTCCGAGAAATTCAGCAGGTGATGACATTTTTGGGAAATGAAATGTTTTTCTATCCTGGTTTAAGTCTGTAAGGCCTAAAAACTTTGAAACTTCAAGCCTTTTTTAAACTTTCAGACAAGACCTAGAAAGCTTATTTTGCCAGACATCATTTTTTCAGCTCATTTTAATTATAACTTCTTTAAAATCACATTTTCAGATCTACCTTAAATAATATTCAACTGAGTGGTTTAATTGAATTTTGAATATTTCTTAATTGTAAGTGTAGCACAACCCTGGTACCTTGTGGTTCCTGTCCTGTTTCAAAATTGGCAAAATGCACAAATTTCCGAGTTTGTATAACTGATGTGCATAGAGAGAAATTATGATATATGTCACCCACACAAATCCCAGATTATAGGCTGCCACGCTAAAACCTAACGCTGCACTCAAAACCCACACAGTGGACACCTTAACATCATTAAAACAACATAACATAGTTAACCGAGCACAACAGGCACCTTTTTGAGCAGATCTGTCCTCATAATCACTCTCTGTCCTCACTCACAGCACAGTACTGCACAGTTTGTCCTAACGTTTGTGCACTTTTCTCTTCTTTTGTCTCGTTTTTCACTTCTGCATGGACCCTCTTCCACCCCTCCACATGTCTGCATGACATTCCCTCACCCTTCCCATGTGTGTACTGCATGTCCACGCTGCTGACCTCTGACCCCACGGCTCTGACACTCAGGACCACTCGGGCAAACTGGGCGCTGAGGAGTTCAAAGCCTGCCTTATCAGTCTGGGCTTCGATATCGGGAACGACGCACAGGTACACACACCAACACCAGTTAGGGAGTTCAACCATTAACCACACTCTTTTTGTTTTGTTTTTCCTACTCTTTTTTCCGTTCTCCTTTCGATCTCTCATTTTCTCTTCTCTAAAATGACTTCCTTCACCTATGCTCCTCCCGTCCTCTTTCGCACTTCATCTTCCTCTCTACTACTACCTGGTTCTGTTTGTCCCTGCTGGGTTCCTGTAGAAGAGAACAGGCATGATGGATGCAGAAGACTTCAGAGCCTGCCTCATCTCCATGGGTTATAATATGGTAAAGCAGAGAGTTCAAATCTCCATGGGTTGTGATCAGGTTAAACTGAAAGTTGTAGTCCCCATGGATAATGAACTGGTAAATCATGTAATCTGAAACTGATATTAATAATCCCTATGGATTAACCTGGAAAGTGAGAGGTTTATGATAGTGTATAATGTGGTAAAGCACTTTTAATCTCCATGTTTTATCTGATAAGTCTGATAAGTTATCATCTGGTTTCTGACAGATTTTGATGGGTTAGTTGTATCTATATGGGTTATTATTTTAGTAAGTATTTCTATTTTAGTACATAGTATGAACTATTAAAAAAGTGCATGCATTGACTCATTTTAAACAGTAGATATAATGGAGATTTATATCATGGTATAACTCTGGATTTATATCTACTACATGGTATAACTCAGAAAAACAGATTTATAATAAAAATGGGATGGCCACTTTCAACTTGAATGTGTGTTTCCGCTTATTTTAGCTGTATAAAAACAAGCAAAACAAAAGATGTGTATGCAGCAAACTGGTGTAGGTTAGCATATTATTTTGATTTATTTGTCTGTTCATAAATGTACTGATTTGCTGCACATATAGATTTTCTGTTTACTGCACTTTGTTATTTTTCTATTATACATTTACAGCAATTAATAACTCAGAAGTCTCACACATTTGCAGGAAATAGCTTACTTCCACATTGAAAATTAGGTGGATAATATGGTAAAGCAGAAAGTTAGAATCTCACTGTATTATCTGCTGAGCCAGAATTATGTGGTTTAGGACGGTTTTCCTTATAAGTATTATTTATATACTATTATAATATTTATTAACATTTTAAATTGTATATTTGTATATATTGTATATAATATATATATATTGATTTTAGCCTTGTGTTTTTTATGTATAGTTTTATTTTTTCAGTTTTTATATATTTTAATAATGCAAGCTTTCTAATTTATACGTTAAAGTTTTCATGTATTATTTATACTTTATTTTACTTCAGCTTTATTTCATTTACCAAAAGCGATTTTTAAATTGTTTTAGTTAAAAGTAAAAAATAGACTTAAACTGTTATAATTCCTATGGAACGTCACTCATTATAAGCAGAAAGTTAGCATGGGATGTAGTCTGGAATATATACATGTATTTATATAGTTTAAGAAATGTACATTTATCAAGATCTAAGGAAATAGAACATTTTGATTTCCATGGACATTATCTCTAAATGTAGCAGAGTGATTGGAAAAAGAAAAAAGCATAAACTATGCTAACTCTGTGAGGAACAATCTTCAATCTTTCATAATGTTTTCATAGTGATTTTTAAGAGCTGTTTCTCTCATGTGTAGGGAGAGGCGGAGTTTGCCCGCATCATGAGCATTGTGGATCCTAACAGACTGGGAGTGATCACATTCCAGGCTTTCATTGACTTTATGTCTCGCGAGACGGCTGACACAGACACCGCTGATCAGGTCATGGCATCCTTTAAAGTCCTTGCTGGAGACAAGGTACATATACAACTTCCAAAAAAATCATTTCCCAGTGTTAAAGTGTCTGTAATAATAACCAACTGAATTTCTCTCTCCTCGTGCAGAACTATATCCTTGCAGATGAGCTGAGACGCGAGCTCCCTCCAGACCAGGCCGAGTACTGCATCGCCCGCATGACGCCTTACTCCGGCCCTGACACCGTCCCGGGAGCTCTTGACTACATGTCCTTCTCCACCGCCCTCTATGGGGAGAGTGACCTCTGAACCGTGACCCCGCCAACCTGCCTTCTGATACAAATACACAAATATGCGTATTCATACACACACTTAGCTCGCGCACTATGAGAGTAAAAGTGGCTCTTCAGTGCTGATCTAGCACCAACAAGCAGAGCAAGCAGAACTGGTCCCAGATCAGCCCATCAGAGCAGCTTCCATCGGCACCACCCAATGACGTTTGCTCATTTTTGTATCCTCCTATCAGCCCAGGCCATTCCTGTGTGTCATATACAACTTCCTGTTCTTTCTCCAGCTGTGTTCATGAAGCCTGTCCTGGGGTTTGTGTCACAAAGATGCAGCCTTCACATGCTTGTCTGAATTATGTGTTTGTCACATTAAAAGAGAGAGTAGGAAATGGGACAGGACATCCTGATACTCTTTTCTCTGTGTAAATGTACAATATGCAACAAATGGTTACAATATACTGTAATTAAAGCATGTGGCAGGCAGCATCATTGTGACCTCTGACCCATCTGATACTGCATGACCATGTGTTACGATTGATCCGCTTTTTTACATACAGTAAATGCTTGTTGATGAGACTGTTTTTTGAACGTTTTCTTGTGATGAGGAGTCAGACTTCATGAACAGATCTTCCCCTTTCTGCTTCCAAGCGCAACATTGAAAAGCTCCCTTCCGGGAGGAATGTTTTCTGTATTTTTACTTCTTATTTTGTTTGTTTTTTTCCTCTTCATAAAGGAATAAAGTTAACATATTTTATTATACAGAACAAAAAAGGTATTTTTCTTCACCTTATTAAAAAAAATGATGAAAATTTAAATAAAGAAACGATCACAATTGTGTGTTTGTGTTTTTTAATTTCTTGTATGAAAGAGAAATCTGTTATATATTAGTTTAAGGTAATGATTTATTTTAATGTAAAAAGGAAATGCATTCATTTCATAACTAATTTGAACAATTATTCATTTATTTACTCGACTTATCACTATTTAAATAAAAGTTGCTGTATATTTTGTAACAAAACAGGAAAGTGTTTAGTGTTTATATATATTTATTTCATTTTCTCATACATTGATTAGAGATATGGTGTCATTTTGGCTTTGTGTTCTTTGACGTGACGTACTAACAAACACCATAAAAATAATTCACTTTTCTAAGTACCTTTAGGACTTTCTGACAGCATTTTTCAGCTTGAGATGTACTCAGAGGAAAAGTCCTTTATGTTGAAATTAGCCTGCACAAGAATAGATAGATGGTCTCAAAAGCTAACAGATGTGGCCACAAAAATACACTGAACAAAATTTTAAACGCAACGCTTTTGTTTTTGCCCCCATTTTTCATGAGCTGAACACAAAGAGCTAAAACTTTTTCCAACTACACAAAAGGCCTATTTCTCTCAAATGTTGTTCACAAATTTGTCTAAATCTGTGTTAGTGAGCACTTCTCCTTTGCAGAGATAATCCATCCATCTCACAGGTGTGACATATCAAGATGCTGATTAGACAGCATGATTACTGCACAGGAGTGCCCTGGCCACAATAAAAGGCCACTAATCAAGTTTTGATTCCTTGAGTTTTATAAATATAAAGTTAATATACGTTCAGATATAATGTTACGAGATCTATTGTGTTCCTTTACATCTGAAATGAACCCTGTAAATGTGCTTTCCGTTGTAATCTACACTGTAATTTTACTGTTTTCCAGTGGAACCAATTACTCGTTTCTTAGTTCTACACGGACGCAATACGAAGTCGTTCCGGGTTTACATGGCGGCGCCCAGTCTAGTCATGTTGAATAATGTCCTACTGACTTTATTCTTACTAATATGAAATAGTAGAATGACATGCGATAACTGAACATGTGGAATCAAGTTCGTAAACTCCAAAAGAACAAGACGTTGAAATATGGGATCCCGATGCTGGTGAGCGCTTTAATATTTGTTTGTATGCTGGACGAGCTGTCAGTCATGATCTTCCAGGGTTTCTAGTTTTGTTGTGTAACACAAGTCTGAAAGCATGGTGTAGTATTTATTGTAATTTTCAGTAATTACAAATGTGTTGTTTAAATGACCGTCAGCTGTTATTTTGTGTGAATGTGATACAATTTTTGTCCAATATTAATCATATTTAATGAAGGTTTTTGTACTTTTTTTATTTTGCCTTTTCTGTTACATGTTTTATGAGTGTATTTCTTATTAATGCGTTAAAATGAACACTATAAAAAAAACATAGACACTGCAGCCTAAAACAATGAAAAAATAAATACATTTTGATAGAGAGACGAGAGCTGTTCTCAGATCATTCAGTTCTGGGTTGTAGGTTTTTTTTTTTTTCATATTGTTGATAACGCAATTGTTTACTGACAATAAATTTACAAATTCTCTTTCTCGTTTAAACACTGTTGTCAACTACCTTTAATATCAATAATCTTAAAGCTCATTATATCTGCTTTTATTTAATGCTTGTCTGAAGCTGCTGGTTGTGGGAGGGTCGTTTGGATTGAGAGAATTCACTCAGATTAGATATGATGCACAGAAGATAAAAAAGAAGGTATGTAAAACTAAAATATAACGTCATATAATCTTTTCATGTACAGGCCAAGTGACACTCACAGAACTTCAGACAGAACTGATTTATGCTGTTCGGTGAAACAACATTATTATAGTTTCCTTCTTGTTATAATTATTTGTTTATTTATTTTTTTGCATGTTTGTTTTAGCTGGACCCTGCTCTGGAAGCCCGGGTGAATACTAAAAACCAGTCGGCCATCCTTCAGGATGAGTATGAGGTAATGAGATGAATAGATGGAGAATCTGCGTGTGCACTGATGTTTTATAGTGCTATAATGTTTTATAGAGACATCTGCTGTTTTGCTGCGGACTGGACGTTATGTTTACTTGCTTGTGAGGTTGTGCTAGACTAATGGTTAAGCATCTGGCTGGTTAAATGCAATCGGTGCAGGTTTGGATCTGACACAGAGTGACTCAGGAACTGTAATCCCAATTTTGTCATGCAGTTTTTCAAACAGGACACTGGTGCACTGGATGGCACTTGGTTCATTTAGCGTCTCCATTTCCATCTCCAGGCGGTGGGTGGTTGAGGCTGTCATTATACTCCCATGGTGATTCTCCTCGACTTTAAAAAACTTTATTTTTAGCCTTGCAGCCAAGAAGTTACAATGCCATTAAATCTGACCTTCTGCTGCCAGACAGTAGTAGAAGAGCGCCCTCAAGTGGAACCCTGAAAATCCTCTCACAGCAATTCATTAGATGATAAATATTAACTCGGGTCATGTGTCATCCTAATTATTTTATTTTAGATCTTACATTAACCCACCATGAATCATAAAACAAACAAACACCCAGCTGTAGCTGACTCATCTTTGGTAACTAGTGTACTTGGTTTAGTGTTCTGTTTGGGGTTTAATTCAGCGAGGTTGATCAAAAGTGACAGCAAAGGCATTTGCAAAGGATTTCTGCTTTTCTCTTGAACTTGTATTCATCCTGAAGAAAGCTAAGCTATAAAGGAATAAATTAAGTTTTAAAACACATTCAGATAGAAAATATAATTTTAAATTGTATTAGTAATCCACAACAGGGCTGTTTTACTGTATTTATGATGAAAAAAATGCAGCTTTGGTGCATTTATTTTTGAACTTTAATTGATGTACCATAGTGTCCAGGCCATTTATCAAATTAGCAACACGTTGATTAAAGTTTAATTAATTTGCTATTAATTTCTTTGTAGCTTTTGAGACCTGATAATTATTACATTTCTGTTTGTGCATTTGATATGTGACGTAGTAGTAGTGCTAGGCAATGATTAATCCCAGCATTTAAAATAAAACTTTTTGTGTACATAATATATATGTGTGTATTTATTTATATATATATATATATATATACACAGCATATAAATTTACACACATATTATGTACACAAAGTTTTATTTTGGATGCGATTAATCGTTGCACAGTACTAAGAAAAAGGTATTTTAATATAGCATAATCTCTTTTGTTCCTACAGAAAATAAAGGATTTGGACTTGGATGGATGGAAGAACATTCGTGGCCCACGTCCCTGGGAGGATTCGAAGGAGTCCCAGGAGCAGCAGCGAGCTCGACTCGATAAAGGCACATAGAACTCTAAGACCTTAAACTTCCCCTGCTGGCCCACACATGTAAGACACCCCTTAAACAGTGCAGTGTACCATGGTTGTCACTGTACAATAAATCAGCATGATCACATTACATCTAGATCAGAATCTACCAAGTTGGACTCTACTGTCTGGCATATGGAATGCCACTTTGTTGTCTTTTTTTTGGAAATATATGTCCTTGTGAACTTGTGTGGCAGGGTATGTGTTTAGCAGACTTTCTGTCCACTTTGGTGCTCATTCATTTTTATGGGTTGTAACTATTATTCCATGACAGTTCACATTCACACTAATGCAGAATTCAAGGTCCAGTACTGTATCTGAGTGAATAAAACCCCTTGTTCTTTCAGTGGTGCGAACAGAACCGATGGTGCCTGTGCATATGGTGGGTGAATAGTACAATGGTACAGATCTTCTGCACACCTGTTCTAGATCAGCCTACTGCTCGCTGTACGTCTCATTTCAGCCAGCATGTCATGGAGTGTGTAGAATATGGTGATCAGTAGTTTGAACATTATTGTCTTTTCTGCAGCAGCCTCAGGAAAACCAGGTTCTTCTTTCTTGATGAGTTTATTTAGGCTGTCGGTCTCTAGCAGTGTCTCTCTGGGTTCTTGAGTGAGTGAAAAGCTAATAATTTAATTGAATGCAAAATGTAAATAAACGTGGCTGCACAAAATTAATCCAAACAAATCTGAAATTGTGATTATAATGTGGTGTGATTATGAAATCAAAGGCTGAAATTAAGATTCAGATTAAGCGATTGAGGCATTTTTTGTTGGATGTAATAATGAATATAGCAGTCATCATTTACTCCCGACATCTGAGCTGCTGAAGACACAGTGGATTAACATTACTTTCATTTTGAAGGAAATGCGCTGATCCCGATCTACGTTTATGTGTCTATGTTCGCGTGAAACATTCTTGATCCATCTTTATCTACAGAAGAACTGAGTATAAGGGTTTTTATGAATCTTTGCAAACCACCTTTCCTAATGTGCTAGTAACCTAGGAAGTTTACAGTCTGCTCTTCACTCCATGGAAGAAAGGGGTGGGGTCAGCAGAGCTCATTAGCATTTAAAGCAACGTGGACTAGAATGGTTTGATAAAGACAGATTATTTTGACAGGGTAAAAAATATGTTTTTTACACTATGATTGATACATAACCAAAGTATGTTATAGACTTTTCATCAAGACCCTAAAGAAACACAACTTTCTGAATCTGATGACCCCTTTACAGAACTTTAGTTTATGTAGTTGTAAGTTTTCAACACGGTTTACTTTAAGACTTTATTTTGGTGACAAGATGTTGGTGTTGAGCCGAGTTTGACATATGTTATTATTTACTGTGATAATCCTGCATTTTAACCCCAAAACTTTTTGAAAGTGTCTGTGTTCACTTTGTGATTGTGGTTTTATGCTGCTCAGTGTTATGTACAGTACTATGCCACTTGCACATCATCCTCCATAAATGCATCAGTGAGATGCTACAGAGCAAGCGCTAATATCTGGGTAGAATATCACCTCCTGCTGCTTTGATCAATGCTCCACCTATGGTTGTGTGATTTGAAAAGGTCTAATCTTCGGTTTATCTTGCGTCCAGCTGTGCAGCACACGGTCTTGAATCAGACCTGGAGTGTGTATTTCCAAACAGCATCCAGGCACGGGCTGCCGGTCTCAGGCTAATGTTAACGCCAGCACTGACTCATCTGTGTGATGTGAGGCTTTGTTCGGAGGCACATTTTAACAAGCCCCTGCTGACTTTCCCTCTTCCCCCTCGTCACTCTCCTGCTGGAAATTCCAGCACTGTCATATCATGTGCTCCGTCACTTTAATTGGTCAAGTGGGAATGATCCTCAAGGGCCGAAGGGAACACGTCAACAAATCTGACTTCAGGAATCCAGATATCCTCAAGGGGCATTAAAGCCACTCATGTGTCCTGTTCGAGTCAAAACAGTGTTGACAAGGAAAGGCTCTTGTATATTTCAATGAACTTTTGAAATGTTTTGGCTGGTCAGGTGAGGAGCACAAAAACAGGCTAATTAATTTGTCATGACAAGTGCAAAGTGCTTTTATAACATTCACTTGCTTTATAACACGGCTTTTGCAGTTAAATATATATCTCAACCCTGGATGACAAAACCAGTCATAAGTAGCATGGGTATATTTGTAGTAATAGCCAACAATATGTTGTATGGGTCTAAATGATCAATTTCTCTTTTACACCAAAAATCATTAGGTTATTAAGTAAAACTCATTTTATGGAGTTACTTTGTAAATTTCCTACCATTAATATATCAAAACGTAATATCTATTTTGCTATATGCATAGCCAAGAACTTCATTTGGACAAACTGACCAATGGCAACAACAACTTTAAAGGTGATTTTCTCAATATTAGATTTTTTTTTTTTTTGCACCCTCAGATTCCAGATGTATCTCCACCAAATATTGTCTTTTCCTAACAAACCATACATCAATAGAAAGCTTATTTATAACCCAATTCAAAACAAATCAACCAATTTTGTGGTCTATGGTCACATGTATTTTGTAATTGTTGTAATTTTTTTTAGAATTTTGATGAACAGAAAGTAACAAAATTGATTAGAAATCAATGTCTTTATTGACACTTTGAAGAATTTAATCAATTTAATAAATAAAAGTATTAATATGTAATAAAAATGCTAAACATTAGCACAGAGTAAAAAGCCTTGCTCAAAACCTCAGATGTGACAGAGCTGAACTGTGATCTCAACAACCTCAGCTTGCCAAGTAGTGGTGACTTGAACCTGTAACCTCTTACGCCCAGATCCTTAACCGTTAGATTAACAACCCACTAACAGATTTATGTGGACAAGCCTTCTTTGCTGCAGTGTGAGGAAGACACTTCTCCCTGAAACACTGAGCAATTTATCTGGCTCTCCACTAAGGGTGGCACTTGCATTTAAATTAGACCTCTTGAACTACAGTCAGACCTCCACCACAGAGCTAGAGCATTATTGATGTTAGTAAACATCTTTATTTTTTATTCGTCACTGCAGAGATGAACATTTCAGTCTAATTCTTTCCACTTGCACTGCTGCAGAGAAACGAAATGGGCCTGCAAAATATTCAAATATACGATGTTGCCTAGTGAGTTTGTGTGTGTGTGCTTCTAAGATTAGTTTTGCAGACTAAATCTTTAACATTGTTTTAGAAATCGGGCTTAGCATTGTCAAGCTTCACACGTAGACACATTTACAGTGCTACTTTTCAGTTAATTCTGAGCGATTTGGTTCAGAGTGGTGTTACGTACTGTTTTGTGGTTGATCTGGCTAGAATAGTAACCGCTACTTAATGGGGCGTTCACACAGAACACTTTTTCCTAATCCTCTCAGCTACTAAAGAAGTTTAACGTTTAAAAGCCGCGTTTTTCCTTATTCAACTGCCCGCGTTTCAAATATAAACACGCAATTTTCAAATATAAACACGTTCTGTGTGAATGGTCTCTTTTGAATGTTAGATTTTCTGTCCGTTTTATTCCACTTTGTTTGTTGACAGCGACAGTTTGAATTAAAATGCAAATCAGTATAAGATTTTAGGAAGCCAAATTAGTGTCAGGGACCCAAAGCGGACATCTGAAAGCAGCCAGAAACAAAGTTCCTCCTTCCAGTGTTTTTCAAAATTGGACCAATTCGAAGGTCAGTGGGAGCTTTGTGACTTGGAAGATGGTGACACAAATGAATCAATTCCCACAGGAAGCCAGTCCAGCAGCTATTGAAATGCACAAAGGAGACTTGTAGAAGATGCTGTGAAACTCGACTTGTCTGCTGTAAATATGACTCAGTATGTTTGGCTTAAATCCATCAGATCTCACCTGCAGAGTCTCATCACAGAGGAGACGTAAGTGCTGTCTTCTTCTAATAGGGCCTACGGTTCCTGTTCTAAAAGATTATAATAAAATGTACTTAGGTTTATGCATTCTTTGAAGCCACATGTATGTTTAGGGCCGGTAAGATGTAGGTCAGCAAGACATTAATACTTTTTTTCCAGCAAGGATGCATTAAATTTATCAAAATTGTGACAGTAAAGACTTACAATGTTACAAAAGATTTCTATTTTAAATAAATACCGTTCTTTTGAACTATTCATTGAAGAATTCAGAAAAAATGCATCACAGTTTCCACAAAAACACTAAAAAAACAACAACAGCATTTCAACATTATTTCATAAATTAACCATTAACCAACATAACATTTTCATGAGTAGAAAGTTAGCATATTAAAATTATTTCTGAAAGATCATGTGAAACTGAAGACTGGAGTAATGGGGGTTGTTTCTGCTATCTGTAGTTTAAAATTTAAGATTGACGCTTTAAAAAAAATCTCATATCTTTGATATGAAATTTGGAGAAATTAAAACCAAATCTGAATGATGTCTGTATATTAAGCATTTGATTCAGAAGTTGATAGGGTTTTGGGTTTAGAACAAACCCTAAAGACAGTGTTATCTAGAATATCTATACAGTATCTATAAAAAATATCTATAATGTTCTGTCTCACTAGCAGAATAACTAATAAACTGTCTTCTGCAAGCAAACATGTTTATATGTGGCTTATGTTCTTGCATACATACAGTATATAGGCCTGTACTGTATGTTACAAGTGTGTGTGTATTTGTATAGTGTGCAGTCGTGTTCTCAGACTGTGGCTTGAGACTCCCTCACACGTGTGCTTCAATTTTTCATCACAAACTGCAAGAAAACGGCATCAATTATTAATCACAGCACTAAGAAAAGAAGAAATCAAATTCAATATTTACTGCATACTTCCTGAGCTAGCAATTCACATGGTAGAGAGGATAGAAAGGTGTGTGTGCGTGTGAAGGTTACACAAGGGCCCTTGCTGTGAAATTGGCAACATTTAGAGGAAAACCCCTTTTTCCCTCCTAGAACAAACACCCACATGAACTCTTAGTATTGTAATTATCTTTTAGAGCTCATACTGTATAATTAGTGTGACACACACACCTCTACGCTGAAGCAGATAACATCAGTATCACACAAACCAGCAAAATTATACTAGCACTGCACCATTACTGACTGATAATCCTTTTCATGCATGCGATGCTGTATATGCAAAGCTTATTGTTTTTCTTTGTCATAATTCTGTGTTCTATAAATATCCTGATGCTCTGCAGCAGAAGGACTGTTCAGGCAGAAAATACACACACATACACACCCTCTGGCAGAACTACGGCACAGCACACACACGCACACACACACACACACAAATGCATTATCTCGTAGACACACAACCTCAGATTCATTCATACTTCAGCACACACACACATTTCAGCTCTGCCAATCATGTTTGTACACATAAGTATACTGGCACTAACAAGCCATCTGGGCATCTACGCAAAGAGCACAGACTTACTCCATCCCTTTACTCTGGCATCACTACACAGATATACAATACTGTGGTGATGTTACGTCACAAATACACATTATAACAACTTTATATAAGAGTTTCCTATTTTCATGTAGTTTAAAATGTTATTCCTGTGGTGGCAAAGCTGAATTTGCAGCATTCATTACTCCAGTCTTCAGTACGACATGATCCTTCAGAAATAAGTTATATATGCTGATTTGCTGTTCAAGAAACAGTACTGAAAACAATTCTGTAGCTTAAAGGGATAGTTCACCCAAAAAATTAAATTATCCTGTCTTTTACTCACCTTTGACGCATCATAGGTGTATATGACTTTCTTCTTTCAGATGAATCCAGTCAGAGTTAAAATAAAAATTGTCCAGATCCCTTCATGCCTTTGAATGGGTTTAAATGGATGATTGCTGTTACACTTCTGAAGACGTGAAATAACGTGCGTGTATTCATAATAAAACGTCCCTCACACGGCTCCAGCGGGTGAATAAAGTCCTCCTGTAGCGAATCCATGCGTTTTTGTAAGATAAATATCCATATTTCAAACTTTATAAGCACTTTTCTCTCACGTCAGCTGTCTGTTGAAACCGAAAGCAGTCCCAGTAAAAGGCCTCATATTCACCTCCGGAGCCGTGTAAGGGACATTGTATTACGAATACGAGCACGTTATTTCACGTCTTCAGAAGTGTAATGGCTATCAACCATTTAAACCCATTCAAAGGCTTAGAGGGGTCTGGACAATTTTTATTATAACTCCGATTGAATTTTGTCTTAAAGAAGAAAGTCACAGACACCAAGGATGCTTCAAAGGTGAGTAAAAGACAAGATCATTTTTATTTTTAGGTAAACTATCCCTTTAAATTTATCTGGAAACCATGGTGGATTTCCCCGCAGAATTCTATTTGATAAATAGAAAGTTCAAAAGAACAGCAATTTAAAGTCCACGTGAACAAGTAGTTTGCTACCAATTTTGCTTCCTTATTGTGACGTTCTTCAGAGAGAAACAGATTATTGTATGAGGATAACGGAGGGCGTCACTTGTTTTTCTACTGCAAATTGATTTTCATTCAGAAATGAACACTGACAGTTGGAGGGGCGTGGTTAAGATGTCACGCTCATGCCCAAGCCGTCAAACTGACATCATCAGAGAAGGCCCATCATTTCAGAGGGGAGGAGCATTTTCAGATTTGGATTAAAGAATACAAAGGCAAGCTATTTTTTTTTTGTGGATTGACTTGCTTAATTGTTCACCACAAAAAACAGCAATGTGAGCTAAGAAATATAGTCAATTGACCTTTCGCAAAACCCCGCCCCAAAACGGCCATTGTCCAATCACACATTCTAGCAACGGTTACTAAGTAAGCAAGGTCAGTCAAGCTGCGGGCCTCTGGCAAGCAAAATGGTGAAGCGATGTGCCTATGGCACATGTAATCCGACAGTAGGTACCCCAAAAGTTTTAATCAGTAACTGTATCAGAATACATTTCTAAAGTAACCCTCCCAACCTTG
>JAUMHE010000062.1:16124094-16145125 GCA_032359235.1 Enteromius mattozi | reverse complement strand
AGTCCGTCGTTGTCGGTAAGCTTGACGGGCTAGCAACAGTAACTAAGGGGGGTGTGGCTTTTGCGAAAGGTCAATTATATAGTCAAAAAGTCAGATATAGACTTTTTTTACTTAATACGTTTTCATGGTATTGTTTTTATTTCTATTTTATTTCAAACTTTGAGTTTAGTTTTCATTTGTTCTCACGTTATTCTTTTTCTTTTTTAGATTTGTCCCCCCAGGATTTTCTAGTTTATTTTAAATGTTAAACCTGCTAAAGATAATGTGCAAACAGGCAAAAACTGTTTAATGTAAATTAAAATGCTAATGCAGGAAGTTTGTATAAATATAAAGTTTTACCATGTTTGAAAAACAAATACATTTTCATGCATTTTGATTTTATTTTAGTTCATTTTGTTGTCATAATATGTATTTTAGTTTAGTATCAGTTTTCTTAAAATGTCTCGTTAACTGTTTTCATTCATCAGTGCAAATGTATGTGTGTGTGTGTTTTTGTGACAAATGAGGACATACATTTGTACAATGACTTGGGCATGACATAGGTATTACAAAGAGAAGGTGACTTTTCAGTACATTATCCCATGTCCCCACTTTTCAAAACGCTTAAAAATCACACAGAATGAAGTTTTTTGAAAATATAAAAAAGTTTCCTGTAAGGGGTAGGGTTAGGTGTAGGGCAATAGCACATACAGATTGTACAGTATAAAAACCATTACGCCTATGGAATGCCCTCACTTTTCACAAAAATTAATGTGTGGGTGTGTACCTGGTATTCCCTATGTTATGGAGACCAGATGTTCCCACAAGGATAGAAATACCAGTAAGTTTTGATCTTGTGGGGACAAAATAGCTCATAAATTATACAGAATGATATATATATATATATTTAAGTGACACTATTCTGTGAGGGATGGGGTTAAGGTGAGGTTTGTGTGTGTGTGTGTGTGTGTGAGATGTTCTAGACAGCTTTGGCTTTGGAACAGCTGTGGTTTTGAGGAGTCAGAGGAGAGGGTGAGGATACACACACAGTTTGACCTCTGTTAAAGATGACAGAAGAGATGAATGTCCCTTCATTTACTGTGTGTGTCTCTGTGTTAATTTCCCATCAGCGTGCATTAGAGCTGGCTACTATAGGTGTTGTCACCGGTAGGTAAGACGACTGAGGGTGGACAGACATGCTGAGTCAGCTGATGGACCTTTTGCCTGCCACACGCCTGTCTCACCGCAGGAGGAGGCAGACAGCTGAGGTCTATATCTTCTGTTCTCTGGCTCTCGCTGCATCAGCCTCTCCGTGACTGCTGTGGGTGCAGTGTCCGCCAGAGTCTGCCCATTGATGAAAATGTGAGTATGCTTGTGCAAATCTGGCCACGACAGTGCTAGAGTGTTTTGAGGAGTCAGAGGAGAGAGTGAGGATACACACACAGTTTGAGCTCGGGTAAAGCTGACAGAAGGGATAACTGTCATTTTACCTCGGAAAGCAAGGACTTGGAGTGTTGGCTCGACAAAGACTTGTTCGAACATTTTGAAAAAGCTCTAAAAAGATCTGATAGATAGATAGATCTCATCCTAACTCTAATCAGTACTTAAATGTATTATTACACTGTGTAACAATGGGTATCTTATTCTCATCAAGACTGCATGTATTTAATATTATAAAAATGTAAAACAACTGTATTCTAATTTAATATACTTTAAAATATAATTTATTTCTGTCATGGCAAAAGTGAATTTCTGCAACCATCTACTCCAGTCTTAAGTGTCACATGATCCTTCGGAAATCATAATCATATACTGATTTGATGCTCAAGAAACATATCCTAATATTATCAATAGATAACAGCTAATATTTTTGTGCTAACTTTTTGTCTTTGAATTGTAACTTAGCAAATTCCAGTTCTACTTCCTGTGGGTGTGACCAAATTTACACTTGAGAATTGTGTTACGCAGGAAGTGTTACGCAACCCTGTGATCTGAATTGGTTGAATATGTAGTAAAAATGGCGACTATCATCCAGCAGCACTGATTTATCTGGTGTCTGTGTTAATGAGGCTGTAGAAACCGAATTACGTGCCATTGTTAAATATTTAAGATTAGTGGTTTGTTCAAATCCCTGGTTTGTTAGTTGGGTAATATTTGTGTCTGTGTAGTGCTCGCATTCATTTAAATTATTATAAGACTCACATTAGGCAGTCAATTGAGCATCAAAGATCCAGAGATTTGGAAGCAACTGGGAACGCGTGGCAAAAAATGTTTGGGTTTTATTACCAAACACTGGAGAGATGTTTGACTATCAGCTCGCCAATGATTGCTTCATTCATTGATTCACTCCTCAGCTGATTTGTCCTTCGCTCTAAATATCCACAGTTCTCCTCAACAGAACAGCTGGTGTGTGTGTTAACAGGTCATTAGATGTGTGTGCGTCTGTGGTAATTTGTTTTAGCTTTGTTATATGTGTGATAAATGATTTGGTCATGTGAAGGGCAGCCATAATTAGAAGAGGCTGGTACAGTGGGCTGATTACCCTGGGCACAGTCTTTCTCTCTCTTACTCACACTCACACACACACACACACACACACACTCTCTTTCCTTGGCTGGAAGTAGGACTGATAATATCAGCATTAATGATATCTGCAGGAACACAGATTAGGTGACTGATATGTTTATGTCAGTAAAAGGCCTCATAGATTTTCACTTGTAAACAGCTGATCTGAGATCATTTGTTAACCCTGTACAGCCCTGTAGGTCAACAAAATTAAACTTAGCAAAAACATCTACATTTACTTATTTACATGTACTTATGTCTGTAAAGGTTATGCACTCAGATTAAGGAGTTTTATAGTGTGTTTGCAATTCATTTTGTTACGCGTATGCTAACAGCAGATGCTTTTATTCACAGCAACATACAGTGCAACATTCAGTGTATACTTTTTATCAGTATATGTATTTCATTTGACCCTGGCACTGCATCAGTCACAGGAACAAATAGTTACATAATTTGAGGCATTTCAAGGTAGAATAAAATAGGACAGTCAATGCGAAAAAAGGTCAGACAAGATTTGATTTTTCTCTCTGTGACAGGTGGTTTGGAAGAAAAGGTTTGAAAAATTAGACCGTTTGGTTATGTTGGCTGGAAAAAAAGCGGTTTACAATATAACAAGGGTAGTTTAATGGTTGACACTAATAATCAGAGGCTAAATGAAAGTTATAGAGACCCAAGAATGTAAATTCTGTCATAATTTACTCAACCTAATATCGTTCCAAACTTGTATGAAGTTCTTTATGAGGATCACAAAAGATGAAATGCTCTTGGGATACAAATGTTCTTTTATAATCCACAGGAGAAAGAAAATCCTACAGGTTTGGAAAGATATGAGGGTGAGTAAATGACGACAGAATTTTCATTTTTGCTCAAACTGTCTCTTTAATGAGAACGAATAAGATGTAAACAAAATTGCTGAATATAAATGATTTTGGATCAAACTCTATTCAAGGATGGCCAGTTCCATTATTCATCCAATCTGGCACAGACAATCTCAAAATGGCCCAATAATGTTTGATTATTCAAGCTGGCTGATGTATCAGCCTGTGATATTAACTTAGATCACACTATTTAAAATGATAAAATTACACGTTTTATGGCGTATAATTTTAGTGCACAGGTGTAAGCTAAAGGACAATGTTTGGCAGCATGCAAAATTAAAGAATGAATGTACCTCTATAGACTAAATTAGATATTTTTGACCTCTTGCTCCACGCAATTATTCCACATATGGTTTTGCGTGGTATTCTAAACGTTGTTTCAAGGCACGCGCGCAGATGTGATATTACATGCACATGAATTATGGTGCATCTTGTCGGTCCCAGCTGATGCGATGACGTAGACGCGTGTTCGGCTGAGGGTGTGTTTCCAAGGCGAAATCTGGAGAAGGGAGGCGGAGATTGAAGGTGGGGGGAGAGAGGTGACTTTAATTCTCAATATTTGCCATCTTAAAATTCTTCCTCTCGTGATGCACGGAAAACGAGCAGGACAACTCGCGCAGTCTCTCAACTCCATGATTAAATGAAGCCGTAATTAAGCAAGCGGTTTAGTGATGCCTATACTGATGAAATGCACAGATGCTGACGGATGGACGGTTTGAGATGCAGCGGTTGCACCGGTGCTGACTCGGGATGCTTGGTCATGAAATGATACGAGGCCCGCTCTGTTGTGATAACACCAACTTGTTTCCTGCGATATAACGTGAGAGGGAGAGAGAGCGCGCGCGCGCGCGCGGGAGAGAGAGAGAGAGAGAGAGAGAGAGAGAGAGAGAGAGAGAGAGAGAGAGGGAGGAGGGGGCGCGAGCGTTCGTTCGCCGCTGTTGCTCGGGGCTCGCGGAAGAACCGATCACATGGATTCCAAGGTTCCATTTTTCAACGGCGCTTCGATCTGAGCGCGCGCTGACAGCCCCGGTGACCGGCGCATCCATCAGAGCCGCGCGAGGGAAAGAGGCATCACTTCGCCGGTTCCATCTATCTGCCGGAACTAGGCAGGCACCGGACTCTGTCCGTGTGTGCGTGTGCGCACGAGTGAGGAGGGCGAAAGCGGCCCTGGGGTATTTCTGCCACCGAGGAGCAGCCAGCTGCACGCTTAACGGAGAGGAAACCTATCCGGCTGGAATATTTGGCGTTGCCGAAAATCATTTAGGAGGAAAGCATTCCTCATTTGCTCAAATCACAGGTACGTACCTTCCGTTCAATGCGTTTGCGCGTCGCTATTGGTTAGTCAGCGATAATTAGTGCAGTTTGAGGCGCCACCGGCTTTATTTAGGGATAGTTGGAATGTTGCGAATTCGCCCCGGTAAACGGCAGACGCTGTTCGGAGCGGATGTGATCAGCGCGATGTGGAATTGCTGTGGAGAGAGAATGTCTCCAAATTTGCGTCACAGGATAATTTCCACCATAATACCACTCAAACGTAAAATCATCATTGGCGGTGCTGAATTCGTCATCGTAGTGACTACAGAAAGCACCATGATGGTCTCGATTATTTTATTTTAATGCTAAAATATGTGGATTTAGTTAATAATAGTGATTTAGAGTCTCGTATGGATCGTTTGGACTGAGAACAGAGAACCGGTTTAGTTGTTAACGAATGTTTTCCTGACGTTTCGGTCAGCGGTTTCCGAGCGTAGCTTCATGCGCGAATGCGGACAGATCACCGTACTAATATACTCTTGACAGTGTTTCCTGCACTACTATTCAGCGGCAACACCGCCACCGAATCTAGTGATCTGTGTAGTTCGATTCCCAAACAAATGACTCCACTGAGCCGGTTCTTTTTGAGTGAATCATCCACATGCAGCGCGGCCAGTGTAGACCCGGCTCAGTTTTGAGCCGATTCTTTTTATTTAATCCAAAATCTACAGCGCGGCCAATCTAGTTCGATTCCTTTACGAATGACTCTTATGAGCCGGTTCTTTTTTTGGGAATCAAAAATATGTATCAATCATTCTCAGCCGTTTGAGTGAGTGACTTACTGAACCCCAAGTTTAATCACTTTCGTCTTCTGAGTGCTGTTTGAAGTAATTGTGAATAATTCGTTTTTTCATTTTTTTAGTATTACAATCCCAGCATCCTACACGTCAAATTTGGTCCACCAGTTTTTACGTCCCTCTGTCATGCTGTATTTCTGCCAACCATGGTGGTAAACTCACACTTGAGGCAGTGGGGATTTGTAATATGTGCATATGGGATTGTAGAGTTAATCATCTGATGTGAGTTCCTCATGTTCTTTTGGGGGTCTGAACAGGTAAAGAGAATTTGCTGAGATATGTGATTAATTCAGGACAGCTGCACCTGCCACGCTGTCTTCTACACTCTGTTTATATCCCTATCAGGTGTCACCCCAACTGGGGATTTCTTAAAATAGTGTGGGGGGAGGCTCCTGTTTGTGGGTGTCTCTAGTTCGCTCTGTCTCCTGTTACCCCGAGAGACGTTCCTCACCAGGCCAGTGAAAGCCAGAACTTTGGGAAACAGATATGCCGCCAGTGGCAAACTTGCTGTTGTGCATTTGTGTGCTATTTGGCTTTACGGTGTCGAGTGTGTATGACAAAAATACCTTAATTTGTATACGCACTCGCAGACATGACTGACTGCCTCCAATTTTTTCTCTAATGAGCACACAAAATTCGTTAGCTTAAAGGCCTCATTAGTATGTTAATTAGCCTGAGTTGTTCATAGGCCTTTTGTGTGAATATTTGTAGTCTATCTATTGTCTGAAGTGAGAACACTAAGATGCCTCTCAGCGGCAGTTGTCAACAGTTGCGTTTGAACGGATTTGCTGAGGGTTCTGCGACGCAGACTGAGGTGTGATATACGAGAATCAGAGAGCGGAGGAGTGAAGACGGAAGTTCCCAAACATACTTTTCCCCCCCCACGATTTACGCTTATTGCGTTGCCCATGTGCCAGTAAGTCCCAGTCATGGAGAATGTGTGTACTTCGAAAAGCATCGAGGCAGCTATTTGCTGTTTGCCCATTGATTACAGGTGCCAACGAGGTACTTTAACGCATGCTGAGATCCACATGATCGTATTAGCCTGCAGCCCACAGGCATCTCATTGCCATGGGAACAGCTGAGGCGGTGGAAAGGAGGTTACCCACGATTGGCTCACCATCCTGAAATGCTGCCAATCATGTTTCTTGAGAGGTCTGACCTGATCTTGGTATGAATGAGATTCAAACCCACCATCTGTGTGATTGGATCAAGACATTGCCAGTGGCTCATAGATGAACCTGTTGATTTTGTTGAGTTTCATTTAATTGAACCAGTGTTGGAGAAGTAGCCATAAGCTACTCGTGATTAAAAGTAGTTAAAGTGATCGTTTACCCATCAATGAAAATTCTGGCATCATTTACTCATCCTCGTGTTGTTACAAACCTGTATGATTTAGTTGTTTTTGAACTCAAAAAGCGACATTTTTACTTTTTAAAAAACATTTTTAAACCATACTTTGACAAAAAGTCAGTGGGGTCCCATGAATTGTTGTTATTGTTTAAATTAATTGAAATAAATCTGAAATCAAATAAAATTTCTCAATTGTATCTGTTACCAGCAGAGTGTAGCACTAGCTGCAGCAAGGTCATTGGTTTGATTCCCAGAAAAAGCAAGAATTGGGAAAATGCCATTTGTACCTTGTATTCTCGCAACATTGTAAAATTACGGTTGAATGCAGCATGGACTGTTTTATCAATATGCTTACTATGTTTCTGGGTCTGGAAATATTTCAGTTATGTTGCTGTTGTTTATGCAGGGTCAGAAAGCTTAATCAAAGGTCAGATTTTATCGAAAATATCTTAATTTGTGTTTCAAAGATGAATGAAAGTCTTACAGGTTTGGAACGACATGAGGGTGAGTAGTTAAAGGGTTAGTTCACCCAAAAAAAAAAAATCTGTCATTAATTACTCACCGTCATATCGTTCCAAACCCATAAGACCTTTGTTCATCTTCAGAACACAAATTAAGATATTTTTGATGATATCAGAGAGCCATCTGTCCCTCCATAGACAGTAATACAACTGAAATAATCCCAGATCCAGAACGTAGCAAAAACATTGGTAAAAAAGTCCATGTGACATCAGTGGATCAACCTCACTTTTGCGATGCTACAAGAATACTTTTTTTGTGCAAATAAAACAAAAATAACATAATTTACTCTTCTCCCGTGACTTACGTCTTCCATCATTTTAGAGTATCTCAACGTACCGTATATGCAAGCTTTAACGTATTTGACATAATCAGCCTTGTTTACATCTGGGTGAAAGCACGCACATGTGCGTAATCTGCTGCTGTTTGCGCGTACGTGTACGCAGTAATATTCTCTAAAATGGCTAGAGATGTAAGTCATAAGAGATGAACGGTTAAGTATATGATGTTATTTTTGTTTTCTTTGGGCAAAAAAGTATTCTCGTATCAGCGCAAAACTTAAATTGATCCACTGATGTCACATGGACTGTTTTTTTTTACCGGGGTTTTTACTACATTTCTGGATCTGGGGTCACTTCAGTTGTATTGCTGTCTATGGAGGGACAGATGGCTCTCTGATCTCATCAAAAATATCTTTCAATTTGTGTTCCGAAGATGAACGAAGGCCTTATGGGTTGGGAGTGACACGAGGGTGAGTAATTAATGACACTATTTTCATTTTTGGGTGAACTAACCCTTTAATGACATCATTTAAACTATAATTTTAAGATAAGAGCTGAAAAATAAAAGCTAATTCAACGTATTGTATTATTATATATAATAATAAATGCTCTCATGTTTTTTGGACAACAATATTCTTCAGTATGTCTTTTTGTGCTTTCACAGAAGATAGTCACTCATACAGTTTTTCTCCAGTCCACCAACAGAAATAGTGTGCAGACAGTCTTTAAATTTTAATAATCAAATTATTTCGAACCAATGAATTTGCTTCTGACAGAAAAAGAGTGAGAAGAACGGACCAAGAGTGGAAGGGGAATGAAAGGAGGAATGTGTAATTGTAAGCATGGAGCAGCTACTTGCTCTCCGACCTATCCCTGTGTGGGCTTTCCAAGCAATGCTGTGTGAAAGCGTGTGTTTTTAGCATATTTTTAGTGCATTACTTTTTCATGCTGGCATTGATTCTGATGCTGAGGGAGTGAAAGAGACGGTACGCGTTTGTGTTGTCGTCTCTGTCAGCACTCTGCCATCTCATGGGTGTATTTGGAATAATGTATAAGATCTTTTTCATGTTCTGAAGTGTGTTTGCTTACCTCCAAGAGTGCATCAACACACACACACACACAGGAGACCTGCACCTTGAGACTTGGGGAATCAAATTGTGGTTTTATCACACAGTGCTTTTGGATGGTCAAATTGGGATTACACTCTTACACATATGAGTGCATTTGACCAGAGCTTTAAGACCTCCTGAGGTCTTCTGTGTGGGTGTTTATCAGAGAGATCTTCCCTTCCAGTCCTCTGAGCAGCTACACACTCCTAATTCACAATACAATACCATGACCTGGGGATTATCAGTTTATTTTCCTCATTATTAGCTTTAGCAATCAAGGGATTTTGTTCAATTAGTGCTGTTTAGTTATATTTAATGTATAGTTAATTATCGGTGTACATGTCTCTGTTCTGTTTATTTCACAATTTCATGTTTAAATCAGTGCGCTATTTGCCATTTTTTAAAAGCCACAGTTGAGTGCAGAGCTGCTCACTGAAGACATTTTTGTTGCATTCCTGTCTTTCAGGATGTTTAATTTTCACATAATGGCCAGACTGACTGCAGGTTCAGTGGTGTATGATTTGTGAGCAGAAAAGTTTAAAGTGACCCAGAGGAAGGGCTGTAAAGGAGTGTTCAGACTACTGGAGATGTTAAGCATGTAAAAATGTTTTTGCTATACAAAGCTGGATTTATTTGATGTAAAATAAAGTAATTTTTTGAAACATTATTACAATTTAAATTCTATTTTAGATAAGTTATTTTAAAATGTAATTTATTCCTGTGATGCAAAGCTGAATTTTCAGCATCATTACTCCAGTCTTTATTAGTGTCACATCATCCTTCAGAAATCATCTAATATGCTGCTCAAGAAACATTATTATTATTAACATTTTTATTATTAACAGTATTGCTTAAATATTTTGTGGAAAAAATTATTATAATTACGAATTATATTCTAAAAGCATTTACTGTCATTTTGGACCAATTTAATGCATCCTTGCTAAATAAAAGCACTGATTACCTAGAAAAAAAATAACTGACCCCAATTTTATTTAACCTTAGTTTGTGAGTTTTATATAAATATTAGTGCTGTCAAAAGATTACTCGCATCGTAAATACATACACATACAGTAAATATTTAGAAAATATTTAAATATATATATATATTTATAAACGGTGTATAAACAATATTTATTATAAATCTTAAATATATTTTCTTAAATATATGCATGTGTTTGTATTTATATATAAATAATAATATGCACAGTATGCATGTCAAACTTGTGTGCCCTTGCACTGTGTTTTGCTCCCCATGTTTGGTCGTTAGTGTCCTGTTGAGTTTCAGGTGTGTCTTGTATGGGTCCCTCGTTAGTCTTTGTATTTAAGTTCCAGTGTGTGCAGTTTGTGTTGGTCAGTCCTTGTACGTCTACATTGGTATCCTGTGTTCCTGAGTTGAATGATTAAAAGACTCTCATTTGTACACTCCGCGACTCCTGCGTTCTCCTTACAGCATGAGTGTGAAAGAAGGGCGGACCGCAAACAGTTAATTTTTTGTGTGTGTTTACCCCCGTTTTATTTTCATTTTTTTCACCCTCAGTGTTTTGTTTCTGTTGTGTTCCCTCCTGGATGGATCCCCTCTACTGGAGCAGGGGGAGCGTTCGCTCGAGGACCACACAAGACTATTTCTAGCCCTCGTGGAACTCACCAACTAGCCGGATGACGCGCTCTGCATGTTCTACTACGCAAGCCTGAACGCTTGCGACAGAAGAATGGACTTTCGTGGAGGACTGTGTGAGTGCGGAGTGGAGCTCCGCCCCCTGTACCGCAGCTGAGGGCAAAGTAAAGGGACTGCCGGATGTGGAGGGGGATCGTATAGACTGGGAGTCTGAGCTGCAGATTAATACACCCCCATGTCTCCGTGCTTGCCGAGCACCCCTGTGTCCCCGTGCTTCCTAAGCGACCTCCAGTGCCGGCTATTGGAAATGCCCGCCCTCCCACCTGCTCCAGCCTCCTCCTCCTACCCGCTCCAGCCTCCTCCTCCTCCTCCTCCTCCTCCATCTTCTGGCAGCCCCACCGCTCGCCCTCAGCCCACCAGCAATATGGGGTGAGCCACCCAGGACTCACTTAGTCCGTTAGGCTCTGCCATCCCCTCGGCTCCGCCTCAGTCCTCAGTCCCTCTGGCTCTGCCGCGGCTCTCTGGATCACCGCTTTCATCGCAGTCACCAGAGCGCTCGGTTCCACCCTGGGCCCCCGGATCCTCGGCATCCCCCTGGCTCGTGGACTCTCTGTCTCCACCTCATGCCCCTCCTCCACCTGCTCCGCCACCAGTGGTCGGGCTCCTGGAGTCGGCGGCCACTCCTCTTCCTCCATGGCTCCTCCCCCCATCGGCTCCACCGTGGGCCATTATCAGGGCTGTGGCCTGGGTCCAGCTAGACCCCTCCTGCTCCGGGTCCCTTTTGTTTCTCCCCTGGCTCCTCCCTCCTTCGCCACCCCCATGGACTGCTTTGTCGGCCCCCTCCCGGGTGTCTGTCCTCCTCCCTAGCATCCCACCCGCCCCTCCCCCTTGGATGTTTTGATCTGCAAGGACGCACCTTCCGGGAGGGGGGAGTGATGTCAGACTTGTGTGCCCTTGCCCTGTGTTTTGCTCCTCATGTGTATGCCCATATTTGGTTTTCCTGTTCTCATTTGGTCATTAGTGTCCTATTGAGTTTCAGGTGTGTCTTGTATGGGCCCCTCGTTAGTCTATGTGTTTAAGTTCCAGTGTGTGCAGTTTGTGTTGGTCGGTCCTTGTACATCTACATCTCTGCGTGGTATCCTGTGTTCCTGAGTTGAATGATTAAAAGACTCTCGTTTGTACACTCCGCGACTCCTGCGTTCTCCTTACGGCATGAGTGTGACAATACACATATATTGCGTAAACAAAAACTTTTTTTTGCAAGAGGTCAACATGTGAGGCTTAGATTTTTTTTGTCAAATGTCTTCTGACTATATAAATTCCCACAAGATTTGAACTTTGCAAAGCAGCACTTGTTTGTTACCACGACAACTCATTAGCTCCTCCCCCTAGTTAAATCATTATGTCATTATCTTGCGTAGTTAAGGTCCCGTTTATGATCCAGTCCCCGCCGAGTATTGTGAGTTTTCCTCCGTACGAAGCGTTTTCCTTGTTCCATGTTTTGTGTTTGGATTTCCCCATGTACCGACCCAGCCTTGCCTTTTTGGATTATCGTTCTGTTTTGCCCCTTGACCGACCCTGCTTGTATTTTGGACTATTCTTGTACATTGCCTTCTCTATACCTGTTTGCCATTGTTTAGACCCTGCCTGTTTGACCTCGATTATTGATTAAAGCTAGCAAATGGATCCGCACGTCTCAGTTCCCTTCATCACATTACAGAACATAGTGAAACAGTAGTAACTCTACATCCATGTGACTTCAACTGCATGTGGCGCTCCCTATGCTTTGACGGTAATGTTTTGTGATAGTTTGGTTGTTTGGCAGTAAATAAACAGTAAATAACAGTCTGGTCACTGCGGTCCAGTGGATTTTCTGATGAGCAGAAAAAACCCGCGCCGGGCCCCAAACGCACACACATCCAAGCTTTGTTTGATTTTTATGAGCATGATTTCAGAGACTCATAAAAATATTCCTGTCCCACGCGTTTCAGTGTGTTGCTATGGTAACAGGTGCTGACTTCATGTGCAGGGATAAGACAGATCTTTAGCTTCAGACACTCAGCGGCTATTCAGATATATGCTACATAGTGCCACCTCAGACACACACACACACACTTTTGGTTGCGTTCTCTGAGAGGCAACTCTTCTTGTGTGGAAGCTTTTAAATATGATGTTCTCATTTGAGATTATTTGCTGATACCCGTCCTTTTAATGTGAGGGACATGTCCTAAAAGTCGAAGCTGAAAAGATGAAGAGAGATTACAAACACAGACAAGTGTCTTTGTGTCACTATGTGAAGAAGTGTGTTTATAGTAAATTAGAGTTACACCAGTTATCACCCACAATCTGCTTACTAATTCTTCCCACATTCTCTAACTTATCAATAAGTAGGTTACACACACACACACAGAGTCTAAATCACATTAGTCTAAATCTGTAATCAATTGGCTTGCAACTTCCATAACTACTACTCTATTACAGGCACATTCACATACATACATACACATACGAAATCCTGTTTAACTGTGTGGTAGACTACCACTGCATGAATTAGAATCATCTCCTTAACTCTATTTAAATATTTCAACTTTAGAACATTTCAATTCTTTTAACAGCACTTGTAACTTGTTTGGCTGTATATAGTGGCAATACTTTAAGGGATAGTTCATACAAAAATGAATATTAATAAAAGGAGACGTTTTGAGAAATGTCTCAGTGGATTATTTTTCGAAGTCTGTAGTAAGCAAAGCTCTTTGATTCCCAACATGTTCTACAGAAGAAAGAAAGTCATACGTTTTACAGGGACGACATGAAGGCATGTAAATGATGACAGAATTTTGATTTTTGTCCAAACTCAATTTCTGTCTTAAACGTCATACAGTTGGAAAATGCAAAGTGGAATTTAAATGCTTATAATTTTACGTTTTAATTGGTCTGCTCTGTACTAAAGTGTATTGCTGGAAAACATTATTGCTGGTCTTCAGTGATAATTGGAAGGTGGATTAATGCATTTATTCCAAGAAATAAGGATTTATGCACTTTAAAACCTAGGGCATTTTCAAACTTTTGGGGAACACTGTATGTGTAATAAATGATTAGTTCACTTACAGAATAAAAATTTCCTCATAATTTACTCACCCCCATGCCATCCAAAATGTTCATGTGTTTCTCTCTTTAGTCAAAAGGAAATTAAGGCTTCTAAAGAAAACATTCCAGGATTTTTCTCCATATAGTGGACTTTAATGGGAGCCAATGGGTTGAAGGTCAAAATTGTGTTTTCATTGCAGCTTCAAAGGGCTCTACATGGTCCCAGCTGAGGAAGATGGTTTTATCTAGTGAACTGATCAGCCATTTTCTAAAAAAACAACAAAAAAACTATATACTTTTTAACCACAAATGCCAAGTCTTCAAGTCAAAATGGCTGGTCGTTACTGTAGATAAGACCCTTATTCCTCAACTGGAATCACATAGAGCCCAATTTGGACCCCACTGGCTCCCATTTAAGTTCCCTGTATGGAGAAAAACCCTGGCATGTTTTCCTCAAAGACCTTAATTTCTTTTCAACTGAAGAGAAATATTTTTGATGACATGGGGATGAGTATATTATCAGGAAATTTCTAATTCTGGAAGTGAACTAATCCTTTAACATGAGATAAGAAATAATCTTTTATGTGTAAAGTTTGTGATTACATACATCACGTGACTACAGGCTTTCTCTTCTTTTTCTCTTCTTTCTTCCTTCGTTTATTGTAGTATATGGCAGTGTAGACAGAGAGGAGGGGGCAGCTCAGGGCTTCAGGCTGGGCTCTTTTGCTTTACAAAACAGTTTTTCCTCATTAGGCCTTCTGTTTCTACACTGTGCTGTTTACTTACAGCCCACTGCATATGTGTGAGTGTGAGAGTGTTTGTTTTACTCACTATAATCAGGTCTGGCCTGATGGCTCTTGCATTGTCCACTTATGCTCATCTGCATCTGTCTCGCAACAGCTTTTGGATTTATGTTTTAGGAATTTGGTCATGCAGCGTAGTTAAACTGCTTCCTGAATGTTAGGAAGCAGTTGCAGGAATCATAAAATATTTAATGATTTTGGTTCCTTAGTGGTTCTTCTTACTAATTTGCAGAAAAAATAATTTGGATTAAATGCAGGCTTTTCACAAATTAAGACTTCAAATGTGTCTCCTAGAAACTGTGCTAATATTTGCCAAGATACTAAAGTCTGCTGTAAAAAGATTAAAAGTCAGTACAATCTCAAACATTTCTTTTAAGAACAAGTTATCTGAAATGTGCTGTAGATTTATTTACATATACATACATTACACATACATATACATTTTATAGCTCTGTACCCTTACCATATCAAATTTATACTACTGTTCAAAAAATCTGGGATCAGTAAGTTTTTGTAAAATGTAATTAAATAAATAAAATGTAGTTTATTAATGCGATGGCAAAGCTGTATTTTCAGCATTGCTCCAGTCTTCAGAAATCATTCTAATATGCTAATTTTGTGTTTAAGAAACATTTCCTATCATCAGTGTTGAAAGCAGTTATGCTGATTAATACTTTTGTATCTTTTTTATTATGAAACGCAAAGCTCCAAATCTTCAGCTCAATCAAGTTCAAAACATTACAAAGGTATCTACTTTAACTTATGATTAATTTAATATATCCTTGTTTTTAAAAAGTATTAAATTTCTTTAAAAATTCTTGTTAAAAACTTACAGACCCCAAACTTTCTAAAGTAGCAAATTTGAGTCTAATTTTTATTTCTCCTGGAATTTGAAGAGATACATGAGACATAATGAATACTTAAATGAAACATCCAGTCTGAGTTTTCAAAGAGCAACCCCTTGAGCAAAACAAATTTCCTCTGGGTGCATTTCTGTGTTAGAGAAAGAGCAAATGAACTGCACACACACCACCTCCATCTCCATGTGGATTCACCAGAGCTGCTCCCACACACTCCCACATACACACTCTGATCTCCACTGGTGCAGTGGGATAAAAATGTAATGAAATAATCTGTGTCCATATTAGTTAATTATTCCCAGCTCTCTGGGTGAAACCTGCATACATTTCATTTCCAGAACAGACACACAGAAGTTCTGCTGCAAAACCTTCTAGTTAAAAACATATTTCACCCAAAAATGAAAAATCTCGTTTTGTGTTTCACAGAAGAAATAAAGTCACATAAGTTTAGTAAATCATGTATATAATTTCCATTTTTAGTTTTCTTTACCTGGTTTGTGACGCTCCATGTAGGTTTGTGCTACTCCTTACACTAAAAGCTCAAAAGCTTTGGGCTTTAACATTTTGCTAATCTAATAAAATCATACTCTATAAATAAATACACAAAAATTGTGTATTACTCTGAACATTTTTATAATTCTTTTTAGTGTTTATTTAGCTTCATCAGCCATCTTGAGTTTATTTTTTACAAAAGCCAAACCAATTTCCCCCCCAAAAGTATTTTAGAATTAAGTAGCCTTTTGAAACAGGAGCTACCTCAATAGGCAGTATGTTGGAACGAAGCAACACGCTGCCCTTGCTCCGTTGTTGATGTTTTCCAGTGCGTCATTTTGGACATTGCTTATTCTGGCAACATTTACACCTGCTGAGTGAGGCCTTTTAGCTTCCTGCTGTGTGGACCTTTAGTATTTCACCATATTATATAACACACACACACGCACTGCTTGCAAATCTAACACAGTATAATGGCTTTATTTGCTGAATTCTCAGAAGGGTTTGCTTACATTACAGCACTGCTCGTACTCCTGGCCACTGATGTCAGGTGTCTTTCTTCGGCAATTAGGAAGGTGTTTTGATGGGTTAAGTACCAGCTTGTTGTTCCCTGATTCACTCTCTGCTTTTCTTCTCTCACAGGTGGTGTGTGGAACCAAAGACAGCCCAGTGCTGGATTCCCGAAGGACAGCTAGAGATCACAGACCCTTGAGGTGAAAGAGGGTGCATGGATCGCTCAAGGACAAAGACTGCCTACCTCTGGTTGGGCGTGGTTTCCGTGGCATCAACCTTCCTCTGCGCAGAGGCGGGAGTCACGCCGAGCCCGTCCCTCTCCAATAACATCACATGCGTCGGGGAGACGGGTCGATGCCAGCCTGGCATCATCTTACCCATTTGGTACCCCGAGGACCCTTCCATGGGCGACAAGATCGCCAGGGTCATTGTGTACTTCGTGGCAATGATCTACATGTTCCTGGGGGTGTCGATTATTGCGGATCGCTTCATGGCCGCCATTGAAGTCATCACCTCCCAGGAAAAGGAAATCATCATTAAGCGTCCGAATGGTGAGACGACGACAACGACAATCCGAGTGTGGAATGAGACCGTGTCCAACCTCACGCTCATGGCGTTGGGCTCCTCCACCCCTGAGATCCTTCTCTCCGTCATCGAGATTTGCGGGCACGAGTTCCATGCCGGAGAACTTGGCCCGTCCACCATCGTAGGCAGTGCTGCCTTCAACATGTTTGTAATCATCGGCCTGTGCGTGTCGGTTATCCCAGAAGGGGAGGTCCGGAAGGTAAAACACCTGCGTGTGTTTTTCGTAACAGCCGCATGGAGCATGTTTGCCTACATCTGGCTCTACATGATCCTGGCTGTGTTCTCGCCCAATGTAGTCCAAGTATGGGAAGGGCTTCTCACCTTAGCGTTCTTCCCCATCTGTGTCATTCTAGCTTGGGTGGCCGACCGTCGCCTGCTCTTCTACAAGTTTATGCACAAGAAATATCGCACAGACAAGCACCGAGGCGTCATCATCGAGACGGAGGGTGAGCGTTCGAAAGGCATCGAAATGGACGGAAAGATGATGAATTCTCATTTTGTCGACGGCGGAGCTGCTAGTAATTTGATGGGACTGATTGAGGGCAAAGAGGTGGACGAGTCTCGCAGAGATATGATCCGTATCCTGAAGGACCTGAAGCAGAAACACCCAGAGAAGGAGCTGGACCAGCTAGTGGAGATGGCCAACTACTATGCACTGTCACACCAACAGAAGAGCAGAGCGTTTTATCGTATCCAAGCCACAAGGATGATGACCGGTGCCGGGAACATCCTCAAGAAGCATGTGGCCGAGCAGGCCAAATGTAGCGCTAGCGTACAAGAAGTTCACGTAGAAGAACCCGAGGAGTATGTGTCCCGCATCATGTTCGAACCTGCCATTTACCAGTGTCTGGAGAACTGTGGTGCTGTTCTCCTCACAATAGTTCGCAAAGGTGGTGACATCGCTAAGACAATCTATGTGGATTATAAAACGGAAGACGGCTCGGCGAATGCCGGCGCGGACTATGAGTTCACCGAGGGCACGGTGGTGTTCAAACCTGGTGAGGTTGTGAAGGAGATCACTGTTGGCATCATCGATGACGACATCTTTGAAGAGGACGAGCATTTCTTTTTGCGGCTCAGTAACGTGCGTGTTCTGGAGACTGAAGATGAGGTGCTGTCGCCCAGTAGCCTGCCATACCCAAAGGCCTTGTTAGGATTCCCTGCCGTTGCCACGGTCACCATCCTCGACGACGACCACGCAGGCATCTTCACTTTTGAAAGCGAGTCTATGCACGTGAGTGAGAGTGTGGGCATCATGGAAGTGAAAGTGCTGCGGACGTCAGGGGCGAGAGGGACGGTCATCATTCCGTTCCGAACGGTGGAGGGACTCGCTAAGGGTGGCGGAGAGGACTTCGAGGACGCGTATGGAGAGCTAGAGTTCAAAAACGACGAGACCTGGTAGATATACTTTATTTAGCTCACATTTATCCCTTTTTTCAAGGCCAGAGATTGAAGAGGGTGAGGTTTATAAAGCTTAAAGATACAGTGGCCTCAAAAAGTAGTTTTTTAGAATGTCATTGCATTGGTTAGATGTCATTACAAAAAGGTCAAACCAAGTGTGACTTGCACAGATTATGCTAAAGCTAACTAGCCAATTTGCAATTCATTTTGCACAAGCTGGTGTCAAGTTAATGAATGTATGAAGTGATAATGTGTATTTTATTCATTTCATTTCATGTCTTAATACTAAATCAAAATACGTTTTAGTCTTGATTTTGAACAATGCATCTATAGTTTTATTAATGAAAACCGTTTAATGTTCCTTGTTCGGGAAAAATTTTATTTGCAAAGACATTCACAGATTTCTTAATGTCCAAATGTTTTTGTGGCCACTGTTAAGGATGTGTACACATAGTTAAGGAGTTTTATGTTTGAGATTTGTGGATGTTGAGTTGGTCAGATTCGCTTGGTCTTGTGATGCTTAGTAATAATGGCTCTAATAGAAGAGCACATGTGCCAGAAGTTGCAAAGATGCAAGCTGTTTTATTCCGTCTGTTTTGTAAATCTTTTGTGACTTCCAATATGAGTGACATGCAGTTAAATCACTTTTACATACATACTATGGAGCACGTAACTCCATAGAGGTTTAGGGAGGGGGTGTGAGATTTCTCTCAGGAATATTGGCGTTTAATTAATGTAGTTCATTCATGTGAGATTTGGAAAAAGATCCAGTAATACAGTAACACACAAACCAGATAGAGACAGAGATATGTGTGGTGTGCTGGTCCAGATATGCTGCTGGGTATTAATAGTTCAGTAAGAATATTCACAGCATATTCCACATGACACTCCAACCCACCCACTGTCTATATGTAAGAGTATGTGAGCTGACACATGTCTATGGATTTTTTTTTTCTTTAAAATAACATCAAGATTTTTGGTTAGACTGCATGTTAATATTTAGGGGAGTATGTATATCTTCGTTTCTGTGTTTGGTCATTAAGCGTTTCAGCATTTTTAATCCTGTTTTTTTTCCCTTTTTAAGTGGTCCTGTGGTGAGACCAATGAATTTTTAAACAAAATTGTGCAAGTAGTCTCTGAATTAATATGAGATTATAAAACATGCATGGATCATAATGAATAAAAAAGTTGGAGTAGGATGAACTCCATTTATCTGCATTAAGTTTTAAAACTTTTAAAAATATACAAGTTTTTTTCTAAGTTATTAATATGTGTATGCTTTATTTATTTTTTTAATCTTTTTGTTAGGCTAATAAAATTGTTTAATTGTAAGTTCAGTTGAACTTAGATTTATTGTTTTGTTGCAATTTTAATATCTTGTAGTTATAGATAATGTAGAAAACATTTCAGCCAACATAAGGGTATGCAGATAATGAAAGAGCTTTAAGTTACAAGCAAAATGATCTTGCATAAGGAGCAGCTTGACTGAACTGACCAAATTTAGACATGAATGCGTTATTCCTCTTGTGCTTTAGATAAACACATTTTACCTACTTTTTAATTATAAAAGATACGCAAAAAATTAATTAAAAGTTTCATTCAAAGTCCACTGGGCTGAAAATCTCAGGAGGCACAGACAATTTGCTTGTCATTGCGGGAAGAACAATGCATCCAAACAGCGTGAGTGGTACCACGTCTAGAAAGTGACACTTCAGCTGCTGTCGTACAGTAAATAGTGATGAAGGTATCGTGACAGCCCTAGTACACGAATAGCAGGAACCATTCCTCAGTTACGGTTGAGCCTATGGACTGCTTGCAGAGAGAAAGTTGAGTAAAGGCATCTGCATCTATCATAACCAAGCACCTGCCGTTGCCACCAGCAGGGTTTAAATCACCGGCACCCTAACCAGTGCGCTAACTAACTAGATTATATGGAGCTATCCAGCCTTCTGTTCTGCTTTAAGAAAGGTCAGCAGTCAGCACAAGCAAGATAAGCACAATTTGTCTCTTTGTAGGGGAGTTTTATGTCACTGTGACCCCTCTTCACTGACCTTTAACCCTTTGAAGATAGAGACAGTAGATGAGAGACCAGGAAAGAAGGATATTGAGAGGAAAGTGTATTCATCAGATGACACTTCTAACCTACTAAAGCCGACAGAGTAAAGAAAAGAGCTCAACCTCTCCATCCCTTTATATCTATCTCTCTCTCCATTTTTCCTTGTGTACACTATTATTGTGTTATACACAGTGTGTGTGTGTCGGGATCTCCTTCTCGGCTGGTGCTTGTTATATTCCCATGATGCTGCAGCACGATGCACCAGAATGCACCAGGAACCAATTTTCTCTGTCTCTTTTCCTCTTAAGCATTTTCATTACATAATATCACCAGAAACGGTGTCTTACTGCCCTGGTTTAATCAGCTCTAATTTATTATACTGCTTGTGTTGTTTGGTAGTAATGCTTTTTTGTGAGTAAAATAGCTTTATTTGAGCTCATTTATAATTAGGTGTGATTTGAGTTGTTGTGATTTATGATCCTCTGTAATTTGAAGCCACATAGTTTAAGTAGATGAAAGGCAAGTTAGTTTATGACCAAGTGTAGACACTGTAGTTTATGAGCTAGTAGCTGTGGTTATAGTCTGGTTGAATTACTAGTTGTAATTTTAGATTTTAGACACTGTAGTTTATGAGTTATGAGCTGTACAGTCTGAGAGTTAAGTGTTTTATATAGGTGTGAATGTATGGTACTGTGCTAAAGTCTTAGTCTACTAGTATTTTCACCAACAAAAAAAGGTTTTAAGTCAGTTATTTCTATCTTTTGCAGTAGTGTGTCAGTTGGAAATATCAGTTTACATTTCCAAACATTATTTTTGTCATTAAT
>JAUMHE010000062.1:16102941-16119321 GCA_032359235.1 Enteromius mattozi | reverse complement strand
TCTTAAATCTCGAAGGCGATTGGTCTCTCATGCGAGTTCCCATATGTAACGTCGGAGTGACTCGACTGAAGGGGAACAACAGTTAACATGTTTAACAACATTTAATAAAAAATGTTATATGCAAATACATTACATTCTCTATATCAACCCCAAACATTGCAATAAATTTCACATAATATTATTAATATCAATAATAAAAATAAAAAGATAGTAAAATAGTGTTTTCATCTTATCCTAAATCACTACGGTGCACTTATAATAAGTGCTTATTTATGGACTATTGTAGCCTGGTCAGGTCGTCACAGCTGACCTGTAACACATACCTGCGTGAATCGCCATAGACATAAACTTAGAGTAGCTCCTGTTAGAATGTTCTTCCGTAGGATGTGAGAAGTTCAGTTTATTAACCGCTAGAGTTTGGGATTATATCCCGGCTTAAAGTATTGCAGTTACGGATAAAAAATAACAAGCGTGAAAACAAAATTTAAAAACACAAGTAAAAATAGGTCTATATTATACAAGAGTTAAAAATGAAAGCAAACTTTTCAGAATAGCAAACAATGGTCACAGATAAAAAAAAGAATAAGAATAAATAAAAATAATAAGCGTGAATCAAAACACATTTAAAATCATATTGCATGAAATTTAAATATAAATACAAAAATTATCTGACTTGTGCACAAAATTATGTTTTCCTTCCTGCTCTCAGACGTTTTCTGCTCATATTTTTATTTTTTGTATGCTTATGCTGTTTTTCCATTTCCGTTAAGGCGGGAGTATGATCCCATACAAGATCGCCAAAAGTGACATAGTGCTGCTTTAAAACCGATATTATGTTGCTTCTCGATTTTACAAATCACAGCACAGCTATTGTCTTTATCTTATGTGTAGGCTATTTGATGTTATCAGACAATGGATTTTTTGTCTTAATGGGTTGCATTTTAGTCACTATTTCATATTCATTCCATTGTCTGACAACAGAAAATATCTAAATGAAAACAGTTTTATTAAGAATTCAGCTGCATAAAAATACAGTATGTGGGCACAGAGAGGCAAGCAAATATAATAGTAAATGTGCATTTTGCATGTTCAGATGAAGTGAGCTGTCCTGCAAAAATGTAAACAGGCTTGTCTAAATCAATTGCTCAGTAGTCTCGCTTAGCCAGACCTTCAGACTGACGGCTGAAGGTCTGGAATACATGGTAATGTTCATTGGCCAAGGCCCACTCATGAGGCCGTTTGACTGACATATATGTACTGATTCATGTGTCTAATAGACAACGAACTAGTTCTTTGAAAAACATGAAACATGTCTAGTCTTCACGCTCTGTTTTAACTATGGTTTCACTAATAATAAACATATATTGCATAAAGCATCCATATTTGTCCATCTCAATTAGAGTATTAAAAACTTGAAAAGTAATAATTTAAGGTACATTTAGATCAGATAAAAATGTAATTGTGAGTAGCCTCATGACAGTCATGCGATTAATTACGATTTATGAAACTTTTAAATGTTAGTGAATGTTGTTCTGTGTTAGATGGGAATCACTGTAAAAAAAATTACGTAAAATTTACAGTAAAAAAAGCAGTTGTGGTTGCCGGAATTTGACCGTAAAAAGTATGGTAACAACATTTTAGGTTTTATGGTTTAAGTTACATTTACAGTTAAATACCGTAATTTCATGAACTTATATAATGTTATTACACAAACCTATTAAAGTACTGAAATCTGTACATTTTACAGGAATTTACCATTAACAGGTTTTTACCGTAGCATTTTCACAGTTTCACAGGTCATCTTTTACAATGATTTGTTTAGCCCTGACTTCTTCTTTACTCCCACTTGTCTGAGGTACTCTTCAGTTGGTATTTTATTTCCAGTAGATATACAAGTCAGGTTCAATAAGTTGCATTTTCATTTGAATCCATGATGTTCCAATACAGCAATATCGCTGTAGGATTGTTAAAAATAGTTTTAATAGAGTTTTCCTTGTGTATTTTGATCTTCACGAGAATGAATCATGAATAAGTCTGCTGTACTGGTTGAAGGAAGTACTTGTGTGGAAAGGGCCAGGTGGAATAATGTATAATCTATTATAAACTACTGTGCACATGAAGTGACTGAGGGGAGGTAGAGAGAGAAACTCATTGTGACCTTAGAAATGCATGTCGTTTGAAGGCTGTGGCTCAGATTAAAAGGACAGGACAGCTAGAGCTGGCCAAGAACTTGCTGCACAAGGACTTCATCCATGCTCAGAGAGGCATGTGCGTCAAAACTGTGCAAAGGGATCCTTCACCAATGAATAAACGCCTGTCATCATAACAATTGAAAAGCAACACAAAAGATTTATAATGTAATGGCGGGCTCTCTCTGGAAGCGAAGTATATGTGTTTATAATCTAATTCATAAATATTACCGTATGTGTTGCTTTTATGATGCTTTTGCATCCATTATGAAGCATTGTCTTTTTCACTGATCTTGAAAGTCAACAAAATCAACTAAATGTATGAGTTTTTTCTTTTGTGCTTCAGTGAAGAAAGAAAGCAGTACAGGTTTGGAATGGCATAAAAAGAAATAATGCTGTTTAGCCTTCATTTTCTGGTCATTTTGACCCAATGAGCATTTTCTTTTTCCTCAAAAAGTTAGTTAATGTTATCTCATTGTATTGAGTGATCTGAGCTCATGTTTTTGAGTAATATGATAGCGGATGATATTGGAGGAATAATGATGGTCAATCAGATCCAGAAACAAGCACAAAACCTGCGCTAACTGACAGAAAACAAGTTGTCTAAAAGACTGAGTCCAAAGTTTGGTAATGTAGGCTGATCATTTTTGACTTTGAATAAGTCCCAAAAATGGTTTGGGATGCTGTTATACCCTGTCAGCCAGTAAGTTTTAGTCCAATGCGATAACATTAACTAGCACGATGCTCTAGAATTACTTGTGATACATTATCCCTGACTCTGGCCTAACCTTTCTAATCATTAAGAGAGATAGAAGTGACGTTCATGTCCTTGTCTCCATTATCAATCCTTGCTTTATTTTCTCTAACTCTGTTGAATGCTGTGTATTCGGTATCTCGTGTAATGGTTAGCGTTTGGGTTTCCCTGAGTTTAATCAGGTTTGGTTGTTTAAGTGATCAAGCTAAAGCCGGGACCCAGAGACTCTAGAGCATCATGCTAATTAATGTTATCGCATTGGACTAAAACTTACTGACTTCTCAGGGTATAACAGCATCCCAGACCATTTTTGGGACTTCTTCAAGGTCAAAAAACGACCTATATTATTACAAACTTTGGATTCAATCTTTGTTTTCTATCAGGTTTTGTGCTTGTTTCTGGATCTGATTGATCATCGTCAATGATCCTCTAATATTATCCACTAATTATTATATTACTCAAAAACATGAGCTCAGATCAGTTAGTTCCAAAAAGCAATACAAAACCTGTGCTTATTTAAAAAAGCAAAACAAGTTGCTAAATCATTTAAACATGAGCTATTCTGGCAATTTTTGAATGGGAACACCAAATTAGGTAAGGGTTTAGAGCACAACCCAGGAGTTAGTAGTAAATCTGTCGCTGTTTTATGTTTGTGTTCCCTAAGAGCATTTAAACATGTGAAATTTCTAATGAGCAGAAGTTAGAAGCTAAACAGATCTTATCCCGCTCTCTTAGAGAGGGTCATTTTAAAGGATCTTGCCGATTAACACAAGCAGCTACTGTACTTTAATAGTATCTGAAAGTCACTGGGGAGCTCTGCTGTTCACCTTGAGTTTAAAGACTCTGTACTGACCCGAAGTGTAGCAGAAATCACATTGTGTTGAACAGATTTGTGCGTTTTACCTCATAACCTCATACCTAAGGCTGTGCAACGAGAGGTGTCTTCCCATTCAAAAACCGCAGGCCACTTCCTGTGAGAGCAGTGTCTCTTGGGTCTTCAGCTTGGCAACAGAAAACCCCTGAATCCCCCCCACTCCCAGTGCAGCCTGGGACAGATGCTTAGTGATGCATTACAAGAATGTGTTACTTCCTACTTATTATGGAAAGTAATGCATTACGTTATTTTTGCATAAATAGCATAGAATAGAATACCTTTATTGTCTTTATTGCCTTTCGTATCTCTTGTGGAAATGCAATTATATCCATCTTTATTTACACTCATAAAAATCCTACATATGAATAAATATACATTAAAAAATGAAATGAATTAGTCCTAAAAGAAACCTAAAAACCAATGTTATGAGTAATTATTATAATGATTTGAAAAAATATTATTGCATATTCACATCATTGTTTATATTGTGACTTCTAATGTCATTTATAATGATTTTATCATAATTATTATTAGTATTCATACATATTCATGCTTTTGCATACACTGTGAATTGTAATTAAATGTATTTTTCCTATCATAATTTAAAAGAATTATCACACATATTTATATTTCTGTTTAATATTCATATTAACTAGAGCCCGACCGATTTATCGGCAGGCCGGTATTACCGGCCGATATTAGGCATTTTCCAAACTATCGGTATCTGCATTTATAATGGCTGATAAATGAATATTTCAAAAATAAAATAAAAACGGATGAAACACCCTTCAACCATGTCATGAGTGTTGGCGTTGACTGATTGACTGATTCAGTACACTACCTCATATACTGTTAGCAATTTATAAGTAGTATAGTTCAAAGTTATATTTATGAAGCTTACCAAGTCTTTTAATACTGGTAACTTTGATTTGGTTGTTGTTGTTATTGTGTTTTTGTTCAAAGGACAGTTTCATATGTAAAGTTTCTATTGTTATACATTTTATTTATCAGAACTTTAATATATTTTGATGTTCCTCTGTTCCGTTGTGACAATAATATTTTAGTGAATACTCAACTACAAATAACTATTCTTGTACTAAAACCTGCCTCTGCTGGACTGGAGCTATTGAGGATTGACTCATTCAGTAAACTATCTCTTTAAAATATCTGTTTTCCATTTTAATATATTTTAGATCATCTATGCAATTAATTTAAACCGTGTATCACAATGCAGTTCCACTGGTGAGTAACTTTTTTATTAGTTTGCCAAAGCCCATTTTTACCTGCTTTCAGGACTTAGCAAGTGTTAATACAGACCCTGCCGGTAGGTTTCAGGTTAATCAGAGGGTAATACTCACAGTTAAGTACAGAAGTGGCCCCATCTGAGTCTCAGCGTCACGCTAGCAGCTAGGTAAGCATGTTATTAGCGCCACTAGTGCTGACCACCCTGGGGTACGAGGTTCCAGTCTATTGTTAATAGCCGCCAGTGGAGTGTTGCCTGAGGTGAGCTCCAGGAAAAAACACTAACAAGAGTAAGTTATCTTATATAGACATTTTCACACACAAATGTGTGTGTTAGCCTACCGAATTGAGAAAGTATCTGGGAAGGCTAAAGTGTGTGTGTATGTGTGTGGAGAGCCAGAGCTTTGCTCCTTTTCAGCTGAAGGAAGCTGTGTCTCCTTGGCAACCACAGAGAGCACGGGCTCACAGGCATGTGTGTGTGTGTGTGTGTGTGCACAGTGTGTGTTTGTGTTTGCGTTGAGTCAAATTAGTCTGTGAACGTGTATCTCTGGTTGTGTGTGTATTTGCCCATCAGTGCAGATATGCATGCACTCACACAAACACACACACACATACACCCTTTTCACTGCAGGGTTTATTTTTAGCACGTGTCTCTTATATAATCAGGGTGACACTGGGGAGAACATAGACTCTCTCTCCTCTCCTTCCTCCTTACTCTTGATTTGGATATCTATGTGTGTGTGTTATACGCAGATGAGACAGAGGTTTTCTTAGTTGCATATTTCTGGTGCAGTAATGATGCTCAAGAGTGTCTCTTTGCCTGCAGGTCTGAATTACTGAATATAGACGAAAAGATGCTGCATAAACACAACCAATATGCACAGAACACCTCACAGACACACAACACTACTCCATTCGCACAGAGAACACGTGGGAGTGTGTTTGTGTGCAAGTTTGTTTTAGTTTTAAAGGAAATTGATGTCCATCAATCAGCTAAGGGCCTGATGATAATTTACTTCAGCAGTGTTGTTGTTAACTGAAAATATATTTCAGAAGCGCGTTCACATATGCTATGCACATATTACAAATTTAATCAAAATAAAGCTAAACTGAAATAAAATTTTTAAAACGTACGTATTAGATGTAAAACTTAAGCGAAAAAAGACAAATGTTGCCTTGACATTTAAAGGGGGTCATTTGATGTTGCTAAAAAAAACATTATTTTGTGTATTTGATGTAATGCAATGTGTTTATGTGGTTTAAGGTGCAAAAAACACATTATTTTCCACATACTGTGCATTTTTGTTTAAGTCCTAACTTTTGTAAAGAATATATCTTTGGTTATGAGACTTTAGTCTTTGAAACTTTACTTATTTTCTTTATGCACCAAGAACTTGTAACACTCTAAAGAGAAAGGAAAATTTTAAATCAGATCATATGACCCCTTTAACTAAAAAAAGCAATACATTTACGTTTTGAAAACTGGAGCTAAAATAAAAATAAATTGTAGTGAAATAGAAATATAATAAAAATATATAAAAATGCATAAAATTACTAAAACTAAACTAAAACTAAAATGAAATGTGCACCCAAGAACATTCCTTTGCATGTGTAGTGTATATTCTATTGCATGGAATAGTGTATCCCACAATCCCAAGCACTCAGCTTGACCTTTCATTTTCAGTGTGACAAATGAACCAGAAGCAACAGTAAATGCCATCTAAATATGTGCTTTTTGACTCATTATTTAGTGGGACTGGCAAAAGTTAGCATTTTTGCATTATAAAAAACATAAACAAACAAACATAAAAAAACATAAATGTTGGCAATAGTTTTTCCCACTCTCTCTTCCTTTTTCCTTTTATTCTTTCTTTTTTATTTTTATCTTCTCCGTTTGCTCCTACTTTCTTCTTTCTCCCTCTCTGTAGATCTGTAAACATGAGGGGTTTAGCCTCAAACGTATTTTCAGCAGAACCCTTGATTAGCTTGTTCAGGTGTGTTTGATTAGAGACGGCACTAAACTCTGCGGGAAAATAGGTCTCTGTGTGCGCTGAAATATCTCAGGTTTTGATTTGTATGAATAAATTAATTAGGAAATTCGAACACAAAATGTCTCACCGCTTATCATGGGCACAGCTGTTTAGGGCAGAAATTCTCATTAACGTGAGCAAGATTTTATCATTTATTGCTGTATCACGCTTGGTTAGGATATGGTGTAAAGCTTTGTTCAGACAGGGAGTAAAAATTATTTTTTTATGATGTATGCAACTAAAACCTATGCTTTTAAAAAATAAAAAATTGAAAAGCAATCAAAAAGCATATGAATTAAAAAATTTGCCAATCCACATTTCATGTGCAGGTTTGTATGATCAAAATACATTTTTTGACAATGTTATTTGGTTTAAAATAGTCAAGTCATATTTCAAGTGCTTTTTCTTTTTCAAGTCTGTCAAGAAACATAACGTATTATTGTAACACCAAGCACAATGTTCATGTCTGAATTCATTCATTTCCACTCACATGTGGCATTCACTGTGTTTGAATGGTGATTGAGTGAATGAGTAAGTGGTCTTGAAAACAGGATATGCCTCAATATAAATATGTGTTTGTCATGCATTCCATACCAAAAGATGAATAGACTTGTTTTTCATCTTGTCTTTCCACTATGACTACTATACTGTATTGTCACTTGGCATTGTGTTGACTTTATCCAAGATAAATGTACTAGATATCGACTACACAGTTTGCTTCAGTTTTATTACTTGCAAAATGAGTGTATGAAATGAGCGCAGAAGGATTGGGGCAGTGTGAACAAAGCTTTTTAGATAGAGCATCATTGTCTAATGTTGATATCATTAGTAGTCAGGAAAACAGAGGACATGACTTGTTTTTTCGAATGCGAATTGATTGGATGTAGTAAAGTAGACGTTTTATTCAGAAATGAACACTGATAGTTGGAGGGGCGTGGTTAAGGATGTCACGCTCATGCCCAAGCCGTCAAACTGACATCATCAGAGAAGGAGGGGAGGAGCATTTTCAGATTTGGATTAAAGAATATGAAGGCAAACTAATTTGTTTTTGTGGATTGACTTGCACGGATGAATTGCTCACCTCAAAAATAGCAAAATCAAAATAAGTTTTGGTTTTAAAGTGCCCCTGTTATGAATTTTTGAAAATGATCTTTCATGCAATGTGTAACACAGCTCTAAGTGAATCCTTTTTTAAGTTTTAAATCTGAAAGTGCACAGTGTATAAAGTTATTGTCTCTCAAAAGAAAGAGTTAACTCTGAGTCATTGAAACGAGTCCTGAGCCGTTGTTTAAAGTTTATATCAACATGAAACATTAGAATATTGCCCGCCTGCTTGTTGTGTACACAGACTTGGGAAAACTTGATTTTAAAATTCGTCTGAATGAAAATGCTAATTCTTTCTTTGCCACTAGGGGCTGCTTTTGGAGTGTTAAAAACTCACAAAAACGGCTTTAAAAGAAATCTAACAACCAGTCACAAAGGAGGGGTTTGGAAAAAATGAACAAATTGTTTAGTCCGTGCATATTAAAAGAAAATAAAGTGTTTTTTAACCTTGCATTCATGTCACCCAAAAATGAACCTTTCATAACCCATAATAGGGGCACTTTAACTAATGTTTACACTTAATGGTTAATGGTCTTAGGCAAATTTTTAAACAATATTGGAACCTAAAACTGTTCAATTCAAATCCATCTGTAACATTCTAGTGCTTGTACTTTGTAGGATGGCAGGGAGCAAAAGCGCCTGGAGTTGTTATGGCAACCAGATACATTCCTAGCAGATTTGCTGATGGATGTTCTAGAATGAAGGTATCGGCAAATCAACTTGCAACGGCAATGAAACAACCCTGCAGTGTGATTCTTTTGAAAATCACAAACGATGTCAGATAATGTAGACAGCTGAAACTTGAAGGTATTTATGCTTTTTAGTGCATTGTCAAGACATCAGCACACACCTTGTGAAACTGGCATCGTCTCGGCTAAATCCTAGATCACATTTTGGAACGCAGCGGCCCGTGAAAGTGTGTTTCAGGCTTAAGATTCCATTTAGTTCCCAGAATGGTAAAAGAACAGAGGAGGAATGTTGTCTTTTCTGATTTCAAGCACACGTGCAAGGTTTAGATTCATTTGTGGTAAGTTCAGGCAGTCTGCCGAGTCACTAGAGCAGGTGGAGGAGCCACTGTAGGGATTTTTTTTTTTTACCATACAGAAATAAATCTTGTTTACTGTATATCTTTTACTTTTAGCATGCACACACAAACACACACATACACATATACCCATATCTTCGTCCAGGCAAATGTATACAAGACTTTAAACCACAGCACTTGTGCCATTCTTTTGAACTTTATATTTAAATATAAAGTAATGTATTTAAGGAAGTATCTCTATACATTCTTTAACAGTCTGGTCAAAATCAGCAAACACAATGGCAAGAAAACAGAATGTCTAGCAGAATAGAAATAATGGAGCTAGTCAAACTTGTGTTTTTTTCCCTGAATTTCTGTAATTTTATAAAAACAGGATGTAATGTAATGTGTTTGAGGATAATGTCATTACCGGACTGTTTTGAAAGGATTTAGAGATGTGAAAACTGGGTTGTACGATATAATTTTTTTGTGTTAAATTTGATTTTTTAAAACCAAATTTCTTACATTTTATAAATTACTTTATACGTAAACCTTTTGAAACAAATTATAAACAAAAAGCACTAAACATGTAATATTGTAAAAGATTGTAAAGTTTACCTTTACTTTACTTAATTCTGACATTTTGATATAAAATTATTTTATAATTATTAGTTCTGTGTTAAATGCAGATTCTGTCATTATTTTCTTACTAAAAGCATTTATAAGGCATTGAATGACCTCTTTTAATGTACTTAATTTTTTTTTTCTTAAAGAAATAATACTTTTATTCAGTAAGGTTATGTATTTTGTATAAATGATGCTCTTTTAATTTGTTTTATTTATCAGAGAATCTTAATACAAAATAATTAAGCTACAAAACTGATAAAACATTGATAATACCAAATCAGCATATAAGAATATATAAGATTTCTAAAGGATCATGTCATACTGAAGACTGAAGGAATGGCTGCTGGAAATCCAACTGAATGTACAGTTCCTTTAAGACATGATGGAGGCAACAAAATGTACTGCATGGTAGGAATGACCTACATCAGATCACAGACCAAACACACAGCCCTGTCACAGTCTCTTTTTGTGTGTGTGTGAGTGTATGCGCGTTGTCTCTACTCGCTGTGTAAGAGTGAGTGAGAGAGGCCGAGGACGTTCGAGTATAATGTGTCTGCTAATGGAGGGGAAACAGGGCAGAGCAGAAGGGAATGAGAACATGAGTATGTTAGACTGAAAGACATATTAGAGAGAGATGAAGCGGCGTGGGTCTGCGGACAGCTGTACTGTGAGTAACTGATCCGAATGGAGGGAGGGGGATGTTCACAGGTCGAACACTCACACACACATGCACACATATACATGCGCACAGAAACTCTCATTGAAACAGCTGAAACAGGTGTTACTCACAGTCACAGAGAAACCAGGTCAACATCAATCACATGCTGAGTTATAAATACACACACACACATGCTGAGAATTTAGCAATGAAAGAGTGACAGAGTGTAAGAGAGAAATGGATGTTACAGATAAGAGGTGTTAAGAGATTGATTCTTTAAATAAACACTCATGTAGGCTGATCAACAATTTGCCAATGTTGCTGCTGTGGTGTTGCTAGCTAAGATATCAACTACTCTATAGGGAAATGAGCTAATCCATGATGAAAGCTAGCCTTAAGAGAATTAGCTTTATGATTCTTCATATCATTTAATCTAATATATGTTTTTTGAAGAACCAAAACGTCTCCAAAATAGAGCAGAAATTGTATGTGTTTTTTTTAATCAATATTCTACCTACAGTTTGGTAATGTTGACATTTTTTATGTTTCAAAGTCTCTTCAACGAGGCTGCATTTATTTGATCAAAAATACAGTAAAACATTATTGTAAATTATTATAAGTTTTTTCCATTTTAATATATTTTACAGTGTAGTATATTACTGTGATGCAAAGCTGAATTTTCAGCAGCTGTTACGCTTGTCTTCACACGATCATATAATCACATGATCATTCAGAAATCATTTTAATATGCTGATTTGGTACTCAAACATTTCTCCGTCTGTTAATTTGGTGGAAAACGTTTTTTTTTTCAGTGAATTTAGAAGTTATTAGGAATCTTTTATTTAAAATATAAAACCTGTGTAAGATTAATAAGCATCTCAAGTCCCATTAAGTAATCATTTCTTTCAAAAAATATTACTGAGCCTGAACTTTTGAATTGCAGTGTATGTGTGTTTTTACCTGCCTTCTTTCACAAGCTTCACCTAATGACTTTCTTCATAGCTGTAAAAGGAGGGAATGCATTTGCACTGGTTTTGTTTAAGTTGAAAAAGAGTGATTCATTTGCAAATTGGGCATTATTAATTTTTGATTCTAATCTCTAATCTTGGTTGCTGAGATACTGTCAGGGAGAACAGTACAGCAACCTACAAAACTACTTAATAAAACAACTTTGCAAAACTACATGATTTCAAGTTGCAGCGTTACAACCTCAATGTTGAGAAATATAATTAAATTATTATTATTATTATTATTATTAATGTATTATTTGTAACAATGCTACAAACAGTTGAAAGCCATATACCACTATTTTATCTTGCCAGCAAGCTTGATTAAAGACAGCTAGGGGAATGAATCATAGAAAGATGATATAGTGTGTTTGCATGACCTGTTTGACCTCTGACCCCTCACTTGATCAGTGACCCCTGATGTTGTGTTTGTCTCTCTCTTCCTTTCTCAGTAAAACCATACAGGTCAAAATCATCGATGATGAGGAGTATGAAAAAAACAAAACCTTCTATCTGGAGCTAGCAGAACCACGCATGGTGGACATGAGCCTTCAGAAAGGTAAAACATACACAGCGTACAAACAGAAAGATCACAAACTGTGACTATCATACTCTTCTGCTATCATTTAATCTATTCACTCATTTCTAAATTCATTTCCATTCATCCATGGCATTTTATCAGGTCTTGTTTTATGTCTTCAATGTTGTTTTTTTTATTGTGAAGAGTAAGCGGCTTGACATTCAGTATATAATACATTCACATACAGTACCTTTCAAATGTTTGGGGTCAGCAAGATTTTTTAAAAGAAATTAATACTTTTATTTAGGAAGGGTTCATTGAACTGATCAAAAGTGATAGTAAATTTTGTTTTTCTTTGTTCATCATAGAAGATATTTTACAGTTTTCACAAAAGCAACACAGCTTTTTTCAACATTGATAATAAGAAGAAATGTTTCTCAAGCACCAAATGATTTCTGATGGATCATGTGACTCCATTATTCATGGAATAATGACATCACAGGAACAAATCAAATTATAAAATATATCAAATAGAGAACAGTTATTTTAAAATGTAATATTATTTCAAAATATTACTGTTTTACTATATGTTTGATCAGATAAATGCAGCCTTATGGACCGTAAGAGACTTAATTCAAATACATTAAAAAAAAAAATTATTCCAAACTTTTGAAAGGTGGTGTATATCTGCTTTCACTGTATTATGCAGTTTTTCTGACTCCATGAATGGATGCTACCAGTAGAGGGCACCTGGATGACCCCACAGGTTCAGATAGAGCCAGTATAAAGAAATAGACCAGTCATAGAAAAGTAAATAAGAAAAAGTGTGTTGTGCCTACTTCTTATAAACTATTTTTGTCAGATAAAATTTTTCATATACATTATTGAAACATAAAGCCTACCCAGCAGTTTCTGAGATTTCCCAATTCAAGTAGATAGGATGCCTATTGCCTAGATAAAAAAAAATAGCTACTCAGCGGCATTGCCAAGATGGCCGCCGAGTGGACCGACTTGCCTTATAGGGACTTTGACTCAAAGCACATGAATTCAATGAAGACCCGCAGGGCGCAGCTCTCAAACTGACTCATCTCCAACTCACAAGAAATGCTGCCATGACGTTTTTGTATTGCTTTAAAAATGGCAATGTTACTGTCTTTGTCTTCCAGTATTTATATAGTTTCCTAAATGTTTTGAGATTTTTGTTGCTTTTTTCACTGGCTTATTTGGAGTTTCAGTATACATTGACCTTAAACGCCACTGTGGGATCTCATAGAGTGTAAGAAATGAATACAAACACACACACACACACACATGCACTCAGTAGTCAAGTGTGTCTTTCAATATCTCTCCATAAATCAGGCAGACGTGGTCAATGCTACCAGCAGTGCACTGTACGTGTGTGTGTTTGCTTGCATGTATGCATGTGCCCTTGTCCCAGTATTATACCCTTCAGAAAGAATGAGAGATGAAGAACAGCTGGTCCTCTCTGTTTGAGACCTCGTCTCGCCTGGACAACATTAAGCAACCTACTTATTAACTTACCTAAACCACAAAAACAACACGTTGGCTTGTCTCCTCATTTGTGTTCTTGTAAACAAGCAGTTTATTAATTATTCATTACATTTTTCTTTATTTTCATGCCAACATGGATTCGAATAAGATTAAATTTTGATATTCCGAAAAATCAGAGGGGAAAAAAGTTCCTCAAAGTATATATATGCACATTCATAACTGTAATTTGTTTGACAACTAATAATAAGAAAAATATGTTTGTTACCATGGAAAAATACTCTCTGTTAATTGTAGCAATTTTATATAGCGCTGTTTGTAATTTAATGATTGCGGTTCTGATTCTGATTCTTTCTAATAATTCTGGATCTTTGATAATTCAGTGAACAATTCTAGTTGTTCATCGCAAAATTTTTTGTATGTTTTTTTAAAACACTTATAATTTTTTATTTTTGTTTAAATTTAAAGTAACCAAACTGACTCACTTATAAGGGTTTTTGATTTGCTTAACACCATCAGAGTCTTTTGTTTTTGTGCGCTATTTGCACTGGTTCACGCTGTAGATTCAGTAACGCAGGTTGTTGTTTTTTTCTTTGCACAGAGATAAAATATTGTATCAAATAGTTTGTAGTGTTTTTGACACTGAACCTGTAATAGAAGACACATCACTTGTCCTACATCAAAACATGACTTTAGAACTGCTGATCCTGTGCTGTCACTGCAAAATATGTGAGAGGGGTTGAGGGATCTAAAGAAATATTCCCAGCTTTATACATCTGAATACAGGATGCTTTCTTTGGCATTGAACCCTCTTATAATATACACCAACTGGATAAATATAAAAATGTGGCGATAGAGACAGTTGTGAAGAAGGGGGTGAGACAGGCAGGAAAGCTGTGAGACAGCAGAAAGTTAAAGAGAGACAGCTGAGCAAAAAAAAAAAAGACAGGAAATAGTGAGGAGAAAAAACAGGAAAGGAACAGGGGGAACATTTTTCTTTTTACATGTTTTAAAAATGAATGTTGTTTTTTTTCTTAAAAATGGATTCCATTAGATTTTCACATTGTTATCTGTGAATAGATAAATGTTGTCAGACCTTATATAGGACATTAACACTGAGGTTTTGTTTGGTAGGTGGTAAAAAAGACAATGAGAGACAGACAGGATTGTGATAAAGATGAAGAGAAAAGGACAAGCAGAAGAGGTGTGAGACAAATAAGCAAAGAAGGATGAGACAGGCAAAGAAAGACAGAAAGGATTGAGCCAGACGAGGAGAGAATGACAGAGAGACTAGAGCGAGAGACACATGAGAAAACTAGGAGAGGGGAGATACAGCTGAGGACAGAGAAACGGATAGGAGATCTATTGCACTGCATCTGTGTGCGATTAATATCCCATAGAGCCCAAACCTGCAACACCCCAACCACATCTCCCAGATGAGTGTATAGAGGATAGTCAGTAGTGAATCACTCATTATGTGTGAGTGTGTATGTTAGAGGAAGAGATCTCTGCATTCACATGTGTGTGATGATGATGGAATAGCTGTGTATAAGCCAATGACAGGGGAGTTTTCATCTGAATATTGACACCTATGTCCCACGATCCCATTACCTCACAGAACACCGGGAGGAGAGATCTGTCTGTTATCTGTTGCCAGGGTACCATCAGCTGTTGCTAGCGCTGATGTGCAATAGATTTACACTGAACTGTTGAATCAAAGCTTCCAGGAAAGAACAGCGAGAGAGAGAATGTGGCGAATAGATTAAATGAATTCCTTTGTGTGTTTGACAAGCCTCTGTGTGTTATCATGAAGCAGGCGTGTAGAAAAGCCTAGAGCTGACGATGCTACACAAATTACAGGTTAATAATGTTCATCAAGACACATTCCCCCTCCACCCCCAACTCTACTCGCAGACACATTCGAGCATAAATTATGGGCTTATTTACACATCCAGCTTCTCATTATAGGTCGATATTTTCATCTCAGCACGCACACTCACACGCACACTTAATCAAAGCTTGTTTGTTCGCCATATCATTCATCCTCAGCAACAGAAAATTACAGCACTGATTACAGAACTATTAAAGTCATTATATACACACAGAGAAAAAAAAAGAGTAATGGAGAGACAAAGAAATTGATTCCTTTAGTTAGTGCTGTTTTTGTAAATGTGCGTGGGTCTGGGTGCTAGATTAATAAATTATGTAAAAAAAAAGTTGTTAAATTAGAAAGCCTGATGCCTTAGCTAACTTTACCGTATTGTTATTATGTAAATTGTCATAATCATTTAGTCCAGTGATTCTCAGGAAACAACCAGGGGACCTCAAGATTCCCTAAAATAAGACAGAACTAGCATTAAATTAAAGGGGTAATATGATGCTATTTTAAAGATCATTATTTGGTTTAACAGAATATGTTGACATGCTTTAAAGGGTTAGTTCACCCAAAAAATGAAAATTCAGTCATTAATTACTCACCCTCATGTCGTTCCAAACCGATAAGACCTGCGTTCATCTCAAATTAAGATATTGTTGATGAAATCAGAGAGCCATCTGTCTCTCCATAGACAGCAATACAACTGAAATGATCCCAGGTCCAGAAACATAGTAAAAACATGAGTAAAACAGTCCAGGTGACATCAGTGGATCAACTTCAGTTTTGTGACGCTACGAGAATACCTTTTTTGCGCAGTAAAAACAAAAATAACATAATTTAACTTTACCATCCGTGACTTACTCTCTAAAATGGCAAAAGATGTATCACAACCAGTGTTGGGCACGTTACTTTAAAAAAGTAACTAGTTATAGTTACTAGTTACTTATCACAAATAGTAACTGAGTT